>CM065595.1:46092340-46447603 GCA_033119425.1 Bufotes viridis
GATGCAAAAAAGTTGAAGCCTTTGTTTTTTAGTCATTTTTTGCACGACCATGACCCGGGAATAAACAAAAAATACTGCTTTTTATTTTATTTATTTTGGCAATTCTGGAGTTACAATTGAGGCAACTTGGAAGTTACGCTCCAATCCTATTCAGTTCAATGACTGCAATTTTACACAGAGGTCCTTGGCCCTACATCACCATGTAGCCCCAGCTTAAAGCTGATCATACATATTAGACTCATGTCGGCCAAACCTGGTGATATCAGCTACCTATCTAATGTGTATGGGGGTGTCCAGACTTGCCCTCAATGACAGATGTTGGGGGAAAGAATGACATCAGAGGTGTCCAGCAGCAGATCATTTTCTTCTCCCTATTCAGAACATATGCACCCCCAGCTGAGCTGGTAGGAGGTTGGCAAGGTGACAGCTGCCTAAAACATATGGCCAGCCTTGGGCCGTTTGCTTGATTAGCTGTCGATTAAGTGCAGATTTTCAGTTGCAGAATATGCATGAAAATGAACATTTTGTTAAATACAAATAAATAATTTTAGGTTATGCTACAAGTTTGAAAATCCACAGCTTGCCCTACCCATTGTGTTTTTTTCCCCTGCCGCCTGCTATGTAATATGTCATATCAGAGGCAAAATTTGCAATATTATCTGCAGCAAAAGACACATGTAACTTAAGGAAATCGCTGCAGATTTCAGTGGTTTCTATGGGCACCTGTCACGAGGGTGTCGGGAGCCACGTCTGACTCCGTTTTACCCAGGGTCAGAAAGTCGCAGTGGGTGGCTGCGCGATCTATGTCTAAAGATCATACGTAATGGTAGCTTTCTGTGTTTGCCTTGCAATCCTTTTTGTCTCACTCAGGGATCCGTAGCTTCTTCTCCTCAGCTGTTTCTTGTCCGCCACTCCCAACCTCCTTATATTCCCCCTTCCCACTTCTCTGGTTGCCAGATATAGAGATTCCTGCCTGGACTTCTATACTGACCCACTGGAGCTGTGTAGCTGTTGTTCCTGGTTGTCGTACCAGAGCATTACCCTCCGGATCCCTGTTGGGCTTTTGTTGTCCGCTGTTGTCGCCCACCTGGCATTACATGTTTTGTCTGTATTGTCTGTCCTCTCCCTGGTGTTTTCCTTTAGTGTTAGTGGTGAGGACTAGTGCTCCCACCGCCCTATTCACTACTTAGGGCTCAGCTTAAGGAAAGCCAGGGTTTAGGCACGTGATCGGCGTACGGGTGAAGAACCCATCTAGGGACGTCAGGGCAGTCAGGTGCCGGCTTCTAGGTGAGTTAGGGGTCATCACCTTTCCCTCTCCCTTGGACAGGGCTTTCCCTGTTCCCTCCCTTTGCGTCACACATCTGTGATCAGAACACCGGTCGTAATAGCACCTGAGTTGATTGTATTCTAATACAGAAATGTATGTAATATGAACCTACAAAATGTAAACAGCATAACCGCCTGCTTGGAAAATTCCATCAAATCCTAGGCCACTACAGTTTGCAGAAGAAATGTTGGACATATTTTAGTATTTCTTTATATATGAGTCAGATACTGTGAGAAAGTCAAAGCATTGTGTTTTCTTCCACAAAAGAAGTCTCCAAAAGAAAAACATTACCCTGGGTCTTCAATAATTATCACCACAAGTTTAAGATGCTCCCTTTAAAAAATGGTTGGATGACTAAATCTACCCAACCTGTCTTAGTGGCAGCACTATGGAGTCTATGTAATATTACATAGATGGAAATATACAGCTCCCCATCAACTGTCTATGTATGTATATCGTATCGACCAAATGATCAGTCGATCGGTCGATTGATTGAACTATCAATCCAGCTGTTTATCTATTTATCTATCATCTATCTGAAAACTAGCTACATTCACCCAAAAATACATCCCACCTTTCAATAATGTTGATTTCCTATACGTCACGCATGTCTATACATTGCAAACCTCATCTATAAAGTATTATTAGCCATACCCGGAGAGCGTTTTCCATTCTACATTTTATCCAAATTACACCTAAATGTCTTCATTTGCATTGAAGCCACAATAATGCATCGGAGGACGTGGTAATAAGATAAGACTGCATTATAAGACATCTGTTTACCTTTGCCTCATGATTAAAAGAAAGACAGCAAACATCTTTGTAAAATCTGCTCCCCAAGACCGAAATGTCTACATCCTGCGAAAAATTCCCATTCTTAATGTGTTCTAAAGAGAATAAAATGTCCAAACAGCTGCAGACCACCATCAGTGAAAACTAATGGTGTGCTCAGATACTGCCATTACATTCCACTGTATTTGAAATTGCTCAAGGTGACTGCTTGAGATGTACTTGCGGAGCTAGAATGATGTGCAGAAAGATTAAGAAAGGTTAGCAGAGATTGTCCGAATAACAAGAATATTTCTATTTGATAGTAGAGCTATGTTTGCCTGAAAGGCTTATGGCACCACATATCTATGCCAGCCTGCACCATGGAAGATGGCCCAATGCTTTTTTTTCATTGTCATTGACTTAATAAAAGCTATTTTCTTATTCTAGTAAATCTTTTAATTATTCTTGTTAATAAACACATATATTGAGTATTCAAAAACCAGCAATAACAGGCATCCATCGGTAGATAAAGGTGTTAGAGTTCTTGGCCATCATCAGTACAGAGTAGTGTACTGGTTGGCTGAATTACCTGTGTAAGACATAGCTCAAGGGGTACTGCTTCTCATTAAAGAGACACTGTGGGGTATGGAAACTTATATCCCAGCCAGTGATACATGGGAAAAGTATGCATATTAGATCCTACTTGCCACACCCTGTATGGACACGACTCCAGTCCCTGCTTTGTTTCCCATACACATTAGTGTATTGTTGGCCGAGATTATCAAGAATAGCAGGTTCAGCCAACAGTCTAATGTGTGTGAGAGCTCCCAACTCTCCCCTGACAGATAATATCGGGAAGAGAAGAATCAGGTGAAATGATTATTCCGATCCCGATCCTTTTGTTCTCCCGGGAGATAAGCTGCAGTTAGAAGTGTCTTGTAGCAGCTTTCTCTGCCCTCTCAATTGAATATAGATACAGGTCTGGCCGAACTGAAATTTTTCTGTATGGGGGAGCCAGGAGGAAGTCAAGAGACAATTGTCATCCAAATGATCGTTGAATATGAAAGTCTTATCATGCCAATAACTGGCTGTTAAGTGTCCCCACTAAGGCCAACAATTGGGTGAGTGGGACGTTACTTGCATTTCTGGTTTGTAGAGCTAAGGTAGGAACTGTAGAGGAGTGGGGACCAGAGCAGCATTGTAATGGCAACAGTGGGGGAACAGTACAGATGAGTAAAGATTATTTGTTGGTTCCAAGCAAGCTTTAGCCAGTTTTTAAAATCTTCATGCCATCTTCACTTCAAACATCAGAATCATAATTGCTTGACAAAAGGCATCTACGAACCAAAACACACATGTGTGTAAATGTTCCTTCCTATTATCCTTACACAATCATGAATATTTTTAGGATCCTCTACCTTCACCACATATGAATTTCAAATTTATTTTATCAGATACGCTGCATTTTATGAGAAAATAGCAAATTTGCTGGTCCCAGCTATAGGAAGAAGTGGCATTAGAAAAGTTTCAAAACATGGGTACAAGGCTCTCACAATGCTTATTTTAATAGTCGTCTTATGTACTGTATGAACAGAATTTTAAACTCTAACCAAGCAGATTGCATATAATCATTCAAATATCTACAAAAGGCAAGTAAACGCAGTTTAGTGGGTCCCAGACCACCTCAATTTGTGTAATTTCTTGCAAAGCATGGAAATATTACTGGGGATGTAAAATACAACTTTACACAGAATTTATAAATAAAACATTATTTTAATGGAATTCTCACATGAATGCAATGTTTTATTAATGTCTGCGTGACCTCTACAGTGCACAATACATCTATAAAATGTTGGTTATTAAGCTCTGAAAAGACTTAGCTTCAAAACTGTATTAGTAAAATTAGAACCCTAGCTTTATATTTTGGAATAATTTTGTATGAGTTAAGGGGTTATCTCATCTTGTCATTATTAGGTCCCTTTCACACGAGCGAGTTTTCTGTTCTGGTGCAATGCGTGATGCGAATGAATTGTGCTCACATGGAATCCGGACCCATTCATCTCAATGGCTCTGTGTACATGAACGTTGGTTTTCACGCACCACTTGTGCGTTGCTTGAAAATCGCAGGATGTTGTATATTCATAGAGGTGAATGGGGCTGCGTGAGAATCACATCGCATCCGCAAGCAAGTGCAGATGCGATGCGTTTTTCACTGATGGTTGCTAAGAAATGTTGTTTGAAAACCTTCAGTTTTTTATCACCCGCGTGAAAAACGCATCAATGCGCATTGCACCAGCGCAAAAAAGACTAAACAACTGAATGAAATCGCAGACAAAACTGACTGAACTTGCTTGTGAAATCACGCATTTTTAACTAAATGCATCCGGAACCCTTCCGGACCTAATCTATCACGCTCGTCTGCAAGCGGCCTAAGGGCTCTTTCACACTTGCGTTTTTGTTTTCCGGCATAGAGATTCGTTGTCCGGGCTCTTTGCCGGAAAAATCCTGATCAGTTTTATCCCCATGCATTCTGAATGGAGAGAAATCCGTTCAGGATGCCTCAGGATGTCTTCAGTTCAGTATGTAAACGTTTTTTGGCTGGAGAAAATACCGCAGCATGCTGCGCTTTTTGCTCTGTCCAAAAATCCGGAACACTTGCCGCAAGGCCGGGTCCAGAATTAATGTCCATTGAAAGGCATTAATCCGGATCCGGCCTTAAGCTAAACGTCGTTTCGGCGCATCGCCAGATCCGACGTTTAGCTTTTTCTGAATGGTTACCATGGCAGCCAGGACGCTAAAGTCCCGGCTGCCATGGTAAAGTGTAGTGGGGAGCGGGGGGGACCAGTATACTTACTGTCCGTGTGGCTCCCGGGGCGCTCCAGAGTGACGTCAGGGCGCCCCATGCGCATGGATCACGTGATCACATGGATCACGTGATCCATGCACTTGGGGCACTCTGACGTCATTCTGGAGCGCCCCGGGAGCCGCACGGACTGTAAGTATACTGCTCCCCCGCTCCCCACTACTACTATGGCAACCAGGACTTTAATAGCATCCTGGCTGCCATAATAACACTGAAAGCATTTTGAAGACTGATCAGTCTTCAAATGCTTTCAGGTCACTTGCGTTGTTACGGATCCGGCGGGCATTTCCGGCGACTGAAGTGCACGCCAGATCCTAACAACGCAAGTGTGAAAGAGGCCTTAAGGTCTCTAGCACCAGGTGCCTGGGAAACAGCAGAGCTGGCCACCGCTCTGCTGTTTCTGTAGCTCCCATGCACTGCACTATAATGACAAGATGAGACAACCCCTTTAAGGTGGCCACACGTGACATTCATTTTTGCAGTATCTGGCAAAATCTGTTTCATCTGACTGAAACTATAGTGGGTATGCCTGAATGAAAAAAGTACAGCCTTTAGAGCAGTCACTTAATTTACATTATGAAGCAACTTTGTGGTAAAATAATACAAAATTCAAGTTTTCACCCATCAATAGAAACGAGCGTGCCCTGGCTGGTGGCAACCCGCTAACTCGCGCTCAACCTGAGAGCTTAGTAACGTCCCTAACTGAGTTACGGGTACCTAGGAGTGTCAAAATAGCTCCAACGCGTTTCGGATAGCCACTATCTTTTTTCAGGGATGTAAGTTGCCTCTCCTGGTGTTCCTTATTTAGGATTCTCATCGCTTCCCATTTTTAACCCTTAGTTCTCTCTTATAATCTAGTGTTTTGGACTGCTTATCTTCTTCATTCTAAGGCCTCATGCACACGAACGTATTTTGGGTCTGTGTTCGAGCCACATATTTTGCGGCTCAAGTGCGGACCCATTCACTTCAATGGAGCCGCAAAAGATGAGGACAGCACTCCGTGTGCTGTCCGCGTCCTTTGCTCCGTTCCGTGGCCCGGCAAAAAAAAAATAGAGCATTTTCTATTCTTGTCTGTTTTGCAGACAAGAATAGGCATTTCTACAATGGGGCGTGTTCCATTCCGCAAATTGAGGAACGGAACGCGGAACAGCTTCTGTGTTTTGCGGATCCACGGTTTGCGGACCACAAAACACCTACGGTCGTGTGCATGAGGCCTAATGCAAACAATTCAAGAGAAGTGACAGCAAGGTTCAGTAAGGATCTTTCCAAATCATGTAAAATCAATTGAATTTACCACAGGTGGACTCCAATTACGGTGTAGAAACATATCAAAGAGAAATGCCCACCTCCCCCAAGGAATACATTTCAAGTGTTATAGCAAAGGGTCTGAATACTTATATCCATGCAAAATTTTAGGATTTCCCTTTTAATATATTTTCAAAAAAAATTTTTATTCTGCTTTGACTTTCACATTATTGGGGAGTAAGGGGATTGTGAGCAATAGCTATCTTCCAAATAAGCGTTCGAGCCCTCAACTTTATTTTATATATAATAAAAGACTAACTGTCCTCCATTAGGGTGGTATGTATTGTCATGTCTTATATTCAACTCAACTCAAAGCAAGTATACCAGCAAAGAAAAAATCAGAAACAGTGTACATAGAGCATACTCTTATGATCATGCCTAAGTCAACTAATACACAACCAGAAGGCACTTATTTTAATACCCATTGAATATCCATGCATAAGCCGATGGCCTATCCTTAGCACATTCCATCACTATTAGGTTGTTGGGAGTCCAACTCTGGGCCTCCCCTTCGATCAGCTCTTTGAAGAGGTTGCAGCCCTCAACTGCGGCATCTTTTTTGTTCAAATTGCCCTGTACTGCACAACTCCATACATTTATTAGCGGCTGTGCTAGGTAGTGTAGCTTTGTCCTTTTCACCACACTATTGACTGCAGCTGTGCTTTGTATTGCTTCTTGGTTCTATTCAAGTGAGGGAAACAAATCTGTAATATCAAGAGCAGCCATTACTAAAAGTACAGAGTTGTACAGTAGGGAGTAATGCAAACAACAAAGATGATGCGGGGAGTCAGAACCCCACCAATAGGCCATCAATTTTAGAAACCTCATTAACAACTTTCTCAAATCCTGGGAGGTAATAATTCAATCTCCTCTGATTACAGTTATCATTCACTTGAATAGAAGGAGCAGCCAGGCTGAAAATGATTGTAATAATATGAATAGACACATAGATTTTAAATGCAAAAGGCACTTTAAAGAGTGCCACTAGTTATCAGCATCACTTGTGTTACATATTCAATAGCATAAGATAAAGCTGTACTTTTTAACTCTATATTTCCCAAAATTGCTCAAATAGCAAGTACCTTTCAGGATGTTCCTTACGGAATCACTCTCATCAACTTCAAAAGTCATCGGAATATCCTACAGTCTATAGTGGTAACTGCGATACAGACTCCAAAATCCACCTACAGGCTGCTGTGGTACATCTGTGCACACATTTCAATTAAAAAAAGGTATAAAATGCTGTAAAAAAGCAACATCAGAGCCTTTTTTTGCACTGTTTCCTATATATTGCATGCATCATCATTAATCACTATGTGGTGTCATGTATTAGTTTTATTTTCTTTATTAGTTTAATGCAGACGTTGCCTTCCCACACTATGCCTCACAAGTACAGTGGAGATTCAAGCAAATTGATCTGGCAGCTTTGATGTAGTCTCAGTGGATGAGAGTTGATCCATGTTGCCTTGCCAACATGGATGCCATTTTCTTCTGACTCTTCTCAGATCCAGAGGAATTTGTGTACTTTTATCTATTTGCAAATAAGGTTTAGAGCAAATCTCTTCCAAATCCCCTAGAGAGGTTTTGCCAGCACACAAAAAGCTAAAATTCTCTTCCTGCTCGCTGTTAACATGTGATTTCCCTTCAGTATATAAAATCTCTAATTTACTTTGCAGTTTTAATCTTGATATTAGACATCATATGCTAAAACAGGCTAATCATTCTAAAATTTATTTAGTATAATGGAACAGGTAGATGTCAAATACTTCAAAAACCTGCTAAATTTCAAATATAGAAGAGATGGAACTTCTGTTATCAACATCATTTTCTATTATATCTTCAAGACGTATCTATATTTAAAAAGTCAAAATTGAGACATTTAAACTCATCCTGGCAACACCTCAAAATACCAGGGAATGCCCCAAACCATTCACCTTGGGAGAGTTGTGCATAAGCCCTGCAGTTCTGGGTGGTTGGCAAGTTTATATTCACTTAAGTATTGTAACTTGAACCTCCTTCTTTGAATCAATTATATATTTTAAAAATAAATTAGGGAAAACATCAATAAAAATTCCATAACTTTGTGCTTGATTGGCATCTCTGCAGTCAGTTGAGGGAGTGATTGGAATCTATTAACTGTTAGTGCATTCTGTAGGTGCTAAATGGGATCAGACTATTGACGGTCATAAATCAATGTCTAGGATTTGCAAACAAGAAGCAGAAAAGGAGAAATAAATTAGCTTATATACTACATGATAATTGTATTAATATTTACTAATTCCCTAATATTTTGCTACTAATATTATGGGGAGATTTATCGTTCTCTTTCTGCCTGAAAAGTTTTGTTAGGGAGTCGCAGGTGGGGCTTTTGTAACTGTGACTTTTAAAAAAAAAATTGTTGCATCTCCCCTTTTACGTTGTCCTTGCCACTTTTCTAGAAGAGGTTGGGACAATAATATTGAAAGAGGCATGGCTAGAGGCAGCAACAAATTTATCTTAATTTAGATGAAGATGAAGACAGAAATCTATGGCACCTCAGAGCTGGCGTAGATTTCTGGTTAGGCTACAGGAGGATGCAACTGAGTTATGAAGAGGCATAGTCATCGGGGATATAAAGACAGGTGCAGAAAGCAACAGTCTTGATAAATCTCCCCCTTAGTGCCTGTTCCTTCAGGTTTCCACTTTATTACTAGGACATATTAATGAGTGCTCCATTGTTTTCTTTTCCATCAAGGGTAGCCTGATACAAAGAACCCATAATCATGGTCATGTTTCTGATTCGGACTGTATTGATGCATAATAGATCTCTGTGTGCCTCCAATTTTATACAAAGCACAATGAATTTGGGACCCAGCAGTCACATGATAGCCAGGTGTCTCGTGCACAGAGCAGAGCTGCAAAGTCTTAGCAGGCCCCGATCAGCTCTGCCTTGTACAAAGCCTCCCTGGAACTGGGTCTATTTTGGATGCCACCGTTACAGGGGAAATAGTGAGAAATACAAAAAAAGTTTGTGTCTTAATAAAAAAAAAAAAAACTGATGACATCACCGAGCGCAGTCAGCACGATCAGTTGGTGATGTCTTTACGCTTGCCGCAGGTCCTTTGGAGGGTTTTCATGGCCTCTCTACAATCAAGTGGATTAAATGATTATAATTTTTTTATTTTAGGCCATTTTAGGAAAAATCAAGTCATTACCACAAAGCGTAAGGAAATTCATCTTCGTGACAAATTTAATTTTCTTCTAAAACTTTGGCTGGAAATCCGCTTCATATTCGCTCAACACTTATTACCATCAGCACATCTCCCTGTGTAATCAGGAATGTACAGCTGATTGTCAATAGAACTGAATGAGGAAGGAACTACTGCGGTAACGTAATAGGCCCCACCAATCTCATATTGATGACCTAACTTAAGGACAGGTCAACAATATCTGTAGCCCAAATAACCCCTTTAACTCAATATTTTGTAGCAATTGTGAGATAAGTTGCGAAATTGGCTATAACTCGTTGTGTGGCTTATCACATATATACATAGCGCAATGATGCTAGTTTTAAATAAATGCTTGTCTTGAGCTACTTTCACATATGCAGTAAAGGTATCGGAAGGGTGTTCTGGCAGAGGAACAGCTTGCCGAAGTTTACTATACCAGGTTTTTGAACAGACAAAAACCAATGCGTGAACTAAATTTTCTCCCGCCGAAACCAAAGCTCATGCCAGAAACTGGCTGGATCCATGCCAGCTAAGTCAGATCTGATAAACTCTGCTGGAACAGCCTGTCGGTTACCTTTACTACACATGTGAAACTAGCCTTATCTGCTGTATCGAAAATCAGTAATCACTACTTATTGGTGAGCTTGTGCTAGTACTTAGAAGCCAACTTGAACAGGCAGAGCTAAAATATAAAGCATGGAGGAGAAACTGATCAACAATGTGAATCTCTGATATGGTCATAGGTGTTTTCAGACTACCTTGAGATTCCATTAGACATTGTAAATATTGCAGTCACTGATCATTGCTGCCCCCTACTGAAAGAGTGTTAAAAAACAGCCAAATAGCCAACACTAAGGGCTCATTCAGACAGCCGTAGTGTTTTGTGGTTCGCAAAGTGTGGATCCACAAAACACGGATAATGGTTGTGTTCGTTCCACATTTTGCGTACCGCGCATGGCCAGCACTATATGATAGAAATGCGGACAAGAATAGGACTTGCCAGAAAAAGGTGTTAAGAATAGGACTTGCGCTATCTTTCTTGCGGGGCCGTGGAACAGAAGTACGGATGCGGACACCATTCATACAGTTGTCTGAAGGAGCCCTAAGCATTATCTGACAGTGACATATACTTTTACAATGACTGGACATCATCTCATAATGATGGATCCTTGAAGAAGTAATATTTTCCCTTACCAGCATTAGAACATTTTTTTTTTTAATCTGGTAGTAAAAACCATATTTCCATACGCCTGATAACTGGTAGAAACTGATAAAATTGTAGCTACAATGTAAATAATTGAATACATGTCTATAATGAAAGGCTGGTGTATCTGTGTATTGTCTTTGCAGTAATAATGATATTTTAAGTGCACCACTATGGCTGATTACATATTATAAAGTTTTATAAGGCTTTTTTCCCATAGCAAGGCAGAAGAGCTTTTGTCTAGACTGCCTGACAAGCTTCATGTTTGTCCTTTATCTTAGGCAATCTGAAATTAAATGCGCAGACTATCTGCAATGGAAAAATCTGCATATATCCTGCTGAGAATGCATTTTTATGTGTAGGGTCATTAATTTCCCATTAAAAATGCATTTTGAATATAGCTCTGGAAAAGTCTCTTCTTGTGGCAGCTTCTTATGTAATCAATTTTACTTCAGCATTAAAGCAGGGGTGTTTTTGTTTAATAAGATGTTGATACGGACGAGAGATTTAACCGTCTCTGCTAACTCAAAGGTGGTAACATGGACAAGTGTTCAAAATGGGAACGAGGGGGAAGAGAACAAATTATAGTCGTGCTGACTATTTCTGTCATTTTTATACAGTTTTTTTTTTTTTTTCGTTGACCCAACTGCAAACTAAATATGCATGTATTTTATACCCACATTTATCTGTACATACATTCACATTTACATACACACTCATTTATGGTCATACACACACATTCATGCATCCGCAACACAATCACAAAAACACATGAATACATACACAATCACACTCACATGTACACTATCACACTGATATGCGCACCTTGACGCACACATTCATGCTCGCCTATATTCACAATAACATACTACCACACTTACACACGTACATACACATGAATACACAGATCACTACACACAATCATAAACTGGTATGACGCATTCACAAAATATTCACATATACATACAATCACACTTACACCATCACAATGGCACACAAGCATACATAACCACATAATCAACCTTACAAACACACGCGCCATTACACGTGCATGCATACATTAACATTCACATATGAATGCACACAATCACAATCAAATGTAAAGCGTCACACTGGTATGCACATAATCCCAAACATTCAGACTCGCATGTACTAACACACAAACAATTAAACTGACATAGAATCAATCATAATATTATGCACACTTTCACATACACACACATTCACACTGGCATATACTGTACACATTTTACACAGATATCTTCACTGCACACATGGCCAGTTCAACTTGCTACAGTTTGAGATAGATGAGCAGCACCTCTATGTTTCAGTTGCAGTTACACAAAATAATACAATTGTTTCCATCAGTTTTTGCTTCACTGCTTGGAATCTTTATGCGGAGCAGTGGAAGCACCAGTTAAGTTAAAGGAAAAGGTATAAAAACTGGCTTGTATTCAGAAGTGAAACAAGCAACAATGGGGCTCCAAAGCTAGACTTGAAATAGTGTTCCCTTTCAATTCTCAATTAGTGATGTGCGAAGTATTGTAAAATTCGATTAGCTGCTTTGATGAATTTTACAAAAAATGTGTAATTAGTCATGAAGCGCATTTCTTTGTAAGGGGTGTGTGCAATGACAGGGAGCAGCAATTGTGCCACCCCCCATAATTGTACCCCACAGATGCTGCGTTCATAGCTGAGGATCTTGCACGAAATCTTGCATGGCCCGTGATGACATCATCATATCAGACTGCGTGGTGACATCATACGTCACCGCGCATGGGATTTTGTGCAAAATCTTCAATCAAGATAATTTTTATTTTTATTTTTTACCGCCATTCAGGGAGAATTGTTTTCCTACCATGAGAAAATTTGTGTTCCGCTGAGCACTATTTGCAACCATCAGCAACTACACTGTATGTCTGAGCGGAGATGGACCTTTTTAAAGAGGCCCTTTCATGTTTTTTTTTTTCTAGATAAATACCTTTACTTGATGCTGCCACTCTGCTTGTTTTTATTAAAATATCGCTCCTACACCCCGCTGTGTTACCTGTAGTTTTCCAGCTCAATATGTTAATACCGAGCATCGGTAGAGGGAGGGGGAGACGCCAGGGTTTCTCAATAGGCGTCTCCTTCTCCCTGGCTGTGCCGCAAACCAATTACAGCGGAGAACGTCACAGCCAAGGAGAAGGTAAGCTTTTTTTTTTCTTCTCCCCGACTGTGACACTCTCCACTGTGATTGGATCGTGGCACAGCCAGGGAGAAGGAGACGCCCATTGAGAAACCCTGTACCGATGCTCTGTATTAACATACTGAGCGGGAAAACTACAGGGGGGCACAGCGGGAGGTAGGAGCGATATTTAAAAAAGAAACAGCTATGCAACACTGGGTAGCATAGTTGAAACGGTGTTCAAGCGAGCATATGTCTATAGATAAAATTCTATGGCATATAGGGCTTGTTCTTAGGCTTCGCATACTACTTATATAAGGTTTGTTGCCCTTCATTGAACTCAATGCACATTAATAAAACAAGTGGACATAGGGATTTTTATAAATAATGGTGATTACCCAGTTATATATGCCCTAAGATATTCTTCTAGTATTTTGTCTAATTTAATCTATGATATATTTTTGCATAACTTATTTTTTTAGGCCTGTGTAGCTATGGTAAGTCTGCCAGAATACTCCTTAAAGGTTATGTCCAATTTTCAACACAATGTTACAACTTACTGCATAACCTATATAAAATTTGAGTAGCTCTATAAATGCATTGCTTTACTTCTGCCAATTTGTTTAGTGAGTGGGGGTATCAGGACTCGGACCCTCTCAAGTTGCCACTTATTTTGAATCTTTGATATGTTTATGTTAGACATATTGTTAGATATTTTCCATTATATTTTCACTGGTCTTTTGAAGGTCTATTCAAGTGTTGCTTATTTTTATTTATTTATCTCAGACAATTTGTTTTGATCCTTTTTTATCACCCTTTATTATATTATACGGTAAAAGGTCATGAAACATTCTGGCTCTAAGAACATAACAGTAAAACACCAGAGACCTTAATGTTTGGTGCCCAAAAAGAAAGAGAAGTGACTTTTAACTTAGCAACCTTCCTTAAATAATGTAAAATATCAAAGCAGATGGCACAGTAGGTGATAAGCAAATGTAACTGGAGGCCATTTTTATGCAGTACACTGTGTCCTTGGAACAAGGATTTTGTTAATACTAAGACTACAACAGCTCTTTCCATGGCTTTGTTTAAGTATTGATTCAGACACCCTAATATATGTGTGTCACATATTGTGTCCTTTCACTAAAATATTTCCATTTGCTCATGACTGAATATATATTTGGAATTGTGGATTTAGGTCCCGAGAAAGCTACAAATCCTTCGTTGGAACGCTCTGTGTTATTTACCAATATAGGTTAAATAATCTTATATTAAAACTACATTTAAAGGCAAGTGTACTTTCCTTACTGATGGCATTTTTTAGGAAGATAATCATCATGAATGTATAATCATATTCAATTGGAAGCTGAATTAGGAGACATTGCTTCTAGGGTAGGATATGCCCTTAGAGTACGGCCACATAGCCAAGTCTCTTCATGTAGTTTTTGAAACCAAAACCAGAACTGAATTGAAATAAAAAGAGGAGACGTGTGTCCTTCATACATTTTCTCTGTTCATGATCTTCTCTGGAGTTTGGCATCCAAAACGCTATCAAGAAACCTGACTTTGTGGCTCGTATCTTTAGAATGGACCATACAGAGGCAGCTTACTGCAAAAATAAGTCCCAGTTAAAATAAGATAATAAAAATAAATAACTTCATCAACATTATTTAAGGTTTTTTTTTACATATAAGGAATTAACATTGTACATTTTGGTGTAATATTGTGTAAGTATTGTCTTCTAAGATTAGTGTATTACACACGATACTGAACACTGAAAAATATCAGCTCACTTTTTTAAGGCCAATAACTATGATTTAAGAAATTACTATATATTTAGTTATATGGGCCTGCACTTTTAAAAATACAATTGTGTGCTCTGGGAAATTAGAGTTTTGTAGAAAACATACATTTATGGAGAACTCAAGTAGACAAACAAACCACCAGAACTCCTCTGACATTTGCTTAGCACGTACTGCAAAAACAAGCAGTAAAATCAAAGTAAAGGTAAATGTTTCATTGGCTTCACAAAAGAACAACTAAAACGTGTTCCGCATGATAATGCACTTGTTTGTATATTTTACAGCAATGTTTGAGAGAGAAAATATGAGTGAAACCTTTGCAAAAGTCTGTGTTAGCTTCAAAGCAAATATGAAAATGTATTTTTTTGAATTTTTTACACAATCCAAATGAATAGATCAAATGGCGTTAGAAATGTCAACTAATTGTATTGTAAATATGAATCATTTGCATAATTATTAAATATTGCAATGGTGTAGTGGGGGAGGTCCTGAAACTCAGTCATTGCCTTCGAGAGTAATATTAGAAGTTCTGTGTTTTACTCCATTACCGTAATATTTATTATCCATGCTTTTCCTTTCCTAATAAGAGGCATTAGCATTGTAATGTAAAATTGGAATGGGGCCAGCAGATTTACATTGCCTCTTAAAGGGCTTGCTTGGCCTATGAAAACCCATTTTCAAATACTCTATTAGGACATTATTTGTGAAAAGTGGGCAGGGCCATTTATTGGACTTAAAAGAGTTGTCTCATTATAGGCAATGGGGGCATATCGTTAGGATATGCTTCCATTGTCTTATAGGTGTGGGTCCCACCACTGGAACCCGCACCTATATAGAGAACAGAGCCCCGCAAGGTGGTGGCTGGAGGACTGTGGTCCGGCCACCACCAAGCCGGCTCCCCATAGAAGTAAATGGGAGCAGACCGCGCATGCGTGGCACCCGCTCCCGTTGATTTCCATGGGGCCAACGGAAATAGCCAGCGGCTATTTTCGCTGGCCCCATAGAAAATAAATAGAGGCCGGCTGCTCATGTGCATTGCACCCTCCTTAAATTGCAGGGCTCCGTTCTCTATATAGGTGTGGGTCCCAGCAGTGGCCATCACTACAGCTCCTTCCCTATCTTTGTTGACAAAATGAAGGTGCCATGAACTATACTTGTATTTGATACTAGAACCAGGGAGATCAGTCATGGCAAAATCTATTTTCAGGTGGCTGCTCAATTTTATTGTCTGCATTGCTCCAGTTCATAAATGTAGTAATTTCTGTTACAAGAGCACATTTTGGAATTGTTTGAAATGTAAAGACTCATCATAGGTAAACCTTCAATGTAAGTCTAGATTTACCAACCAATAAACAAGATATAATTGGGTTTGAAATGCTTACAATCATTGCCTGCAGATAAATTCACCTTAAGTTAATTTATTTTCTGCTCATAAGTGTTTCAAGTACACAAAATATGGATGATTAAACAAGTTTTACAAATTATTTTTATTGATTACTTATCCTCCTGGTTGATAAGGAAGTGTGCTCCATGCCAGTGCAGCCTTCTCTTTAGTGTTTACCTGGATGTCATCGTAAAAGCAGCGGTGAGCAGGTGAGATTACAAGCCATCCTGTTCACTTCAATAAGACGGCTCGATCCTATACACTTAAGTAGGTGCAGGACCCCCACCCATGTGATATTGATGGCCTATCCTGAGGATGATTCATCAATAAAAATAATTTGGACACCCCTTTGAAGTATTCCTCCAAAACCTACAGCCTAGGGATCACTGAATAAAAAAATCTCAGATATTCTCTTGGTCTGTTGGAGAATGAAGGTGTTAAATTATAGAGAAAAAAGGCACAGCTAAGTACAAGACTCCTAAACATCAAGACAGAACCACACTTAAAGGGGGTGTCTCATTAGGATGACCCCTTCCAATATGCCCTATTAAAGCACTGTTTGGAAAAGCCCTCCATGAGACAGAGTAAAAAAAAAGCTTCTACAAAGTGCAAATCCCATTTAAAAGGACTCAACTAACCATTAATGACAAGATATGTGTTATTGCATGACACCCACTTGAAAGGGTACCACGTAATACAACATATTCCAATAACTTCAGGAAAATATTTCACTCTGGTGATAGTTGCTCATCAGTGGGGTCTAATTTCAACAAAAGGGGCTAGAGAACAAACTTAAACCAGGAAAAAATAATTTTATGCTTTTACAATTAGTTTAGCTTTATTGTTGTAAAATTAAGGTCCTGCAGTTTGTATAACCAGTTTGAAATAATTTATTAGAATTTTATGTAGAAATAACTCTATTGTTTGTTAGACCTGCCTCACATATGCTTACAGAATTCATAGGCATATGTATTTATATTTATGACTGATCTCATACAGTATATGTCAAACTCTACACAGTGGCCATGCTGATTCTGTAAACTAGATGTCAAACCAAACATTTCTGCCATTTTTTTAAAAATAAGAAAATATTTTTAGATCTCAGCATACTCTTACATTGTAGAGCGCAAATACAGGAGGTGACAAGCACCGTAATGTAGGTCCTATATCCAGGCAGGGGATTGAACTTTCCATCCTTTGAAAGCAGACATTTTATATTTATGATGTAATTATCTGACTTATCAGCAGGGCATTCAATTATATATATCTATATGGAAAGAACAGTGGAGCTTATACAATGTACCCTACCAGTCAACAGAAGGTTCAATTTTCTATATCCAATCGTAAATGGAATGCAGTACTTCCAGTCAATTTCACTGAACAGTATGACAGGGAAAGCCACAAGTATCAAAAATGACAAGTAGAAATGTCAAGAATTTTTGATTCATGACACATAAATGGCATTGCAAAAAAGGCCCACTGAATTCATATTATATGTATTTTTTCAGTTGAAACAGACGCCTTAGGTAAGAGAATATTCTTAATGCGTTTCCATCAATCATCTGAAAAGTTTATCACCAGAAATATAATTTTGAAGTCTCGAGTTTGTTTTGAAAAGTTCCCAGACAAATTCACTTTTGCCTTATACACGGAAACTGTTTAAATATTCATTAAAAGATACGTCATGATATGTACTTTGTGGGGCTTTTTATCCACATTTATATTGTGAGTCCTGAGCTGCAATGCAGGTTTTTCTTTCAAGTGTGGATGGAATTGAAGTAACAAGTCTCAGCAGTTTCTCTTGTACAGGAAAAATTCTTCCAACAAATATAATGAAAGAAATTGTTGTTTTTGGAGCTATATATTTGACTGTTTACTTTTTTTTTTATATCAAATCCGCTGAACTCATGTTTTTTTTTCCTTTTGAAGTTTTTCCTACTATTTAACCTGGGATATTTTTCCACATTTAAAGAGGAATAGATTATTTGTGTTTGTCTTCTTTATAACAGGCAGTATATACACCCATTATGCTTTGAAGTGCATTACGATCCCTACCAATGAAAATTTAAATTCTTTCTTATATTTACGACACTGCTGCTGCAGTGTCTCAGAGGACAGCGACAAAAAGGATTTTTCTTTATTTCCTGTTGTCTATATTTTAGGTTGGGTACAAAAAAATACTGTTTGATGTGTTCATCTTTTTTAAAGCCATGCAAATTTGTAAAGATATGCAAATCTGAAAATCTATGTTTTATATAATCATACAATTTCTCCCCTGCAGACTATAATTATACTGACTCTGCATATTGGCATAACATCTACAGCAGAGGTAACAGTACAGCCAGGTGACAAGCTTCCATAGTTGACATTTCATTAGGCAACAAATCACAGACAAAAGTAGACCCCCGCATCTTCAAAGCTCTTCTGTCACCTGTTACTCCTGGCATTCCTGCTTTGATCTTCTGTTATATGTCTAAAGTGATGCTTCTTTACATCCCTACCATATCAACTATTTTCTTTCATATTAAACCTTGTGCGCCTAAAGCCTGTTCGCTTTTGGTGTAACTGATATATTTTCAAGAGGAGATGCTATATTGTTACTATATTTTTCAAATTCTTATTAAAAACAAATGGAAATCAGATGCCCAGCACTGAGTCAGAAAATAACATGGTCAAAGGAGGGAATTGCCTCAAGGCTTCCAACATTAAAGGGAGCCTGTCACCTCCAAAATTGGCTTTAAAGTAAGCATATTGCCATGTAGGATACAAGTCCTGATGTAACCATAATGTTCTTGTGAAAATCCAGTCCTTTAATAGTGAGAAGTTCTTCTTTTTTACTTTATGCTTTGTTCACTGTGGAGTCCATTTCATTTGGTGCACCTGGCTACCACTGAGTCACCGCTCCCGTCTCTGAAATCTCAGGGACTGTGTTTCTAACCAGAGAGAGAGGCACTAATGGAGAGATGGTGCTTCAAAAGAAGTGACCCCCAGCTATGGTGCACTGAAAACTTTAAATAAAGAGAGGCATATCTCAGAATTTCAAGACTTGATTTTCATAAGAAAGGTATGGTTAATGTTTTGGGGGCACCTACCCTACATGGTGGCATGCTAACTTTGAAACTTATTCGGGGGTGAAATTATTCAAGATGCCTGCTTTAAACTTCTCTAAACTCCCCACTGGTTGGTTTTGTTTTTCTCTATATGGAAATAATATGAAGGACTAGGTAATATGGTGGTATAATGTGGGCACTATGATGGATGCAATATGGCACATTTGTCTGGACAGTTTTAAAGAGCTATACCCACTGTGACTCTCCCAGACTCTGGCCCTGAAATAACTCTCTTTTTATCAGTGTATCAGCTAGTGAGAACTCATTTAGAAAATAGGAAAAACGTTTACTATTAAAGGAACACTTCTAGACTGAACATTCACTGTATTATGATTAGTACTGGGCCTTAGGGAGCAGAGCATCCTTGAGTCCCAAAGTCTGGAATTGCTCCCATCTGGCCCTACCTTAATCATACACGTTGTGTAAGGTTTATCTGTAGTTTTTCCTAAATTGGAAACACCTGAACTCAACTACTTCTATTACCTATAAAAAAAGTTGTCAGACCGCTTAGAATCAATATTGATTTTATTAATAAATAAATTCATACGTTAAAAATGAGTACAAGTGCAGGGAAAGGCGACATCAACCAGAGGGGAACACAGTGGAAACAGTTTATATCTGTCCATAGAAAAATAAAAAATAAAGTGCAAGTGCAATAAATGACAAAGTCTAGATATATACAGGACAGGAATCAGTTACCCATAATGTGTCTCCTCCGGGATGGCACCACCCCCAACATGTGTTTCGGCAAATTTTCATCTGGTGGATAACGGAGGGTCATCGAAACGCGCTTCGGGGTTCAGAAGCCATTCCCTCCTGTTCAGCAATTCTTTTGTGCTGTCAACTCAGAGGTCCTGTCCATAAGTTTGCCTCGGATGGAGGGTTATGTGACCAGGCAAATCACCTCCATGTGATGTCTCCTTTATGCAAACACACTGCACCTGCATTAAACTCCCAACATTTCAAGGGCAGATATCAAATGTGATGTATTTGAATGGAGGAGACATCACTTGGAGGTGATTTTTCTGGTTGCATGACCCTCCATCAGCAGCTATTTTATGGACAAGACCTCTGTGTGGACAGCACAAAATACTTGGCAAACAAGGGAGCATACCTTATGAAATACTGAACATGGTGCAGAATTTCAACAAAGGCTATATTAGTAAGTGCCATATAGTCATCTTACAAACACATTGGTCAACAGAAATCACAAAGTGGCCAACCCCTTTAACAAGCTCTGCCTCTAATGCCACCAGATGTAAGGCAGCTATCTTCTAAGTTAAGTTTAACCCTTTAAATAGGCCTTAAAAAAAACTCGAATATTAAATAAGCCAGCACCTCATTTTGGCTAATAAAAGGAGGTCTTAAGTGGAGAACTCATGCACGCTATGGCGTCCATATGTTATTTGGGATTTCTAGTTCCATGTACAGACCAATACCTGCACAGCATTGATGCTCTTATCTGTGTGCTGACTTTATTTGTGTGTCCAGTGGGTTAATATAGAGGGTTATAGTTCTTATTTCTACATTATATTCTTTGTGTTTTTATGTATATATATATATATATATTTTAAATTTATTTAAAAAGAAAAAAATACTACAATAGCATAAATAGTAATAAATGTACAGTAAATGTGATAAGTGACAGAAGCAGAATCCAGCCCTAAATAATGCTTCTGGTTCTATCCATTTACTTTACACAACCGGCCCTGAACATGAAGAAGTAGAGTATATTTCAGTATGAGAGATTTATACATGTGGAAAAAGTTACTTCCCCATACAAAATACATGTCAAGAACAAAGTGAATAGCACCTTCTTATCAAATCAATCCTGTCTAGAGTTCTTTTAATCTTCCAATATCTGTCTTCAGCTCAAGGCGAACAAGTACCACTCTCTCCATCATTTTTCCCTGTGAAGTTAGCTCATGTCATGTATGTAAAGCCCCTTTTGTTGTAGGAGTTGTGTTGACACAACCTACTGCTGAGTGGACTTGTTAGATCAGTTTCGTGCTGTGAAAAAAAAGTCTCATCCCTGTAGAAAGCTACTTTTAACATGGAAATAAAAGGTCACTTTTCCATGCCAGGCTTTTATTACTTGACCTATGATAGAAGATCAACAGATTATCCAAAATCAAGCTGTGTAGACATTTGTGCAACATTGTGCCAGCTATTTCTCTAGCCAGTGGAAATTCATAGCCCTTTTTATGATACTATCAATTCCTCTTTAATTTGAGTTACAGTGGATTCAAGAAAAGAGTTGACAATCTCTTCATTGCCGATTTTAGAAATTCATAAATATTTATTTGGGAGGATTAATATGGAAAAATGTTCAATTATTTAGTTTAGCACACACAGCAGACAATAAATTGAACTGCGATCCATTGTTTAGATTACTTCTACGACTGTTCTTTGAAATCCAAACTTACGCAGTTAAAAAGCACTAAATAATAGTAAAATAAATGAACAAATATAGTTTAATCGTTGACAGATCCCTTGCACAGACTATAAACATTGCCACTCATATAAAAGCTGGAGCAAATGTCTCCTCATGATCTAGCGGGCTGCTCTCCATGTTTTACAACCCTTCACACTACATTAACCTTTTGTACTGCAAGTATTTATGACCTCATATAACAGTATTAATCAAACTGAAAGCTAATTTTTAGTGCTGTGGATAAGCCACCGTTGTTTAGGAATATGCTTAACTTTCCTCGCGTTTTTACTCCAATCATTTTGATATATTGACTGTTTTTTATACATATACTTAAGCCACCAAGCGATTCTTTTCCATAAAACATGTTTAAAAGTGTGCATGTGTAATGAAATGTTGGCAATATTAAATGGAGAGAAATTCCAAACATATTTTAAGTCAGAAGTGTAATTTAAGCTACTGCGCCCTATGGCAAAATCTGGAACTACTAGACATCAGGCATAATTGTGACTGCAACCTCTGTGGTACCTAATAACTATCTCCTTTTAGGTGGGAAGAAATCTCTTATTACTGCAGTGCAAAGTTCCCTTTGCATATATATTTTTGTAGGCAGCTTCTTTTTTAATATTTACACAATTATTACATATCATATTCAACAAACTATACAGTCTTAAACTCCACATCTTGTAGAAATATTAAAAGGTTTGTCTGAGAATTCACACTGATAGCCTACCTAGACCATCAATGTACAATTGGTGGTGGTCCATATCGTGTTGAGCGAAAAATAAAAAAAAAAACATTCTCACCTTATCCACTTGATCACAGAGAGGCTGTCCGCTCCTGTCTTGATTGAAGAAAGCCCACCAAAGGACCAGCACCTAGCATGGTGACCACTCTGGCCATGTGCGGTGACTTCATGACCCTCTGTTTTCAGAATTGTGATATATGGAACACACTGTGACATTTTAAAATTATCAGGGTCACAGTGTATTCCGTATGTCACAATTCTGAACAAAGAATCTTAATAATTATACAAATAAAGGTTAAGTTTTAAATTTAATAGCACATGTTAAACAGACGTAGATAGGTCCAAAGGACCATTTTTTTTCAGAGGGACTATAATAGTATAAGTCGTACATGTGCTAAGAGGTCTTTTTTTATTAGTCAAATTGTGACTTCATGACGTCACCACATAATCACTGATGGGGTCACCTGTTGGTTTTCTTCAATCAAGATGAGAGCTGATGACCTCTCCGCGATCAAGTGAATGAGGTATCATTTTTTTTAACCCTGGATTAACCCCCTGAGTACCCTAATGTGAGTCTCAGAAGCCTTAATCAGCTTTGTATGCGGCATCTGAGGGGTTTATAGATGGGCTGCTGCATGATCGCCGTTCGTAATGACTCAAATTTCTTGACGAAGTTTGTCAAAGCTGCTAAATGAACTCTTTCAAAACTGCTCATCTCTAGGTCTGTAGTTAGAATCACAGCTAATTTAATATTTTTCCAGGCACAGTAGTTTATCTGTACAAGTGGCTTTGTCTGGTACTACATCTCAGCCTCCTTTTATTTGCTAGTGAGTATGGGTCCAGGAAGCTTAAACCATCTAATTACACATCATTGGTCTACACTAAGAAAAAGTCCTGGTATTTGTATTGAGTTATTATATGTAGGGTACCAACCGTCTGCTCAGACAATAGTAGACAGTCATTATAGTCATAATCAGATAAAACTGCAGGAGTTTATATAAGTGAAAGATTATATTAATCAACTGTACCTAGTAATAGTTAAAAAAAAAAACAGGAACTCAGCTTATTTAGGACAATAAATGAGAGAAAAAAAAATCTCATACTAACTAGTAATGTATTACTCAAATGAGTGTAAGCATATGGCAAATGCATAATATTAGTACTTATAAAAAAGTTGCCAGACCGCTTAGAATCGATATTGACTTTATTAATAAATAAATTCATAAGTTAAAAATTTGTTCAAGTGCAGGGAAAGGCGACATCAACCAGAGGGGAACACAATGGAAACAGTTCATATCTGTTTTCAACACAACTGTTTGAAACAGGAGTCATGATCAAGAACAGGAGTGTTCAAAATGCGTAGACGAGACACGAACTGTTCAAGGGAGGTTGTATTGCTACACAAATGATTTTTACCGCAATAAGGGAACATATGGCTTAAGCAAGATTTGGAGTGCTGGATTTATCTTTTTATTTTTGGTTGCTAACGAGGTCTTACCTGAAAAATCAGTGCGCACGGGGAGTGAATATACTTCTGAAAGAACATATGGGCTTAATATCTATTTGGAGTTTTAATCCAGACAAGTGAAATCTTGTTGATATTACACTTCAGTTATTTTGGACCATACACGAGTAAATATTCATTTTTATTGCAGTATTGATGAACATTTTGGATGAAAGATTTTGACCAAATTTTTGAAAGAGCTTGTTGTTTTATTATTATTTCATTTTAATACTGGTATTTTATTGTGGCATAATAAATATTATTCCATACAAATCCAGGCTGTTAGAGTACCTGTTCCTCTATATTAATTTATTTACACTTATTTGAAGACTGTGGGGTCAGTCTAGGAACATTAGCACCTAGTTTTATGTGTCATATGAAGTGAGCCGTTCAGTTTATACATTTATAAAAAAGCATCCTGCCATCCTGTAAAAAAGCAGATGTCACCCTGGTGGTCTCTGGCCAGTATCTGTCCTGCAGAAACATATGGCTAGCCACAATTATTCTGTACTGTATGCTCAGTATCAGTTGTTGCCAGCAATCGACTAATCAATGGGTTAAATATATTTTAAGAAGGAGTTGGCCTTATGAGACAATCCATTGAAGTACTCCCTACAGTATTATCTACCTTAAGGAAGTTGTTAAACCTACAATAAAAAGAACATCAATATATCAATATATATCCTGTAGACCACCAAAAACTATTCACAATCAATATGTCCATAATGACACATCTAAATGTGCTGACCAAGCAGGCAACTATCTGGAAGGGCCCTTGCCTGCTTATCAAGGGAGTGGAGAAATCACCTCCACTCTATAGGGACAAGCAATGGCTATATTGCCAATGCTAATCTTCACACAGATGTTTCTGGGCAGCAGATCAATGTTCATACAGCACAATCTGTTGTCCAGACACAATGATTTATTGTGCTGCATAAACAATGAATGGACATTTTGCTAGTTCAGCAGGTGATTGGTTGGGCCAATTGACATAGGCCAATTATCAGGAACAAGAGTTCATAGTAACATGTAGACAATGTGCATATCAGTGCAAAAAAAGGTTGAATAGGATTTCTTTTTATCATAGTTATAAATAAAATGGTAATTGAGGCGTTAAAAATAATTAAAAAACCCCACCTCATCCACTTGATCGTGCAGCCGGTATCTTCTTCTTTCTGCAGGACCTACAAATGGACCTGCGATTATGTCACTATGCTCACCACGTGGTGAGCATGGTGATGTCACCACAGGTCCTTCTATCTTCATTCAGCAAGACCTGCAATGAGATCATCGCAGGTACCTTTGCAGGTCCTGCAGAAAGAAGAGGATACTGGCTGCAAGATCAAGTAGATGAGGTTTTTTTTATTATTATTTTTAACCCCTCAATGGCCAGTTGATTTATCATTCTGTCTTAAGAATGCTATTATTTTCCGTTATTACCATGAAAAATAATAAAATCACCCGAACACCGAACCCAAACCCGAAATCTTCAGTGAAAAAGTCCAGGTTTTGGGTCTGGGTACCTGAACTTTGCAGTTTGGGTTCGCTCAACCCTAATTATGACACTGTAAACACAATTTTGCTATGCAAAATTCAATAAAAACTTGATTTACTTCAGTATACATATTTGTGCATTCGATGGAAAGCTTCAC
This sequence comes from Bufotes viridis, assembly GCA_033119425.1. Lineage (NCBI taxonomy): Eukaryota > Metazoa > Chordata > Amphibia > Anura > Bufonidae > Bufotes > Bufotes viridis. The sequence continues at coordinate 46,117,818 of CM065595.1, forward strand.
CTTCAAACTACTTTACTCATAATAGGGAGAAATGACATTACAAACAGAATAACAGAATACTATGGTCTTAAAAGGCAGAAAATGCTTAAAACACCATAAGCTGTTGCGCATTTCTAACCAGGAGAGCAAATCATGCACATGTGGTCCGTTGCAAACTGCAATCCCCAGCAAAAATGCATACAATGGAGGATGCCTGCAGTGGACCACATATACCACAAAGACATCCTACATAGAATAACCAAATGTGTGGATGTGATTGGCTATATAGAACATAAATTTGCATTGGTGCACTACAATGGTAAAAGCAATTGACAATATATGGCTAATTCCTCACACTGATATTAAAATGAGACTTTTGCCAATATATTCTTATGTCAAGAACATACCGGAGCCCGCCCACTCCATCAAGGTACCTATGCCGTATGGGCTATTACAGGGGCATAAGGACAAATCCCAGTTACCTCCAGCGTGACATCACACATACAATGGGAGGAGGGAGAAATGACATTGCAGAAAATTTCCAATACGTCATTATTATTATTATTATTATTATTATTATTCCTTTTAAAAGTGCCGTCTTCGATGGGGTAATAAAATTTGCTGTCACTGACGAATTAGCATTTTAGAGTTCCATGAATACAGTTGCAAGAAAAAGTATGTGAACCCTTTGGAATGATATGGATTTCTGCACAAATTGGTCATAAAATGTGATCTGGTCTTCATCTAAGTCACAACAAGAGACAATCACAGTCTGCTTAAACTAATAACACACAAAGAATTAAATGTTACCATGTTTTTATTGAACACACCATGTAAACATTCACAGTGCAGATGGAAAAAGTATGTGAACCCTTGGATTTAATAACTGGCTGAACCTCCATTGGCAGCAATAACTTCAACCAAACGTTTCCCTTAGTGGCAGATCAGATGTGCACAACGGTCAGGAGTAATTATTGACCATTGCTCTTAACAGAACTGTTTCAGTTTAGCAATATTCTTGGGATGTCTGGTGTGAATCGCTTTCTTGAGGTCATGCCACAGCATCTCAGTCGGGTTGAGGTCAGGACTCTGACTGGGCAACTCCAGAAGGCATATTTTCTTCTGTTTAAGCCATTCTATTGTTAATTTACTTCTATGCTTTGGGTCGTTGTCCTGTTTCAACACCCATCTTCTGTTGAGCTTCAGCTGGTGGACAGATAGCCTTAAGTTCTCCTGCAAATGTCTTGATAAACTTGGGAATTCATTTTTCCTTCGATGATAGCAATCCGTCTAGGCCCTGTCGCAGCAAAGCAGCCCCAAACCATGATGCCCCCACCACCATACTTCACAGTTGGGATAAAGTTTTGATGTTGATGTGATGTGCCTCTTTTTCTAAACACATAGTTTTGTGTGTTTATTCCAAACAAGTCAACTTTGGTTTCATCAGTCCACAGAATATTTTGCCAGTACCACTGTGGAACATCCAGGTGCTCTTGTGCAAACTGTAAACGTGCAGCAATGTTTTTTTTCGGACAGCAGTGGCTTCCTCTGTGGTATACTCCCATGAAATCCATTCTTTTTTTGTGTTTTACGTATCGTAGATACGCTAACAGGGATTTTAGCCTATGCCAGAGACTTTTGTAAGTCTTTAGATGACACTCTAGGCTTCTTCTTCACCTCATTGAGCAGTCTGAGCTGTGCTCTTGCAGTCATCTTTACAGGACGGCCACTCCTAGGGAGAGGAGCAGCAGTGCTGAACTTTCTCCATTTATAGACAATTTGTCTTACCATGGACTGATGACAGCAAGGCTTTTGGAGATAATTTTTATAACCCTTTCCAGCTTTATGCAAATCAACAATTCTTAATCGTAGGTCTTCTGAGAGCTCTTTTGTGCGAGGCATCATTCACATCAGGCAATGCTCCTTGGGAAAAGCAAAGCCAGAACTGATGTGTGTTTTTTATAGAGCAGGGCAGCTGTAACCAACACCTCCAATCTCATCTCATTGATTGGACTCAGTTGGCTGACACCTCACTCCAATTAGCACTTGGAGATGTCATTAGTCTAGGGCAGGCATCCTCAAACTGCGGCCCTCCAGCTGTTGCAAAACTACAACTCCCAGCATGCCTGAACAGCCTATAGGTATCAGCCTACAGCAGGGCATTGTAGGAGTTGTAGTTTTACAACAGCTGGAGGGACGCAGTTTGAGGATACCTGGTCTAGGGGTTCACATACTTTTTACACCTACACTGTGAATTTTTACATGGTGTGTTCAATAAAAACATGGTAACATTTCATTCTTTGTGTGTTATTAGTTTAACCTGACTGTGATTGTCTATTGTTGCGACTTAGATGAAGATCAGATCACATTTTATGACCAATTTGTGCAGAAATCCATATCATTCCAAAGGGTTCACATACTTTTTCTTGCAACTATACATTGCTGTTTGAGTTTTCTTTTTTTCTGTTGTCACACACTGCAGTCGTTCTCATTTATCACATATCATAATCAGATTTGATGGCATAGCGCACCCTCAGACAGATAATACGTAGCACACACAGTAAGTTTATCTTTTAAAACAGTCTAGCCGGTAATAAATATAAAATCTAAGCAATATAAAAGTGAAATCTGCATTACTTTGATTCAAAGCATAACAGCAGGTTACTTGTTAATTTATTGTCCTTCACATGATAGTTTCCATGTTTTTGAATGAGAACATTATGTAAAAGTGGCATAAAATAATTTGTAAGGATGGCAAATATTTCATTGTGTGACAATTGAAAATATGTTGCTAATTTAGAAACAGATGTTAATTGCATACTTCATCAGCAGCTCTGAAACATTTCTTCTTACTTTCTTGTTTATGTGGTAAGAATATTGAAAACTTAAGAGAGCAGGTGACTCGCTCTGCTGTCTGGACTTTTAATTGCCATAATGTGCAACATTTGCATCAGATATTTCTATTGCATTAATATTTATTAGAGATGAGCAAATTATTGAAAAATTTAATTCTGCTGCCGAATTTTGCAAAAACATACACTGAGGAATAACTTTGTCACAAAGGGCATTTCTTTGTAAGTAGGGGATGCAATGACAGGGAGCCATTGTGCCGCTCCCCATCATTGTACCCCTCAGGTGCCGTGTTCATACACGATTGAGGCATCTGATATAAAAGCAGAGTGTAACATTTAAAAAAATACAAAAAAATTCATACTAACCTAATCTGTTTGCTCGCTACCTTGAAGCATGAGGACGTTTGGCTTCACGGAAAATCGAATTTATACAGAAACACTAGTATTTATAGTCAGCAATAAATTTACTAGTGTTTTTCCACCACATATAAACCTACCCTGTGTTCTAAATCCTATGCAGTACAAACTTCTACTTTTTACACGTCCTTCACAATTACCGTTCCTACAATTCGTTGTCTTTTTAACCACTTCCCGACCGCCTAACGCACAACTGCGTTCTCGCGGCGGTCGGGCTGTTCTGGGGCGCCGCAGAAGTGCGTCATCTCGCGAGACGCGAGATTTCCTGTGAACGCGCGCGCTCCTGACGAAGCAAACACGCGAAACGCGCGTAGAGGGGGCGCCATTCCTGCACAGGATAACTTTTAAGGGTATGTAACCTCGATCTACTTCTTAATGCTATATGGGTCAGCCAGGTTCATTTATTGAAGATAAGGATACAGCAGTCTATGTATGTTGATGCCTGATGGTGCCATACCTGTGAACTATCTCATACTAATGTGTAAGGGCGGTACTATAGAAAGTAGGAGGACTATCTAAGTTAGGACATAGATAAGACTATCGTGGAGAAGTTATACTGGGCGTATGTACCCTGGTTACAACTTATTTGCAGGATGTGTTATGGCGCTTTTATGAATGGTTTCCTATGCATAATGAATTGTAGTGTATGTTTTTAATAATGTTATCAATAAACTATTTATTTTAATGGAACTTTGTGCCATCCGTATTTTTGAGCCACATCTACTGTGTAAAGTTTTCCGCATTCCAAAAAATATCTGTGACGTCCAGTGTACTTTTTTTGAGATGGTGTCCGCTGTGGACAGCTAAATTATCTGCGCCACATGTCCTGTGTAAAGTGTGCGCATCCCAAAAATATCTGTGACATCCAATGTACTTTTTCCGTAGACGGTGTCTGCTGCAGACAGTTAAATTAGATGATCAACATCTCCTGTGTAAAGTGTGCGCATCCCAAAAATATCTGTGACATCCAGTGAACTTTTTCCATAGACAATGTCCACTGCGGACAGTGACATTAGTTGCCCCACATCTGCAGTGTAACTTGTGAGCTGAAAAAATTTATCAGTGACATACAGTGTACTTTTTCAATAGAATATGTCCACTTCTGACAGTGACATTACCAGTGCCACATCTAAAGTGTAACATGTGCGCTTAGAAAATGTATCTGTGACATACTGTGTACTTTTTCAATGGAAGGGGTCCGCTTCTGAAAGTGACATTACCAGTGCAACATCTAAAGTGTAACGTGTGCGTTTAAATTTTTTATCTGTGACACACAGTGTACTTTGTCAATAGACAGTGTCCGCTTCTGACAGTGACATTACCATTGAAACATCTGCAGTGTAACGTGTGCGCAAAAAATTCCCTGTAATTTTTTATTAGCCGCTGGTGACAGCATTGACATTATTTGCAGGATATCTCCTGTGTGACGTTCACACATCACAAATACCAGTTTAATTTTTTTTTTGCGCATGAGGTTTAACACTGACAAATGTAAAGGTATGCACATGGGAAGGAATAATGCAAGTCACCCGTACATATTAAATGGTAAAACACTCGGTAACACTGACATGGAAAAGGATCTAGGAATTTTAATAAACAGCAAATTAAGCTGCAAAAACCCGTGTCAGGCAGCTACTGCCAAGGCCAATAAGATAATGGGTTGCATCAAAAGGGGCATAGATGCCCGTGATGAGAACATAGTCCTACCACTTTACAAATCACTAGTCAGACCACACATGGAGTACTGTGTACAGTTCTGGGCTCCTGTGAACAAGGCAGACATAGCAGAGCTGGAGAGGGTTCAGAGGAGGGCAACTAAAGTAATAACTGGAATGGGGCAACTACAGTACCCTGAAAGGTTATCAAAATTAGGGTTATTCACTTTAGAAAAAAGACGACTGAGGGGAGATCTAATAACTATGTATAACTATATCAGGGGTCAGTACAGAGATCTCTCCCATCATCTATTTATCCCCATGACTGTGACTGTGACGAGGGGACATCCTCTGCGTCTGGAGGAAAGAAGGTTTGTACACAAACTATGGAGTAAAACTATGGAACTCTCTGCCTGAGGAGGAGGTGATGGTGAGTACAATAAAGGAATTCAAGAGAGGCCTGGATATATTTCTGGAGTGTAATAATATTTCAGGCTATAGCTACTAGAGAGGGGTTGTTGATCCAGGGAGTTATTCTGATTGCCTGATTGGAGTCGGGAAGGAATTTTTTTCCCCTTAAGTGGGAAAATTTGGCTTCTGCCTCACAGGGGTTTTATGCCTTCCTCTGGATCAACTTGTAGGAAACAGGCCGAACTGGATGGACAAATGTCTTTTTTTGGTCTTATATACTATGTTACTATGTTACTTCCAAATCCGTTGCTACTGTACGCTACTGTACGTGTGACATACTTTCAAGCATATATAACATTTGATATAAGGAAGGTGAGCAGAAAGCGATGGGGAAGTGGCAGTAATACTGATGGTGCATGCAGAGGCCGTGGCCCTGGGCGCTTTGAAACTGTTCCTGCTGGCTGAGCACAAGAAAACCAATCATCCACAATACCTAGCATTATGTCCTAGTTTGCAGGGTTGCGAAGGACACCACACTTGAAGTCAGACCAGTGCGACCAGGTGGTAAGTTGGATTGCAGCAGATAATGCTTCCAATCGGTTAAGAACCACCCTGATCTTCCACCAAGTCCAGTCTCAGTAGCCAAGTCCCTCACATATAATGTTTTACAAGGTCAGCTCACCTGCAGGACCTCGCATATAATTTTTTAGAGTGTCAGCTCACCAGCAGGCTCTCACCAACAATCTTTTACAGGGGCAGTTCACCTACAGGCCATCACATATAATGTTTTACAGGGTCAGCTCACCTTCAGGCCCTCACCTACAACCTTTTAGAGGGTCAGCTCACCAGCAGGCCCTCACCTACAAACTTTTACAGGGTCAGCTCAGCTACAGGCCCTCACATATAATGTTTTACAGGGTCAGCTCACCTACAGGCCCTCACCTACAATCTTTTACAGGGTCAGCTCACCTGCAGGACCTCTCATATAATTTTTTAGAGTGTCAGCTCACCAGCAGGCTCTCACCAACAATCTTTTACAGGGGCAATTCACCTTCAGGCCATCACATATAATGTTTTACAGGGTCAGCTCACCTTCAGGCCCTCACCTACAACCTTTTAGAGGGTCAGCTCACCAGCAGGCCCTCACCTACAATCTTTTACAGGGTCAGCTCAGCTACAGGCCCTCACATATAATGTTTTACAGGGTCAGCTCACCTGCAGGACCTCGCATATAATTTTTTAGAGTGTCAGCTCACCAGCAGGCTCTCACCAACAATCTTTTACAGGGGCAGTTCACCTACAGGCCATCACATATAATGTTTTAAAGGGTCAGCTCACCTTCAGGCCCTCACCTACAACCTTTTAGAGGGTCAGCTCACCAGCAGGCCCTCACCTACAATCTTTTACAGGGTCAGCTCAGCTACAGGCCCTCACATATAATGTTTTACAGGGTCAGCTCACCTACAGGCCCTCACCTACAATCTTTTACAGGGTCAGCTCACCTTCAGGCCCTCGAATATAATTTTTTACAAGGTCAGCTCACCTGCAGGCCTTCACCAGCAAGCGCTCACCTACAATATTTTAGAGGGTCAGCTCACCAGCAGATCCTCACCTCTAATGTTTCAGAGGGTCAGCTCAGCAGCAGGCCCTCGGCCCTAATGTTTTGGATGGTCAGATCAGCAGGCCCTTGCTCCAAATGTTTTTGAAGGTCACCAGCAGGCCATCAATCATAATTTTTCAAGGGTGTGTATGATGCCCTCCTTTATGTGTAACAAAGGGTGTATTGGAGTGCCGGTTCCTTATGATTGTAGGGGTCACACAACCTGAACAATTGTACCACAATGTGAATGAGACCCTCCTTTATGTGATACACAGGTTGTAACGGAGAGCCTCTTGCTTGTAATTTTTGGCAGCACTTGCAGCTTATATACAAGTAAATCTATAGGAAAGAATGTTTCCTAACAATTTTCCCTCTAAAATCGATTTTATCTTTAGTTTTGTGCGTATTATTGTCAGTCTGTAAAAGTGGCATAGTACTCAGACAACATTGTTCCCAGCAGCGACCTGGGAGTCCAAGATGCATCCAGACATCCTCCCCATGCTTTTCCTGAACCATTTTGGTGGTGTTTCCATCATTTTCTGATTTTTTCCAATGAACCAGGCACCCCCCCCCCTCCTTTGAGCAGGGGGTGCCTAGTTTAAAGCTCTGGTTCTCCCATTGACTTCCCTTGGGTGCTCGATCAACAGTAGTCAGCACTCTTTGTGGGCAAGTTATCTGCCTATGTAAATGAACCCTAATATAAGTCATCTTAATGCTCCTATGGTCCGTTCTGAGCTGTGGTCACATGATCAGGTCCATGCAGCTGTTTTTTATATCCTCTGATGTTTTGTCCATGGACGTGACAAAGTAGCAAGAGGGCCAGTGATTAGAGACTGTCTATGTAACTAGCTGGGTGGGAGGAGCTATAAACTAGCTGGGTGTGGTTAGGGGCAGTGATAAGGGAGTGTCTATGTAACTAGCTGGATGTTAGGGAAAGTAATAGGGCAGTGTCTATGTAACTAGCTGGGTAGGAGGAGCTATAAACTAGCTGGGCGTTATTAGGGGCAGTGATAGGGGAGTGTCTATATAACTAGCTGGTTAGGAGGAGCTATAAACTAGCTGAGTGTGTTTAGGAGAAGTGATAGAGGAGTGTCTATGTAACTAGCTTGGTGGGAGGAGCTATAAACTAGCTGAGCGTGGTTAGGGGCAGTGATAGAGGAGTGTCTATGTAACTAGCTGGGTGTTAGGGAAAGTGATATGGAATTGTCTATGGGGCAGTTTGGGGCAGTGATAGGTCAATGTTTATGTAACTAGCTGGGTAGGAGGAGCTATAAACTAGCTGGGTGTGGTTAGGGGCAGTGATAGGGGAGTGTCTATGTAACTACCTGGGTGGGATGAGCTATGAACTAGCTGAGCGTGGTTAGGGGCAGTGATAGGGGAGTTTCTATGTAACTAGCTGGATGGGAGGGGTTATAAACTAGCTGAAGCTGTGACAGAGAAAGGAGAAGTGCATCATGGGTTTGTTGGATAGAGCAACTGGAAAACTCTTTTAAACACATTTTTCACGATGGCTTTATAGATAGTGCAAGGTGCAGGGTGCCGTCCTAGATGGCAGGTACGTGTCACCGAGGTTCATAGCCTCGGTGAGGTAAGAGCCGTTTGTTGATGTCAGTAGCAGGTAGTGCTACTGACACATTTGCTAAATAGCATGGCTGCAAAGCCGATCCGGGCCGGCTCTTACCGGGAGCAGCTAAAGTGTAGGGTGGGTGGCTGCTCGCCACGACCCAGTCCTGGTTTTGGGCTGGGTTTAAAAACTCAGCCAGCACCAGCAGCTGTGGGAGTGTTTATCCTGGAGCTGATCACAGTGCTGTGGAGCTCTCTGACCTGGAGGAAGGAGCTCAGCCAAGTGGGGTTATTCCTGGAGGCCTGACGGTGGATTGTCCTGCGGCTGGGCTGACAGCCAGGTGCGACCCCGCACCTCAAACCTCCCAGGTGATTGGAACCTGTGTTTGGACTTTTTGTTTTCCACTCGTTTTCTGATGTGTATGTGATTTAACACCAAGTGACTGTCTGCTGTTAATTTGATGCACGTGTGAATAAAACACTGTTTTCCGCACATTCTGGACTCCCTTGTACCTCTATACTGCACCCGCACCGCTGTCTACCAGAGCGACTCCCCACAATAGCTTCATACTTACAGGAGTTTTCCAAGACTTGTCTACTGATGAACTATCCTCTGATCGGCGGAGGTCCCGAGTGTCAAATCACCACCAATAAGACACTGATGACCTATTCAGTGGATAGGTCATCAGTAGAAATGTCTCAGAGGACCCCTTTAAGATAGTATAACAATGTGTGATTGATGCCATAATGCTTTCTTGAACTACCCTGAGGTCAGCTGATCTGCAGTTTTGATCCTATAGCATTTTTACATTGCAGACCCTTGGTTTTGCTGATTGGGTGGATCTAAGAGGATAGATCCCCCAATTCAATACAGGAAAAAAAACTTGAATATTAACAGATTATATCAATTAATGTTTAACAAGTAACTATAACAATTGAACATTTAGGAATGTCAGAAAATACAATACATACCAAAATGTGAAGAAGACATTATCTATCTATCTATCTATCTATCTATCTATCTATCTATCTATTTATCTACCCATTCATCTACCTACCTGTTTACTATCTGCTTTAGCAGTATCGCATACTCAAATGAAATTAAGAAAATTTGTAATAAATGTGGCTAAAACCTCACATCATTTTCTTCATATAGTACAATACTACAGACTGCTATGCTTTGTGGGATATCCAACAGTTATAGGTGAATAATAACTTCTTAACCAATATGCCACCCTGTCATACCCACACAATTGCACAGCTGCAGTCTCTGGGGTACCAGATTGTAACACACTATTGTAGAACAAGTGCACATCTGGTTTAAGCTTCTACGGATATGTATTCAAAGTTTGCAAGTATACAGGAAAGATGCCACATTCAATAGCAATGGGAAACTTTCTGAACTCGATCAGATACAGTAGAATATCCACACCTACAACAGAAAAGTATCTATGCTATAGAGGAAAGAACTAGAAGGCTAATACAGGTGCTGGATGTATGAATCTGAATTAATATGCATGATATTCCTCAGCTTTATACACATTCAATGTACTCATATTTTTCTCAGGACTCATATATTTGTGCCCTGAACTTTTCTCGATTGCTTTTTTATCAGGTTTACAAATCATATCAAATAGGTATATTGCAGAGCTCTGTGATATTATTTTCTCTGCTTATAGCAGAATGTATTGAATTATGCTTTGCTCCTGTAAGGCTGCTGCTATTCTCTTCACATTGAGTGAGAATGACTGTGGGGGCTATAAATTCACTTGGCTTCCAGCATTACTGGTTAAATCAAGAGCTCTATTTAAGCTTAGAGAAGAGACAGAGCAAGTGTTCATTACACAAATCAATTTGGTCAAAAGTACAGCACAGTGGGTACTCAAGCGTTGCTCACATAATATTGTCAACTTAATCATATAATGCCTAGACAAAATTCACATGCTTTTCTCTGAGTGAAATAGCTTGATTGGTGCATTTTTGTGTCTACGAAATTGACTTTTTTGTTACTTATTGAATTTTTTGTCTATATAGAAACAAAGTAGATTCATTTAGAAGTTTGCTGGAGTTATTCATTACAGTGAAAAAAAGTCAAATTGATGGGATGTTAAAAGAAGCATTTCCATAGAAATACAGGACCCATACAGGATGTTGCTTAGAGGTTCTCCAGGATTTTTTTTTATACATCAATAGAGTTGAGCGGACACCTGGAAGTTCTGGTTCGATGGGTTCGGCCGAACTTCACAAAAAAGTTTGGGTTCGGGATCCGAACTTAACCCGAACTTGACCCCGAACCTGAATCCCATTGAAGTCAATGGGGACCCAAACTTTTGGGCACTAAAAAGGCTGTAAAAAAGTCCTGGAAATGGCTAGAGGGCTGCAAAAGGCAGCAAAATTTGGGTAAGTGCCCTGCAAACAAATGTGGATAGGGAAATGACTTAAAATAAAATAAATTAAAATTTAAAATCAAAATCTTCATCTAGGACGAAGAAATGGATGTGGAGTAGGAGGTTAAGGAGGCGTCAGGTGGGAATGCCATCAGCAGCGCGTCTACCAGTGTGTGTTTGTAGTCACGCATCTTTTGATCATTAACAGATGATTTTACCAAATTTGGTTCCCTGTCAGCAATGCACAGCAGGGGTTTTTCCCTGGCAAAACGGGGTTCATATCACCCACAAATTGAACAGACAATTTTTACAAATGTAGATCCCTGGCACCCAGGCAGAGCAGGGGTTTATTCACGGCAAAATGGGTTCATGTCACCCACCAATGGAACAGACGATTTTTAAAAATGTAGGCCCCTGGCACCCAGGCAGAGGAGGGATTAATTCACGACAAAACAGGGTTCATGTCATCCACCAATGGAACAGACGATTTTTAGAAATGTAGACTCCTGGCATCCAGGCAGAGCAGGGGTTTTTCACCGGCAAAACTGGGCTCATGTCACCCACTAATGGAACAGACGATTTTTAAAAATGTAGGCTACTGACACCCAGGCAGAGGAGGGGATAATTCATGGCAAAATGTGGTTCATGTCACCCACCAATGGAACAGACAATTTTTAGAAATCTAGGCCCCTGGCTTTAAGGCAGAGCAGGGGTTTTTCACCAGCAAAACTTGGTTGATGTCATCCACTAATGGAACAGACGATTTTTAAAAATGTATGTCCCTGCCACCCAGGCAGAGGAGGGGTTTATTCAGGGCAAAACGGGGTTCATGTCACCCACCAATGGAACAGACGATTTTTAAAAATGTAGGCCCCTGGCACCCAGGCAGAGGAGGGGTTTATTCATGGCAAAATGGGGTTCATGTCACCCACCAATGGAACATGCGATTTTTAGAAATGTAGGCCCCTGGCAACCAGGCAGAGAAGTGGTTGATTCACAACAAAACGGTGTTAATGTCACCCACCAATGGAACAGACGATTTTTAAAAATGTAGACCCCTGGCACCCAGTCAGAGGAGGTGTTAATAGCAAAATGGGGTTCATGTCACCCAGCAATGGAACAGGCGATTATTAAAAATGTAGGCCACTGGCATCCAGGCAGAGCAGGAGTTTATTCATGGCAAAACGAGGTTCATGTCAGCCACTAATGGAGCAGGCGGTTTTTAGAAATGTAGGCCCCTGGCACCCAGGCAGAGGAGGGGTTAATTCACGGCAAAACGAGGTTCATGTCACTCACCAATGGAACAGGCGATTTGTTTAAATGTAGGCCCCTGGCACCCAGGAAGAGGAGGGGTTTTTTCATGGCAAAAATGGTAATATTTTATCCAACAATTTAAAAGAAGATTTTCCGCATTTTTGGTCACTGTCACCTATACAGAGCAGGGGTTTGTACCTGGCAAAAATGGTAATTTTGCATCCAATAATTTAAAAGAAGATTTTTCAAATGTTCAGTCCCTGTCACCCATGCAGTGCAGGGTTATTTGACAGCAAAAAATTGGAATATGTGAACCCCTGAACTCCCAGACGGATTAACTATATTATTGTTCCCGACACACATACAGCGCAGGCCGCAAAGGTAATTCTGGCCTTAAAAAATATGATTTTTTTCACCACCCATGAATAACATGGATTTAAGTAGTATATTTTGGGGTGGAGGACCTCATCGTTCTCAACATCATCTTCCAACCAGTCTTTACCCCTGCCTCTTTGTCGTTCTGCACACCGCAGAAAGCCGCAGCAGTTTGCACCTGTGTCTCGTCATCATCAGAGAAGTGCTGCAGTGGTCTTCCCATGTTCTCATCCTCAAACCTGTGGTTGGGCATCCGTGCACTCAATCTCTTCAACTTCTTGGGCAGGGCTATGGTTATGGCCCTGGAAAACCGTGCCAGCAGAGTCATCAAAAAGCATAAAAGACTGCTGCATGACTTGGGGCTCAGATTGCTTGGCTAATTTGTAAGGGGGTGGAGTGGAAGACTGATGGGCATGGGCTGCAGGTGCCAACTCTGAGCTTTCAGCAGTGGGAGACAATGTTATCGTACTAGAGGCACTGTCAGCCACCCAAACTACTAGCGCCTGTACTTGTTCTGGTCTCACCATTCGTAGAGCGTAATTCGGGCCTACCAAATAACGCTGCAGGTTCTGTTGGCTACGCACACCTGAGGCAGGTGTTTCATTTGAACCTGTAGTTGGCGCTGAACAGCCACGTCCTCTCCCAGCAACAGAAGCTCCACCAACACTGCCACGACCATGCCCACGTCCTTTATTTGATGTTCTCCTCATTATTTGTGTTTACCCACCAAACTAACAGATGATTTATCTCCGGTGTCAATTTAACTGCCAATAATCAACAATTAAGTTCATTAACAGTTTTGTTTAGGTCACACAACAGTGCAATGGAGCAATTCAATACAATTACTTCACTATCACCAAAAATTTGATTTTTCAAACCAACAATGTAAAAGCAGAAGTTAACGGTTTAATTTGACAGAATTTGTAGCGTACAATGCTAACGTGCTATCTACCACAAAACCTGTGTGTTTGTAAAAGGTTACTTAAAATGACTGAAATACAGGGTAGGCCTCAGATCTGCTATGTAGCACAAAACCAGTGTTTATTGCAACAATTTACAGAAATGCAGTATGTCACTGCTAAATTTTAAAATAGGTTTTTTAGCGTTGTATGCAAAAGTGCTCTGTGGAACAACATTACGAGTTTATTTCCCTCAAATACACAAATGCTGTATGTCACTGATAAATTTGAAAATACTTTTTTGTGCGTTGTATTTGTGCGTTGTATGCAAAACTGCTGTGTGGAACAACAATACGGGTTTATTTCCTCCAAATACACAAATGCTGTATGTCACTGTTAAATTTTAAAATAGGTTTTTCAGCGTTGTATGCAAACATGCTCTGTGGTACAACTGTACGGGTTTATTACAGCAACTACAGAAATGCCCTGTCAATGCAAAATTTTACAATAGGTTTTTCAGCGGTGTATGCAAACGTGCTCTGTGATACGGCAGTACGGGTTTATTCCCCCAACTAAAGAAATGCACTATGTTACCCCAAAATTATAAAATAGGTAATGTAGAAGGACTTGACCTGACAGAAAAAAGGAATTTTCCCTCCACTGAGCTACCAAAAAATAATTTGACTGATGTCCCTGGGAGGCTGGCATACGTGCAGGTCACATGCAGTTCCAAGCACACTGCAGTTGCTAAAATATCTGCCGACCCATACCTCAGTAACAGATGGATTGAAAATTATTTTTCAGTATCACTGGGCTCAGGGCTGGGTACAAATATGTAGCATAGCACCCTCAATAATTGCTGTAGTTTGAAGAGTTAACACCACCAAGTTCAACAGATTTCTTCCCTAATCTCTCCCTGAGAGCACCAGCAGCAGCCTGTCCCTTCAGTAAGAGCATTAGAGTGACATGCGGCGCTACATGACTTCAGCTTAAATAGAGGCTGGGTCAAATGTTGCAATTAGCCAATCACAGCCATGCCAATAGTAGTTTTAAAAAGCGGGAAGAAATCGCCGAACAATGAACCCGAACTTTTACGGAAGTGAGTTGGGTTCGTTCAGCCCTAGTCATCAATATCAGATCCATGGGGGTCTGACACCTAGCATCCCCGCTGATCAGCTGTTTGAGGAGATGGCACACAGTGCGCACATGTTGTTCCCTTCTCTCTTCCTGCTCTATGTCTATGGGACTGCAGCAATGAACAGAAAGAGAGAAGACAGACGGCACATGAGCACTGCGTGCACTCTCCTCAAACAGGGTGTCGGACTCCCCGCCCATCTGATATTGATGACCTATCCCAGTGATGGGCAACGTGCGGCTCTCCAGCTGTTGCAGAACTACAACTCCCAGCATGCAAAGCCTGTCTATAGCTATCAGCCTACTGCAGGGCATGGTGGGAGTTGTAGTTTAGCAACAGCTGGAGAGCCGCACGTTGCCCATCACTGACCTATCCTAAGGATAGGTCATCAATATGAAAAATCCCAGAGATCCCCTTTAAATACTAGATCCTTAATATCATGTCACGATAGGAGATTTTCTGTCTAGCTAGGAGGATGCTCACACAAAGGGCTGGGGTGCTTTCTAATTTATATTAATCCATGAATGACTTTTTTGCTCAAAGATCTATAGAACTGGGGTTTCTTAGATATAATTTCTAACAGATAAGGTCTAAAGACTGTATATACAATTCTTAAAAGGAACCTGTCATTTTTAGAATTGTATCCATTCTACCAGCATCCTGTTCCAGAGTGGGAAAAGCTAAGAAGATTAAGGTATATTATAGATTTTTGGAAAAAGTTTGGTATAACTTGTAATTTATTTATTGAAATCCCTGTACTATTGTATTCTAAGTTTGTATTTCTTAGGCTACTTTCACACTAGCGGCACAGACCTCCAGCAGGCTGTTTCAGTTTTTAATTTGCTGAGTTCATACTGCTCTGGAGAAGGATTCTCAATGATCTACATCAGTCATCCTCAAACTGCGGCCCTCCAGCTGTTGTAAAACTACAACTCCCACAATGCCCCGTAGTAGGCTGATACCTGTAGGCTGTTGGGGCATGCTGGGAGTTGTGGTTTTGCCGCAGTTTGAGCATGCCTGATGTACATTTTCAGAGAGACAGGTTCCTATAAGCAATATTACTCATGTGAAAACAGTTTGAGTCTCAGGCTATTGGATTTACTCTGCTTTCATGCACCAGCATTTCTGATAATCTTGGATTTTATGGCTGTAAAAAATGAAGTGACTCTAAAAGGAAGACAATGGTGTCAACAATAGCATGGAACAAAGAGATGGGTCACAGGTGGTTTGGGGCATGTTTCTGAGCACTTTGCAGTGAAAGCAAAGTGTGTTGCTTCCGTGTCCAGTTTGGATGTATTACTTTACACAGACCAACCCTCATCTAAAATACAATATATCATTGTAACAGGCAGTAGGTGTGGACCCACTGTACCAAATAGCCAGTTTGACTTTGGGCTAACTCTAAAGGCAGTATCCTGTTTTTTACGCTTTAACCCATTAAAAAGAATCTGGTCTTTGCTGTAGGGAAGCCACCAGGCTTCTACTTCTTGAGATAGTCCCAATATAGTTGGAAGCTGACCCACAGGGGTCAAAAACACTGGTGCAAAGCAACAAGGGGTCAGGTAAGGTAAGGGTCATAGTAAGGAAACAAGCCAAGTTTAGGATAGACAGACTTCATACATTTCTGAGAAACAAGCCTGAGGTCAGGGCTGACAGCAAAGGAGCAATATGGGAAACAGACTAAGGTGACGGCAAGTTGCTGAGAATCAGAGTTGGTTGTCAGACAGAAGTTTGGGATCTGGTTTTCTGACAGAATAACACACCTTCACTAGTTAACTAGAGACTAGGAACCTAAAGCTTCAGGCACATTCCCAGTGAGGAAGTTGCATTAACTACCCAGTAGTGGACAGCCATAGGCTGGAGAAGAATTTGGTGGTGCATATGCTTTTCTTTTAAGAGGCCAGAAACAAGCATGGGTGCTCTATAGGAAAGGAGGCTAACACAAGGAACACAGGCCACATCCTGCAGATGACACAAGAGATACTGGGGGAGTAGGGTGAATGAAACCACAGAATGAAACTGCAGCCTGCAGAGGACAAGGGATGCTAGGGGAGTAGGGCTAACAAAACTGGACTGCTGGGTGACTGAGAAAGCCAGCTGTGTGAGTAGTGTGGCTTCTGTGTCCACAAGGAGGAGCAGGGTAGTGGCAGGCACAAGCACCAATGCGATAAAATGGTTCTGGGAATAGTTATTTCAGGTTTTATCTGTAATCCAGAATGTCACTAATTACATAGCACAAACATATCTGTATGTTTTTTTTTTTACTTCTTAAATGATATATCTGGAGCCATTATTTTCTTTATTAGACAATATGTTCAACAGTTAACCTGGAAATATTATGTGGAATAAATGTGAAAATTTTCACACACAATATTTATTTATTTATTGATTTCAGAATCTGAGATGAAAGTATGATAGAAAAGCAAGGTAAACAATTAATTATAGAAGACCTAGAAAATCAGGTCTAAATCAGGTCACTGTGTTTTCCGGAGTTGATGCAGAGAGCATTAATGTGTTGTTAATTGCAAAGAGTCATGGTGTGCATGTAGACCAGTAATTTACACAGGAACTAAAGGCCATGGAAGAGCAGCTAATCATAACGAATGGAGAAACTAATATTAATATACGACTGTGCTGGATTACACTGTGTATTTAACAAACATAATTCACTTGAAGAAATTTAAAAGAACATAGGTTAGGTTCATCTTAATGACACTGCTTCTGTAAGTGCATCAATTACTTATCTATTATTAGTGGAAGATGATAATGCCATGCATTACATTTAAAATATCTGTGTAAAATTGTACATTTTACATATTCAGTCTGCCAGTTTACAGACTGTAAAGTTTTACATTACTCAAGCAAGCAAATATGTTGTCAATATTAAATCTGCGGGGGTCCAACCTCCAGCACCCCCACTGATCAGCTGTTTAAAGAGAGCAGCGTGAGCAGGTATCATTACAAATACGCTATCCTTTTCACTTCTTTGGGATGGCTATTTCCTATTGAAGTGAATGGGACGGCGTAGTTGTAAATGCACACCTGTTCACCACTGAGGTTGCGACGGTGGGCAGGTAAACAGTGAAGAGAAGACAGCACTCGTACAAGCACTGCTTTCTCTTTAATTAGATGATCGTCAGGGGTGTCTGGAGTCTGATCCCCGCCTATCTATTGATAAACTATCCTGATGACAGGTCATCTATATAAAAAAGCAACAACCCCTTTAAATATACCAAACTAAACGCAATTCATGAAGTGAGTTACATAAAACTTTTTTTTTACCTTTATATTGCTTTCTACAAAAAATGTATCTTAAAAGAGTTTTCCTACAATACGATCGTATTCCCTAGCCACAAAATGCAGAAGTAATATCTGAGAACAAGAGTCCCATTCCCCAAATTAATGGAGCAGCAGGTTTAGCAAAGATGCTGATGCTCCATTCGCTTTCTATGGCACTACCAGAGATATCCAAGTGCAGTGCTCAGCTATTTATTTTGTTTTATGTGAAGGGGACAGTAAATCTTCTCCAAGGATGAAGAGAAGCCAGTTCTAGCTATAGATACAAACATACAGTATGTGTTTTTCATCTCATTAAGTGATTTGGAAAATTGTTCCATTGTTCCCTATTCCATTGTAGATGTAGCCGAACCATGTCCCCCAGCCTGTGGCCATGATGCGAGTTGTAGTTTTACAACAGTTGGAGAATCCCGAGTATATTATCAGGAAGATCACTTCAGTAAAGCAATACAAATTATTATTTTAACATGAACTCAGTTTGCAATTTGCATTTTAAAACTCTGCAAATTAGCATCTAGAGCATGGGTACTCAACTAGCAGACCACAGTCCAAATGCAGACAATGGTTGCGAGCTGTCTCGACATTTGCTTGTCTTCAGGACATGGATAAAGTTGAATACAATGGTAAAGAAGGGAACCATGATCCCCCTGCTGCCTGTAGTTCAGTGCAAACCAGCATGATGTAGTGATGTCAGTACACCTGCTGTGCTCAACCCCAGACAACGCAGCACAGAGCGGATCAAACGTACTCTGCTCTGCTGTGTGAATGTGGGTAGGTAAGTATCCAAGCTGGAGGCACAACTCTGTGAGGGAGACCATCTAAGGAAGCATAATTGTGAAGGGGCTATTTAGGAGGCATGAGTGTGTGGGGGTCAACCATGGGGACATAACTGTGAGAGAGACAGTAAAGAGGGCATAACTATCAGGGAGCATAATTGTTGAGGGCCATCTAAGAGAGAACAACCCTGTGAAGGAGGACATCTAGGGGGCATATGAGTGAGGCAATCACTAAACAAGGCAAAACTATGAGTATTTTAAGTGTGGGGCATCTTGGACCTTCACCCATAGCAAACCCAGGTATTTTGCCTTTTACAAAATTTTGCCTTTTACACCCATATATCATATCAGTGTTTTATTTCTCAAAAAAAAAAAAGACAGTTTCATGAGCCAAGCAATTTCATGAAGACTCTATATGCCTATGCTTAAGTGATTTTCTTGTCACAGTGGCTGCTCGATGACTGGCTGATACTGTAGCCAGAGCTCCCCAGACATTGCTCATCAATAATGTTCTAATATAAATACTTGTTTGTCTGGGTTTTTAAATTAGAAAGTTAATCTCAAAAGCACACCAGTAGATCTGTAGAGAGTCATGCAGAAAATGAGTGGACATGACCTTTTTGATGAAATGACAAATGATGTGTTCCACTTCAAGTAGTACAAAATGCACTGACAGCATAATCACCAAGACAAACATAAGAAACGATTAGTCTATACAAAATAGTGCATAATTCAAATATATTATTATGTAAATGAGATAGATAGATAGATAAATAGATAGATATTAAAATATAATACAGTTATCAACATATTTATGGGGAGGGGACATATGTATACTGAACAGTACCTATATATAAGATATTATGAATAGGAACATGCCAGGGAAGAAGAATATAACTCAGGTATTTTCTAAAGAACACTTTTATTTGTAATTAGATTTGTTTAGCTCTTTGTAAAATATATAACTATAAGGGTTTCCTTTAATTTGCAGTCACATTTCTGACCTGGTGCCAAACATCCTCTAGTCCACATAAAAGGCCACTAATATTATATGTAGCACCTGATAATTGAAGGATCGTGTAACAGATTTTGCTTTGGACCGGGATGCTCAAATTATGAGTCTGATTTCAATATCACTAGAATATTAACGCTACTTAAAGATAAAGGGGAACTTAAGTTCCCCATGTGTTCCTCTATGGAATGCTATTAGTGATAAGCAAAGTTTTCAAAAATTTGATTCGGCTGCTTCGCCCAACTTCGACAAGAAATCCGATTTGTTCCGAATTACTTTGTAACAAGTCACATTCCATTGTATGGAGCAATTGCAAAGATGGGGAACAGTGATGGTACCACCTCCTTTCATTTAACCCCTCATATTCCGCGTTCAACGCTGATCACATTCAGCCAGTCACATTCAGTCACATATCAGGGGGTTAATCAGGGGTTAAAACAAAAAAATACATACTCATCTCATCCATTTGATCGTGGAGATGCCATCGTGGCCATCTTGATAGACGAAAACATGCCAATTATAGCACGTGTTTACCTCACTACGCCTACCCAGCATGATTACGTGGTAACAGCGTGATACATGTCAGCATGCGTGAAAAATGGTGAATCAAATTTTTCCTGAATTTCAGGTCGAATTCCAATTCGTTAGCTTTGATTCACTCTCAACACTAAATGCCAGATGTCAGTCTAACATCTGTACTTTTTCTTGCTTCTTCCATGGCAAGCGTGTGACTCAGGCTTTTGGTGACGCACTTTTTTTTTTTTTTAACTTGAGTCTATAGGCACCAGAGCCTTTTGGCAGGGTTGGGGAAGACAAACTTCTACTACATATGTATACTGTAAACCAGGCATGTACAAACTCTGGCCCTCCAGGTGTTGCAGAACTACAACTCTCATCATGCTCTTCTGTAGGTTGATAGCTGTAGGTTGTCCAGGAATGATGGGAGTTGTAGTTTTGAAACATCTGGAGGGCCGGAGTTTGGACATGCCTGCTGTAAACTCTATACTATATATACTCGTTAACATTAAAATTGCCATCTCAGTTTATTCCATATCAAGTATGAGCACCACCATATGCACAAATACATGAGCACTTACATGGCTTAGCATGCTATCAGTGAGGTTATTAATGGTTGTCTGAGGAATGTTCTGCCACTCTAAATGCATTTTGCCATGCAAATCATCAAGTTCAGCTGCTGGCAGCTCCCTTTGCAATTGTGAACCAATTATGTCCCAGATGTGCTGTATGGGAGACAAGTCCTGAGAGTCTGTAAACAATGGTAGAACATTAAGGCCATGTAGGCTGCCCAAGGTAACACAACCAACATGCAGTCTTGCGTTATCCTGTTTAAAAACCTCTCCTGGCTAAAATGTTTGCTTAAACATGGCTTTTATGACCCTCCCACATGCTACAGATTAGAGCTCAGACCTTGAAAATGTGATCATATGCAGGTTAGCGACACCTTGTTCTTCCTCAGTTTACATAACCTTACAGCTAATCCTTCTTGATATTGCAGTTTTAATACTGAGGAGCGTATATAGATAAAAGTTATAATTGGACATCTTATAATAGTGTTACATATAATCTTAGATCTAAGAACTCTTATTAAATTATTATTTTAATCATATTACAGTGTAAATGTATCATTTTGAGTGTAAAGCCAGCTGGTAAATGTTGGCAATGATTGATAAAAGAAAACCTGCAATAAGTAAAATATGAGTTTGTACTGTAATTATATCAGATCAGAGTTACAGTTACATTAAATATGGATGCAAATGATACAACAAAATAGATATTCTCTGAAGCTGGCAGATTCTCTATAGTAAAACTTGTTACTGTGTCTAATTTTATAATTGTGTAATTTAGCACTTATGTAAATGCTTCAAATCTCGTAGAAAGATAGATCAGGCTTCTTAGGGAACTGCACATAATCTCACAAATGGATTATTGCCAAATGGCAAAAAAAAAAGTTGGGATGAAGCATTATTGAAACAAATGATAAATATTGAACTATTGCAGCTGTTCAACTTACAGTAGGTATAACTAGTTTTGTAATGTACTTACTATTCATTTTGCATAATATACTTATTTTTTCCCTTATAATTTAATTGTATTCTTCATATTGAAGGAACCAAAAAGGTTTCAACTCACAAGTAGAGATGAGCGAATCCCTCAAGTGTGAATCGATTCTACCTGACCTCAAAGTGCTCCAATTGGCCTGAAAATTTGTGTATGACACTCTGGCGGCTCTTACTAGTTTATTTGACCCTTTTCAATCTCTTTAACGCTAAGATGACATAAGTAAAATCAAAGTAAAATTTTATGGCTATAGATATTTTTTTCCTTGTTTCTCACTTTTTAAAAAAATGTTTAGTTAGTAATTTTTTCTTTCTTTCCGCCAAATTCGCCCAATCGAATCAACAAAGATTTGGAAGTTTACCCTAATTTTCACAAATATTTAAAACTAATCTGATTAGTTTCAAATCGATAAGCTCATCTCTATTAACGAGGAACATTGAAGTGTAAGAAGTCATGTTGAGTCATATCAAAAAGTCTCTCAAAGATATAACTGAATAACAAACACCAAAAACAGTTGACCCCAATCACAGATAATTTTAAAAAATGCAGAAAAGTTCAGTGTGAAAATAACAATGGTGATATTATGATTGTGCAAGGTGTAGATGATAATTTGGGCATCAGTGATAATTGCCTTAAAATATTTTATAAGCTACAATTCTGTTCTTATCCTGGTATAATTTACAATAATACAATTATTACATATTCTGCAGTTACTTTATTTGGTTTACTGTTTATAGCAATAATAAGAACAATTCATAATAATTTTGTTCAATATATGTTTTCACATTACAGCAAACAGATGAGTCAGCACAGACTGACGGACAACAACAGACACAGTCTTCCGAAAATACAGAAAACAAAACACAGCCAAAGAGACTTCATGTTTCAAATATTCCTTTCAGATTTAGAGATCCAGACCTTAGACAAATGTTTGGGGTAAGTAAAAGTAATATATTTTTTTAAAGTAATAATATCAAAGTGTGCATTTAGGATCAAAATTGTGAGGTACATCTATCATAAAAACATTCCCACTCTCTGAGCGATTAATTCTGCCATAAGGTAGGTCATATATGATCAACCTGTTATTCTAGAGGGAAAATGCGAGAACTTCAGTACATAGAAACACTACCTATCTGAGTTTTATCTCGCTAGACAGTAATGGCCTATTATTTTACGTTTTAGTTCCTTTAATCAGCATTTAAAGCAGGAAAAGTAAATCAATGGGTCCCTCATGATCCAACTACTTCAGGATTCATCAGGAAGCAACCCCATGCATAGCCTTTAACTTGTTAGTGTAGAGGTGATGTATTATAGCAGCTGACTGATGGAATTTTACACCTGCGCATAAGGTTGACAACTGCTTCTAAATCAATTCTTGAAGATTTCATTAGCTACAAGATTAAATCTCCTGGATGTCCTAGAAAATCCAACTATGTTCTATCTAGATTTAATTCCAATAGACTCCAAGTCAGTTCAGTAAAGCTTAGGATAAATGTAAAAACTTGAAAATCCCTTCACATTTCAGGCGTATCAGGTTACTTCTCAATTGCCAATTTTCCAGTTTAGTTAAGATAATTAAAAGGGGTGTTGACTTTGTTTGAGGTAGTTGGTGCAAAGTCACAAACATTTATTTCCTAATGGCCAAGTCAATCCATTATCCTTGGGTTTGCTCTACGGTTCTTTGACTTGCAGTAAAATACACAAAACCACAAATAACACATCATGATGTCATCCATGGATGTGTAAATTCGGATTTTCACTGTTGGCAAACTCTGCTTTACTACACATTTTAATCTTAACCAATTTCTTTTTTTTTTGTCCTATAAAATCTAAAGGTAAATCAATAATGGTAAAATAGTAATCTACTCCAAATTTGCAAAACATGCATACACTATATTTACAGATATAAGGCAGATCCGTGTTTTAACATAAAAGCAACACCGAAATAACATCCCAAAAGGAGACTTGATTGAGTAAATATCTAGTATATACAGTTGCAAGAAAAAGTATGTGAACCCTTTGGAATTTTATTAATTTCTGCACAAATTGGTCATAAAATGTGATCTGGTCTTCATCTAAGTCACAACATTAGACAATTACAGTCTGCTTAAACTAATAACACACAAAGAATTAAATGTTACCATGTTTTTATTGAACACACCATGTAAACATTTACAGTGAAGGTGGAAAAAGTATGTGAACCCTTGGATTTAATAACTGGTTGAAACTCCTTTGGCAGCAATAACTTCAACCAAACGTTTCCTGTAGATGCAGATCAGACATGCACAACGTTCAGGAGTAATTCTTGTCCATTCCTCTTTATAGAACTGTTTAGGTTCAGCAATATTCTTGGGATGTCTGGTGTGAATCGCTTTCTTGAGGTCATGCCACAGCATATAAATTGGGTTGAGGTCAGGACTCTGACTGGGCCACTCCAGAAGGCGTACTTTCTTCTGTTTAAGACATTCTGTTGTTGATTTACTTCTATGCTTTGGGTAGTTGTCCTGTTGCAACATCCATCTCCTGTTGAGCTTCAGCTGGTGGACAGATGGCCTTAAGTTCTCCTGTAAAATGTCTTGTTAACTTGGGAATTCATCTTTCCTTCGATAATAGCAATCCATTCAGGCGCTGACGCAGCAAAGCAGCCCCAAACCATGATGCCCCCACCACGATACTTCGCAGTTGGGATGAGGTTTTGATGTTGGTGTGCTGTGCCTCTTTTTCTCCACACATAGTGTTGTGTGTTTCTTCCAAACAACTCAACTTTGGTTTCATCTGTCCACAGAATATTTTGCCAGTACTGCTGTAGAATATCCAGGTGCCCTTGTGCAAACTGTAAACATGCAGCAATTTTTTTTTTTTTTGGACAGCAGTGGCTTCCTCTGTGGTATCCTCCCAAGAAATCCATTCTTGTTTAGTGTTTTCGGTATTGTAGATTCGCTAACAGGGATGTTAGCCTATGCCTGAGACTTTTGTAAGTCTTTAGCTGGCACTCTAGTGTTCTTCTTCAGCTCATTGAGCAGTCTTCACAGTGCTCTTGCAGTCATCTTTACAGGACAGCCACTCCTAGGGAGAGGAGCAGCAGTGCTGAACTTTCTCCATTTATAGACAATTTGTCTTACCGTGGACTGATGAATAGCAAGGCTTTTGGAGATACTTTTATAACCCTTTCCAGCTTTATGCAAGTCAACAATTCCTAATCGTATGTCTTGTGAAAGCTCTTTCGTGCGAGTTATCATTCACATCAGGCAATGCTTCTTGGAACAGCAAACCCAGAACTGGTGTGTGTTTTTTTATAGGGCAGATTTAACCAACATCTCCAATCTCATCTCATTGATTGGACTCCAGTTGGCTGACACCTCACTCCAATTAGCTCTTGGAGATGTCATTAGTCTAGGGGTTCACATACGTTTTCCACCTTCACTGTGAATGTTTACATGGTGTGTTCAATTAAAACATGGTAACATTTAATTATTGGTGTGTTATTAGTTTAAGCAGACTGTGATTGTCTATTGTTGTGACTTAGATGAAGATCAGATCACATTTTATGACCAATTTGTGCAGAAATCCATAAAATTGAAACTTTATATATGTGCAAATATAATTTAGGGAAAGTGTGTTTGGTCCTTCCTGCATTTTTTAAAATAAAAAATAGGTGCCTGCCATGAAATGATAAGATTTTACAAAATGTTGGAAAAGAGGACCTGTCACCTTTCCTGACATGTCTGTTTTAGAAACGGCTTGCATTCCTCATGTAATTACAATTCTGGAGCATTTATTCTTATGACTTGGGATTAGTGAAGTGAGCTCTGGTTCCTAGATCCAAAGTCGATTCACTCAAAACTTCGTTTTAATGCTCTATGAAGATTAATCTCTGTACAGAATTAAAATTTAAAATTTGCTGTCTTAACTTTGGAATTCGATTTTTCAACTTCAAAATCATTTTAAAACAGGTACCAGTCGGTACCAAAGCCTACTTTCAATACCTGTTTAAAATGGTTTTCAAGTTTAATAATCAAATGCTGAAATTGTTCACCAAAGTCTTGTCACCTCGACAGAGCCCATACATTTTAATGCTATACAGAGACGGATCTCCGTACAGTATTAAAATTAAGTTTTGAGCGAAGCATCTTCGGATCTAGGATCTTAAGCTCAATTTGCTCATCCCTACTTATGGCTCTGTGTTTTGCCCTTAATCTATTACTCCTGAGAGAAGTCCTGAATTAATTACTATAAGTTTACAATGAAGATCCAGATTGGGGTATGTTCTTGTGCAGGCTGACATAATCCAATCAGCACTTTGCAGGAACACCCCCCCCTCCCCCCCTCCCAACTGGTAAGACCCATCTGCACCTCCACTGCAAACTGAACAGACATATCAAGACAGGTTTCAGGTCCTTTTTAAGTATCTGTGATGCGTTGTTACTTTGTTAAGGCTTTACCATACACTGGTCTCATTGCATATTAAAATCACCATGTTTGAAAAACTTATTAATTCCAACTGTACCTTTGTTCCAAATTATTTCTGAATATGAAATATATGTTAATATAAATAGCCTTTGATAATTCACCATATTTAATAACTTTTAACTACACTTTTAATGTTATGTTATTCTGTATAAATGATAACATGTAAAATGTTCTTCAGCGGCAGAAAATTAGACAAAAACTATCAACATTAATATATCACATATATTCCTTCCAACCCCACTATACACATATATGCTTTGCTTAGCCAAGCATGCAAGTGTTCTGAATGGTAAGAGTAGATTAAAACATTGCCAAATTGCTTTGACATTGAAATATTTCTCCTGAGAACAAAAAGATGTTATGGCAGTGGGTGTAGAACCGCTGCGTCCACCGACTGCTTTGAATTTGGGCTAAACCTAGTGGTCCTAGTGGTCACCTGGTATTAACCCTTTATCCTCTGTATGGGAATCTGGACTTTGCTACAGGGATGTTTGAGGAAGGCTCATTGCATTGAGCCAAAACCCGCGTCACATTACCTTGCTCTATGTGACTAATAAAAGCAAATAAACTTGAAGTTGGTAAGTGCCGGTCCTTTTGTTCTACAGTTGCTACAGGGAGGTCATCAGGCTGCTACCTTTTAAGGTGGTCCTGGTGTGGTATATTACTGACCCATGGTAGTTAGAAACAATGGCACAAAGCACCAAGGGAACAAACAAACTCTTCATCGATAACAGGCCAAGGTCAGGGTAGGCAGAGTTTGTGCAAATCCATGAAGCAGTCCAAAGGTCAGGGTAGGTAACACATGATCAGTGTGGTGAACAAACAGAGTTCAGGTCAAGCTGCAGAAGGTCAGAATCTAGGAAACAGGCAGATGTTGGTATACTTGCAGACAAGCAGATTATAGTTTTTATAAACCTAGCAAAATCTGTAGAGACCAATTGCTTAGGTAAGGAAGTGAGGTCAGCAGCACAGTTGCTATGTATAGAAGAGTTTGTTAGCTTATTAGTCAAGCGGGTGAGCACAGGATCAGAAAGGAAATTAATCCCTGCAGTGTTTCAGAGAAAATGCCCTCTAATAAACACACAGGAAGAGGCCTTGTAGCCAGGTAGTGGCCTAAAATGTGGGACACAGGAGTCTAGTGGCCAAGCAAAAGTGAAATGAGAGATGCAACAACTATGCCCACCCTACATAGCGGGATGTTGTGAGCCACGGAGTGCCACCATGACAATGTTGAAATTTAATATACACAATCTGTTTTTTTCTCAACATCTATCAAATGAATATTGAACAATTGTCTAATATCGTACACATTACATGCTATTTTACTACTTTAGTTAAGTGCATTAAGCCTTCTATTGCCTCCAAAGGCTCACATTTACCATGGTCATAGACATTATATATATATATTTGATATTGAAGCAGCTGATTTTAGTGAGACTGGCTGATATTTATCTAATGTGTATAACCACCTTAAATATGACTTTGGAGGTAATATAAGGCTTAATTAATTATAGTGGAGCAGTGAAATAGTTTTTTTTAATCATGTTTTTTATCCTCTGTCAAGTATAGTAAAAAATCAGTGTAAGTTTGAGGATTTATGTATGTACACATCAAATATCTGATGCTGGCCATTTGTTTTTATACCCCCTAAAAAACATTTAGCAACATGTGAGCAAGATTAAATTCCTATTAAAAATAGTTACTAGTATTCTCAGAACAATGGATGAGACACCTGAGAGCTCAGACCTCAACATCTTTGTTTGAGATTACTTGACAAATAGGAAGCAGAAAAGCAATCTATGTTTGTATGACTGACCTGCAGGTGCTTACAAATGTCCTTGGCAAATAGTTCAATGATTTTCTTTGCATAACTAAAATCAAGTCTCTCAAAAAGAACAGAAGTTGTGATAAGGGCTAGATACTTAGAAAGGTCAAATCTGATGGGTTGCTATGGGCAACTAAGCCAGTTCTACTTTATAGCAGTTTGATAAATCTCTCCCATTGTGCTCATAGATGAAGGGTGTGGTGTTGGTCTGTTATTTGCCCTCTGTGTGCCATTTGGTTCCCATGCTAGGCTGAAAAAGGGATTTCTAGAGCATTTCCTAGTAATGGCCTGTAAAATATGGAAGGAACATGGATGTCATCAATGTTCTGTTTTGCTGTTTTTACTGACCCATAGATGTCTATGTTCATGTTTGGACCTTGTTTTTTTTATGTTGAGCCATGTTTAGTGAAAAAAAAAAAAATTGTGAATAAACAATTTAACATGAATGTATATAGGTGCTCTTGATCACAGACAGTACACATCCATGAGTCACTGATATTTGAACAATACCTAATATAGTTGAAGTGAAAATATAGCAATTTATCTCCAAACATATGCCTAAAGTACATATGGGGGTCTAAGAGCTGTTATGAAGCATATGTGGATACACTGTGTCTACTGAACATATTTGACTTGGGTTTACACCTAAGGGCATTACCTAACTGGCCCCCCTGGTCATCACCATTTAAACCTTATATAGGGATATGTACTACACTACAGGGGAACCATTAGGCTACTGGACTGCTGACCCACAGACACCAACAGACACCAACAAGATAAATAGTGTACCTTTTGAAGGAATCTAGAGAACTAGAACCTATTTCTAAGGCACCATTGCATAGAAGAAGGTCCCTTAAGTACTACAAAGTAGCCAGCTATTGGTTGGAGAAGATTAGAATGCATGCACTGGCCCTTCAGGAGCTGAAGGGAGCATGCACATGCCCTACATGTAGGCCAGGAATCAGGCATCAGTTTGTGTAGAATGGCTGGAGCATCTCTGCTTCAGTGGCTGGACCTGAAAGAACAGATGCCAGCATGTCCAAGCCTCTGAAGATTAGAAGAGGAGGAACTAGTGTGCAAAATGGCAGCCATGCCCACCAGGGGGAGCGGAACATTGCAATAACAAGAGCATTGGAGGTATTTGTTAATTTTAAAAAAACTCAAAAAGTACAATGATAAACAATTAATAAAGAAAGTCAAGAACTAGAATATTTTCTGGAATATATATGAATATGCACACACTGGCATTTCTTATTTGAAAAAGAGAAGCAAATAACCTGATTCATACAGTAGTTAGTTGTTTATGCACCTATCCTTAACTTACCTATTCCTTTGAAATATAATTTGTAATCACTTCCTGCTGAGAACTCAGACCCATTTAGACTAATGATAGCACAATAATTAGTTTGCAGAAAAGGAACACATCTAAACTTACTGCGCTGATGGCTAAATAATGTCTTTTGGTAATAAGGTCATTTGCCAAGGGATGTAAACTAAAAGCTATTTTCTTTCAGCCAAAAAAACAATAACATATTGCAGATTTAAGCATCTTAATATTTTTATGAAATTGTCAACATTTTCATTGATCATTTACTTATATGCATGCTGTAGAGTGGGCCCATAAATATGGTACTATACATTTTATATGTATTGTCTAAGCATCTGCATATCCGTTTCTTAATAGTACACGTGTTTTTAAGCTCATACATGACTCTTACCAAAAATGTATGAAAATTCTAAGCATCAGGTGTAATAGAAGAAATCCAGTGTGACATTTTTACTGGATGGAGTCTAGGTACCAAACACACTAGGTATAAAAGTTTATTAACTCCTTAAGGACACATGACGTATGGGTACGTCATGTGTCCAGTCCCTGAAGATGGCGCCCGCTCCTGGCCGCTGCGGGCACCATCGCTGCACGGGTCCGGCTGATTCCTGTAGCTGACCCCCGCAGCTGATGATCGCGGTCGGCAGTGCTGCCGACCGCAATCATTTAACCCCGCAGATGCCGTGATCAATCCTGATCACGGCATCTGCACGCGCTAAAACCGAAAGTAAAACTTTTGGCAGCGCTCCGGCTCCCCCTAGTGGTGATCGGGAGAATCGGAGCGCTGTAAGGGATAGCCTCAAGCCTTTCATTCAGCTTGAGGCTATCACTTACTATTTCCTATGGAGCCCTTGTTAGCAATAGGGCTTCATAGGAAAGTAGTAAAATGAGCATAAACTCCAATACAAGTGTATTGGAGTTTATGATAGAAGCAATCAGGTAACTGATTTATATAGGTCCCTATGGTATCTATATAAAAGTGTAAAAAAAATTAAAAAAAATAAAAAATTAATTAAAAAAAACCTAAAAATTTAAATCACCCCCCTTTCCCCAAAATTAAAATAAAATAATAAAAAAAATAAAAAAGATACACATCATGGGTGTCGCAATGTGTGAAAACGCCCATACTATAAAAATATAAAAATATATTTTCCATACGGTAAACAGAAAAACTGAAAAAAGCGCCCAAATGGCCGATTTGCCGTTTTTGGACGCTTCATTTCCTCAAAAAAAATTAAATAAAAAGCGATCAAAAAGTCCTACACACCCCATAATGGTATCAACTAAAAGTTAAGATCGCCCCGCAAAAAATAAGCCCCCATACAACGCCATACACTTATTTACAAATACGTTATAGCGGTCAAAACATGGTGACAAAAAAAAAAAATTCCCACTTTTGAATTTTTTTTCACTATCAAAACGCAAGAAAAGCTATACATATTGGGTATCGCCGGATTCGTACTGACCTGTAGAATAAAACTAAATGGTCAGTTTTATCGCAAATCAAACGTCGTAATTTAGAAACCCGTAAAACTGTGGTGAAATTGCTTTTTTTTTGCAATTTCACCCCATTTGGAATTTTTTTCCCGCTTCCCACTACACCGTATGCATTATTAAATGATAGAGTTGGAAAGTACAACTTGTCCCGCAAAAAATAAGCCCTCATTAGGCCATGTGAACGGAAAAATAAAAAAGTTATGGCTCTTGGAAGGCATAGAGCGCAAAACGAAAACGCAAAAATGAAAAAAACCCTGTGTACTTAAGGGGTTAATATGTGTATATTTATAACGTTTCTGGGTATAAAACACCCTCTTCATCAGAGAATAGAATAGTTTAAAATAATTATTGCAGACAAGTTTAATCTACATAAAAGTCACACCAATGGGCAATTTCTTCTTCCATTGTATCGGAAAATGATACGGTCACTTCTAGATGTTAGAGCACATTCAAATAGCTAAGTAGATCTCATAAAATGGTGCTATACAGAGTGCCTACAGCTGAACAGGGTCTCCATCATTGTACAGAATCTCTATACATCACAATACCATGCATATAAAATCTAAAAGAGTTTAATTAAATAGGATAATTAAGTTTTTTAAGACGCCTGTAAACTATTTTATACGTTTTGGCAAGAGACAGAAGTGTTAAAAACCTGAAATTTTACAATTTGTAGGGCATGGCATTAATCACCATTTTATCAGCAAACTAAAGAGAAATACTAAAACACATAGAGCTATACAAAAGTACCACACATCGACACATAGTCGGAAAGATGGACTTGTACTCCACATGCCCCTCAAGAGCGAGACCTTATAAATTACTGATCGTTCATGTACAGTTAGAGATGAGCGAATTGATTCTAAACAAATTAAAACAATTATGAATAAAAAAAATTATAATTCTAGAGCATCCAAAACGTTTGAGATTTGTTTCAGATGAATTATTCAACATGGCGGCCACCATTTTATAGGTCAAAATATAGAAAAATGGATTTGCCTAAAAAAAAAATTGGACCATTTTTTAAAGGGGTTATCCCATGACTAATGTAAAAAATGAAAATCAGAGAACCTATAGTGCTTGACAACCTTTTTCTAACAAAGCTGGAACCAGCCCTATACCTCACATGGATTCAGATTTCCTCATTCATTGAACTGTTAGATTAATATCTGTCTTTTCTGCTGCAGCTTAGGAGACATGTCTCGGCTCTCCCTATCATAGCTCAGAAGGCAATTAAAGGAGGAAACAGAGCATGTCAGAGAGCATCTCAGAGAGCAGGTCAAAGAAAAGAAAAAAAAATAACAGCAGGTGGTGCTATACAGATACATTTTATTGAATAACTCTGTGGCTATGCAAAATTTTCAATTACAAGCAACTAAAAAAGTATTCAGATGCAGATGCTGGTTTGAAAACTGTAGAATATTTTTTGTGAGACAACCTTTTTAATCTAAAATTTGTAACAAAGCCCAAGTGAGTGATGATAATGTCCTCACCTACCGCCACATAAAAGGGTTATGCAACGATTTATATTGATGACCTGTCCTCAGGATAGGTCTTTATTATCTGATCAGTGGGGTCCAACACCTAGCACCCCCCACCCCAATCAGCTGTTTGAAGAGGTGGCAGTACTCCATGCGAGTGCAGCTTCCTGTTCATTTCACTGCACTTCATCTTGTAAGTGCAGTGCAATGACGAGTATTTGCTCCATTCACCTGAATGGAGTGAGTACTTATAATTACACTATGCAGCCGCTTCATAGTAGACAACGTGTAATGTAATTACCAGGAAGCAGCGCTCACATAGAGCATTGCCTCTTCTTAAAACAGCTGATTGGTGGGGTGCTGGGTGTAGGACCCCTGCCACTCAGATTTTGATGACCTATCCTGAGGATACATCATCAGTATAAATTGGTGCACAACTCCACAAAGTCTAAAAATTGGTGTCTGATGAACAAGAATACAACTTTGAAGTTTAAAAGTGAGTTTTCATTGATAAGAACTAAAAATTTAGAGTTAAAGTTTTATACTTGTTAATCAGCCACTAATTTGTAGACTTTTTGGTAGATTCCATTTTTAATCTAAAACAATTGACAGTGTAATGTGTTTTTACACAGGCTGTTAAGACCAGCAAAAATCCTTTTACCCATAGCTATATATGTCACTGTCACATTGATATTACTAATATTTTCCAGACGTTAAGGAACTTGAAAGGGGTTGGATACAGTCCTAGGAGACCACAGAGTGTCATTTGAAGCCTAATTAGGTCTGAAGTTTAGGAAAACTTCATTTCGCAACAAATCCAAATTTTCTCTCACTTCGTGGGAACAAATCAGGCTTTTCTAAAATGGCAGCTACACATGTTACAAAGTGAAACTAAGTATACAGGAGAGAAGCAGGGAACACAAAATCACCCATAATGCCGTGCAGCCAGCCAATCCACAGATTGATGGGCCAGATGGGTGGGTCAGGGCTTAATAAAGACCATCCTCATCTTTTGCTGGCTTTACTTCTTCCAAATCATCCTTCAAGTCTCCATGTCCTAGAAAAGTCAGCAAGATGCAGAGAGAGGAGGAGCTAGATGTTCCTGATAACATATTTTCATCAATATTAGATGATGTAGTAAAGGAGGAAAGGCAGGTGGTAGAAGAAGGGCTCCCACCTGTAGTGCAGGAGAGCGCTGGGGTTGGAGAAGTGGGTACAGCCCCTGTTTAAAGGTGCATTAAAGGTGCCATATGGCCATTAACAATGTAGAAAGACTATAAAGTGCAGTCTTCATTATTAAATGAAAGGCAGCTATGGGCGAATTGGTTCTTCACCGCAGCATGGCCGCAACCCGCATACAGCATGGCTGCTCTGTGTGGGCATACCCTAAGGCAGAGTTGCCTGGATATGATTTATAGCGATTTGTGATTAATTAATTCATAACGAATAGAGATGAGCGAATTTCTTGAAACTTCAATTCGGCTGATTTGCCAAATTTCACAAAATAATTTGCTTTATGACAAATTACTTTGCCATGAAGCGCATTTCTTTGTAAGTAGCGGGTGCAATGACAGGGAGCTGCAATAGCGCTACCCCCGTCATTGTACCACTCAGATGCCACGTTCATACATGATTGAGGCATCTGAATGTACAAACAGTGTGAAATTAACATTTAAAAAAATTACATCAAACTTACTGCATCCATTTGCTCGTGACGGGCCGGCCGCCACCATCTTGCTTGAAGATTTTAGCTGAAATCAAGGGCAACGTGAGATTACATCATCACGCCAGCCTGCATGGTGAAGTATGACGTCATAATAGCGGCTGGCGTAATGATGTAATCTCGCACCACACTGGATTTCGGCCAAGAAGTTTTCAAAACTTCACTCATTTCAAGTGTGAATCGGACACAAAGCAAATTTCAAGAAATTATCTTTTCTCTGATTACAGTACATTTTTAATGTATCTACAATTGAGTAACTTCTGCTTTTCTTATCCAGGGTTGTAGCATGCATTATAACCAAGTTATTCACAAATCTGTTTCAAAGCTTCAGAGCAGAAATCCCTGAAAAGTGATTGTCCCACCGCATTTTAAAATATCATCTAAGCTTTTAGGAATGCTGATAAGCCTGTCAACTGTTTCCAAAGCATGAATAGAAATAGTATACACATCAAAAAGTAAAAACGATAAGTTGCATTATAAAACAGTCATCATGTCCTAAGGACTAGGGCGCATCAGCATTATAGAGCTAATATAAAAGATGTTCTAAAGGTCTAGAAATCTCTTGCCACTATTTCATATGATCTGAGTGACAAGCTTCTTGTTAAACCTTACTTATAATATTCATGTGCAATGAAATAAAATGGAATTGTTGCATAGAAGCTCAGTGTATATGGTAAGTGGGCCTCAAATTCAATTCTTAGAATAATAGAGGTAATTCTAAATATTTAGTCTTTTTATTTTGGATATTACAATCATTGTTTCTTTTGTCTCCTCCAGCAATTCGGTAAAATCTTAGATGTTGAAATCATTTTTAATGAAAGGGGATCAAAGGTAAGCTATTTGTTTTTCTATGTCTTTGAACAATTCAGATTAAATGTTGTAACGTGTTTTAGGTTTGCTGCTGAGCTCACAGGTCAGCTATTTCCATCAGATATTGTGAGCCAAAACCAGGTGTGGGTCAAAACAGCGGAAGATCTTTCCATTATACCTTACCTCTCTTTCTACCTAATATCTATCTATCTATCTATCTATCTATCTATCTATCTATCTATTATGTATCTATTTATTATATCTATCTATCTATCTATTTATCCATCTACCTATCTATCTTCATCCATCCATCCATTCATCCATCCATATCTATCTATTATCTATTGCCTTTCTATTTAGTATGTATCTATCTATCTATCTATCTATCTATCTATCTATTTATTTATGGTAGTCTTGATTTCCTTCTTGTGCTGGCATGAGGTGCACCTATTTAATTAAGAGGTTTAGGCTTCTTAATGAATTAGCCGCATCTCTGTCATGTTGTGCGTTAGAAACTGAAGTCCACGCTAGCAAGGGGATGGCACAGACTTCAGCTATAACTTAGGCCACTATCTATCGAAAGTTATAGTAAATCCGGCAGGCCATGCAAAGCCCCGCCCCTCCGCTAAGCCACACTCTTTTTGTCTCGGAAAAGTGATAAGAAGCTTAAAAAGTCACAAATTATGGGGCTCATATGGAGCAAGCCAACATTTTTGACTTTGGTATATTAGTAAATATCCCCCTCTGCCTTACTAACAATTGTTTTTTGGTCACTTGATATTGTATAGTGCTCCCAGACAAAGGGTAGAAAATTGCCTTTTATATATATAGGTGTCAGCCCTCTCAGTCAATGTCCATTCCCTTAGATAGCCTTTAAAGGACTTTTCCAGGAGTTTTATATTGATGACTTATCCTCTGGATAGGTCATCACTATCTGATTATTGGGGGTTCGACACCTCAGCTGTTTGAGAAGGCATTGGCGCTCCCAACAGTACATTGCATAGCGGCTGTGCTTGGTATCACGCTCAGCCCCAACCACTTCATTGGGGATGAGCTGTGCCTAGGCATTGTGACTGATGAACATGACATCACTTAGCCTAGGGAAAGCTGAGAGAAGGCAGCGGCACTAATGCGAGATTGCCGCCTTCTCGAACAGCTGACCCCCACTGATCAAATACTGAGGACTAATGTTCAGCGAATCGAAGCCCATGAAGTGGACTTCGATCCAAATTTCGAGGAAAAATTGATTTGCTGCGAAGCCGCATTTCCTTGTGCTTTGTGGTGGCGAACTGATTTTTCCTGAATGGCGGTAAACAACAAACAAAAAAATCATACTTAGCTCATCCATTTGATTGCGATGAGGCGGCTGCTGCCATCTTAAATGAAGATCTAGCACAAAATTTTACGCTGGTCTACAATGACGTTATCATTTCGGCCAGCGTGGTGACATTATACATCACCATGCACAGGATTTCTTACGAGATCTTCAATGAAGTCATCACAGGCTAAGCGAGATTTTGCGCTAGATCTTCAATCAGATGGCGGTGGCCAGCTCGTTGCATTCAAATGGATTGAGTTAGTATAATTTTTTTATTTTTTTATTTTACACTGTATTACTGTCAGCTATGAACGTTGCATCCGAGGGGAACAATGAGGGGTACAACCTGTGATTGCACCCACTACTTACAAAAAAATGCGTCTTGTGACAAAGTAAGTTGTCACAAAGCAATTGTTTTGTAAAATTCAGTGAAGCAGCTGAATCGAATTTTACAATACTTCGCTCATCACTCCTGAGGACCTATCCAGAGAATAGGTCATCCGTAAATAACTTGGAAAACCCCTTAAAAAATAAACTGTATGTTTACTACCACAACAATGCTGAATCGGTGCTGTCCATATGTGGACTTTTCTGATTTGGCTGATGGCCCAAAACATGTGTCAAGGCTCTTTAATAGGTCAGACTTTGATTTATAGGGTAGCCACATAGACATAGTATTACAGTACGGAGCCATAGTAGTCTATCAGCCCCATATAATAGAATCGCACCATATGCCATATGCATATAAAGGTAAAATTTGAACTTAGAATATCGTGCAAAAGTTCATTTATTTCAGTAGTGCAACTTAAAAGGAGTTGCATTAATGCCACTTAAAATTAGAATATTGAAAAAAGGTTCAATTTTCTAGGCTCAAAGTGTCACACTCTAGTCAGCTAATTAATCCATACCCCTGAGCAAAGGGTACCTGAGATTGTGACTTTGGGGTTTTCATAAGCTATAAAACAAAATCATCCAAATTATAACAAATAAAGGCTTGAAATATCTCGCTTTGCATTTAATGAGTCAGTCTCATATATTAGTTTCACCTTTTAAGTTGCATTACTGAAATAAATGAACTTTGCACGATATTCTAATTTTTCGAGTTTCACCTGTAATAGCGGTATAATGGTATAGTGGTATATTGTTGTATCATGGAAAATAGCTTTAGTTTACTGTTGTCAATAACACAGAGGTGAACATTAGAGTAACATAAATCAAAAATTTTACTTCCTGTCATTTTACACTCTAGAATTTGAATGCATTTCTTGAATATTTGGTGTGTAAAATATGCAGTATAAGTAGATAAGAGGTTATGGACTGTGAGCTTAAAATAGAATTACTGCTTTCTTTATACAGATAATCAAGGGTTTTACATTTTTCCCCTTATCCCCTAGTGATAATTACATTTCTCATCACAGAGAATGAGTTCATGGTTTGTGGAATAAAAAAAAAAAAAAAACATTTGCTGGAATAAGTATTTTCCTGTTATTGAAGTGGAGGTTGGTAATATAATCTAATATGCTCTCAAGCAATTACCCTGTGTATTGCTCCAATTTACTCTGGTGCAGGGTTTTTCTATCAAGAAAAAGAATCTCTTTACTCCAAGCCTTTGAATACATAATGTGATTTGTATATATTTTTGTTACTGATAAATGTTATACACACGCTTTTCTGAGCAAATTATTTTCCCATAGTTGTGCAGCAGAGACCCTAGGAGGTGAAATATGCCGTGGCCCTCACTTCCAGATGCAGGCTCCCTACTTGTTTCCCTTGCTTTTTTCAGAACCTAGATGACCTCTACGCTTTATGTTCCCCTTGTAACAATTCTGCAGCATTTATTTTTAGAATTCAATGTTATGCTATTCCTATATAGTTCCTAGTAGAAGTTTATGAATGAATTGGTAGCAGTCTGCAATGAAGGTTCATCTGGGTGAAGCCAGTTGGCGTGTGTTTCTGCACAGTTTGACACTGGCAGCACGCATCGGTGAGTGTGAGGCTATGCAGGCTCCACCACGCTACTGATAACACCCAGCTGAACCTTTACTGCTGTCTGCTGGCAGGAATAATTAGGGGACAGGGGTAGCATAATAAAAAGTCATACATGTAGATGCTCCTGAATTGCTATATTATGGGGAATACAAGTAGTTACTAACACAGACAAGTCAGGAGAGGTAACAGATCTTCTGTTGATATCTTTATGGATATTTAAATACAGTACATTGAAACAGTTATGTGAGCATACACTGCATGTTACTAAATACTTTTAGATCTATCTATCTTATTTATCTATTCTATCTATGTATTTATCTATCAGTCTATCTATCTATCTCATATCTATCTATCTCATATCTATCTATCTATCTATCTATCTATCTATCTATCTCAGGCATCCTCAAACTGCAACCCACAATGCCCTGCTGTAGGCTGATACCTTTAGGCTGTTTGGGCATGTTGGGAGTTGTAGTTTTCCAACAGCTGGAGGGCCGCAGTTTGAGGATGCCTGATTCTATCTCGTATCTATCTATGTATCTTATATCTATGTATCTCATATCTATCTATCTCATATCTATCTATCTCATATCTATCTATCTATCTATCTATCTATCTATCTATCTATCTATCTCATATCTATCTATCTCATATCTATCTATCTATCTATCTATCTATCTATCTATCTGCTTTTCATGAATCAGAATCTGAGATAAACACACAATTGCCTTTATTAATGTTATATAATAACAAAACTTGTGAAGTTTTCTGAAATACTTGTTTCTTTGACCAAAGCTAGTTAGGGGCATACAAGTTGAGGTGTTTACCCCATTCAATTTTTCAACCCCCTCAAAATTTCATTAGTATGCTAAATTACAGTTTTCTCCAATGCTAATGTATCTATCATGTCCCACGTATTTAACAAAAAAACATCTGAAACAGAAGAACTTAAAAAAAAAAAAAACATTGACCCGTAATGTATAGTTACCATTATGTGTAATAGTATTCAACTGATATATGTACCAAATTGATACTGTGCAATAATACACTACCTTGAAATGTTTCCATGATTCTTTTTGTCTGCTGTCATCTCTTATTGTTTCTATATTCTGAATCACCAATGATTACTTAACATGAATATTTCTATTCCATATTGTTGAATTGTATAAATTAGTTGGAGCCATTATATTTCCACTTGTTTCCCCACTAAGTGATTGTTCTGTTAAAGTCTGTGTACACTGCCAAAGTACTACTAAATGTTTATGTCAAGTGACTCAAGTTCATTTATCCAGGTGGTTTTTCCATAACCTTTTAAAATGTTTGTTTAATTTTTTTCATAATGTATTGATTTCAAACCCAAACTCTATAAAGGAGCGCATGAGGGAAAAATCTAGTAGTGTACAGCTTATAGTGTCTCCCTTCACGTTTATCATTTAGCTTTCTTAAACTCTTTAAGGCTCTATTCACACTAGTTTTATGGCTTCTGATATGTGTACAAAAACTATATAAAATCCATTCAGACAAAAAAGTGTAGCAGTTTCCATAGCAAATGTAATCCGCCTTCATTCTAGAAAAATAATAACTTAAACATGGCTATCTTTTGCCAACTGTTTAAAGAACATCTGTCAGCATGATCAACCCAATTAAACAAGGCATATAGCCTGGTATAGTGGGTAAATTAGCTTGCTGAAGCATCAGGGGGCTGGCCAGAGCCCTGGGAGCTCCAGCTAGTAACACCCCTATAGTTCTATTCCCTCCCCACTTCCCCTAGAATTACAGGGCCCTGTCTTCATGCTCCTACACTTTGCCTCCCAGTCTTGGTGCTCTTAAAGCAGTGCAGACTCCAAATGAGCAAATAATGAGACAGGAAGACATAACGCATGTGCAAGAATATGGAGCTCAGCTCTTGCTCATTTGGAACCTGCACTGCTGGGAGAGCAGCAGCAGATCCATTGCATGAGAACCAAGACTTGGCGGCACAGTGTAGGAGCATGAAGACAGGGTATGTCTAGCCCTGTCAATACAAGGGAAGGGGGAAGAACTAAAACTGTAGTGGTGTTACTAACTGGTGCTTTGAGGGCTACAGCTGCCTCCTGGTACTCCAGTAAGCTTATTTATATATCAATAAAAAAACTTGTTTTTCTCAGGAATGGGACCACAGAAATATGTAATCAAGGTATCTTTTTTGTCAGCATGATCAACCCTACCAGGCTATATGCTTGGTTTAATAGGGTTGATCATGCTGACAGATGATCTTTAACTTTTTAAGTGCCCTGAGTTTCATATATAAGGATTAGAAATAAGCAAACTTTATTAGAATACTGTACGGAATGAGCGTTCCGCAAAGTATTAGAGGGTTTTGGCTCAGATAAGCCGAAGTTATTACTTAAAAAAATAATTTCTACTGTTAAAAGTTCAGGAAAAGGTTTTTAACAGTAGAAATTAATTATTGAAGTTATTACCCGAAGTCTCTCGAGACATCACAAAGTAATAACTTTAGCTTATCTGAGCCAATACATTCTAATACTGTACGGAGCGCTCGCTATGTACAGTATTCAAACAAAGTTTTATGCGAAACGACTTCTGATGTTTGATCCAAAGTCGATTCGCTTATCCCTAATATGGAACTTAGACTATTAGACTTTGATTTATACTATGCTAATATACAAATGTTATTTCCAGTTTTATACCATGAATGGATATGAAGGGTAAATTTATAATAAATGTACTTATTTTGAAATTATAAAACATTTGGTACATATTTGTTTCTTTGACATATATTAGCTATGTAACATTACTGCGAAAATCAGCCTACCATGTGGTTACTTTTAAGGTGGTTGTCTGAAAAACTCATTTTCCAAGGCCCTTTTCATAACTGAAGTAGGTCCTGGCTCTGTCCAAACCTGAATTTCCCGATCTGTTTGTGTCTCTTACCTCAGATAGTGCCAGAACCTGCTGAGATAAGTGAACATTTTTATCTGTAAAATAGCTGCCATGCTATTTCATAGTTGATTTTTAAAGGGAGATGGTAGAACAATGATTACAGAATAACTACTTATTAAACTGCTGGATGATACTATTTTATTTTTTGTTAGATTTTAAATTGTCTACAGTAACATGAAAAGGTACATCCACTCTACTTTCTACTTGTCTGATACTTAAAATAATATTTCACATATTGACCAATAACATTTTTACTCTTTATACTTCTTGAAGATGCATGTTACAAATTAGCTTATGATGTTTTTAAATGAATGAAATTTAATAAATAAAAAACCTTGAAAACTGAAATATTAATATGCATGTTATTCTTCCCTTCTCCCTCCTGCATGCAGGGATTTGGTTTCGTAACTTTCGAAAATAGTGCTGATGCGGACAGGGCGAGGGAGAAATTACATGGCACGGTGGTAGAGGGCCGTAAAATAGAGGTGCATGTTAAAAATATTTTTATTGTCTCTTTATTATATTTCTTAACTTGATTGCTGTTTCACTGTAAATTTGATGATTTTGCGTCTGCTTGTCCTTTTTTCCATGTTTTAATTTAAAACGTCATTTAGCCACATATTTTTATGATTTATTACTTTTGTTCTTGAAATTTTCATATTTCTGTGTGCTCTTTCTGTATATTATTGATAATAACCTTTCAGAATTAGCTTTTTTCATAGGGTCTGTTCACACCCATAAGTTATACTTGCCTGCTTCTTATTTCAACCAAAAGAACTTCCTACAGTACAAGGATGTCAAAATGGTTCTCATTATTTTAATGGGATTTTGCTTTTAAAAAAAAAAAGTCTTCAAAGTTTCCAGTGTCATCAATTGTGATAAGAGGTCCAATATGAATACCTCTACAGTAACAGTAAACTTTAAAGTTTTTTTTTTTCTTAGTATACAGTCAATTCACGAAATGCCTTCAGAGTATTTTCCCTGAAATACAACACTGTTAGTGCTGTTCAAACATTTTTGTGTTTTAGACTTATTTTGGTCAGGTGCAGTGTGCCATTTATCCTCGTTCAACACAGATATATTACTATTTTCTAGAACAATATAATGTCAATATACTATTTCAATACTTTATATGTTTTATAATAGCACTATGAAAATTATCCTTCCAATACTCTTATTACTTTACATTACTTTAGTTGAAGAAACTAAACCACAGAGGGGAAAATTGCCATTATAGGGGCCTTTTTGTAGTCATCTATGGTCAGCTCTTTTAAAGCACATTTTATATATATATATTTTTTTTTTGTCAGAAGTTATTTAGCCAAGCTTATGCCATGTTTGTTAGTGCACATGATGACACTGAGATTCTTGTTTGAAGTGGTGAAAGCTTAATGGGGTTTTTACATACTGTGTTTTCAAATATTTTTGTTTTTACTTTGATTTCTTTGTTACTTTGACAGTTTCAGTTCATCCTTATTCTCTTTTCTATTTTTCCATTGCATGCTGCTTCATATAACATTCTTCTTTGATTATTTTAAATATTTATAATTTCAGAGTTCTCATAGAATATGAGCATGATTTTGAATTCTAAATTATTCAAAACCTTTTAATTTCCTTTTAATGTACCTTTATTAAATTTTAATTGATATGCTGTTGCTTTATTGAAATGATTTGTATTTTTTAATGATTGAAGTAAATGTAATTAAAAGTAATTTGATTTGAAATTTTTACACAATTGTGTATTTTTTTTACAATTCTATACAATTATATTAAATAAACATTTTAAATTTCAATGTATAAAAATATCAGGCCTAAACAATCAGAACAAGCACTAATTTCATTTTGTATATGTTCAGGTTAATAATGCCACAGCACGTGTTATGACAAATAAAAAGACATTGAATCCTTACACAAATGGTAAGTATCTACTAGGTTTATTTTTATATACATTATTTATATCTATAGATAACTGAAATATACTATTTTGTTAATTTGTTTAATGCTTTTGCAACTTGTCTGTAAATTGATGTAATTTGTTGTAGTCATGTGCATTTTGGGGCCAATTTTACATATCTAGTTCTTGAAAAGTAATTATAATCTAGCTAAACAAGAACGGTTTACAAAAAAAAGGTATGACTTTGCAGAAAAGAAGGTATGGCCTAATATGTTGCATTTAGAGACAGAATTTTCCCATAGTTATGGCATAAAATTCTGTCTCAAACTAAGCCAATTATTGCTATACAGTTAGGTAAAAGTGTCAAGCCATGCACCAGATATATCATCCAGCCTGAGCTACTGTAATAAATCTAGTGTATGTCTAGACAGCCTATATTTAGACCATCAAGAGAATTAGTAAATCTGCACCAATGTCTAAAAACAGAGGTTTTAAAAGAGTGAAATATTCTGCCACTATACAAATTGTGAACCTCATGCACAAAAACTGTTCTAAGAAAAATTATCAATGTGATCTATAGATTTGTATTATTTTTTTTTATCTCTGATCATATTAGATTGTATTAGAAAAATTATTTTAGAACAGTCCAATGTATTCAGGCTAAACATACCCCAGTCTCTTAGTGTTGCCCAAACTAATGTTATATGCTGCCATGTTGAAATTCATTGACCATATATTGACATATTTGGTTAATGAATTTCATATTGATAGAGATTTTAATCCCTTAGTCACCACCAATATATCTTTTTATGGTGGTCACCAAGCGGCCCTATGCTGGGATGCCCCCTTTCCAAGGTGGCCTGGTCAAAGCGCTGCACGGGACACCTGTGCGGTGGAGGGCAGGGGCTCAGATCTCATATTAGAGCCACGCTTCTGCTCTAACAGCCCAGATTGGCATTGTTTTATCCCTTATAAGCAATTACAGAGTTAGCGAACTTCCTTTGTCTCCTATCGGCATCCTACATATGTGATTACAAGGTGCCAATGTGTGTAAAAGCTGGCTGGGGCTTAGTATGGCCCCAAGACAACCCCTTGAGTTTTTTCCAGCAGGTTATGCCTCTCTGGTGCAGCCTGCTGGTCAATGTCAGTATAGCATGGACATAAAAATGCAATGCACTATATGGATTGTGAATTATATTTTAAAAGCAATCTATATGTGAAACTTGAAAAATTAGAATATTGTGCAAAGTTTATTTATTTCAGTAATGCAACTTAATAGATGAAGCTAATATATGAGATAGACTCAATACATGCAAAGCGAGATATGTCAAGCCTTTGTTTGTTATAATTTGGATGATTATGGCTTACAGCTTATGAAAACCCCAAAGTCACAATCAAAGGTACCCTTTGCTCAGGGGGTATGGATTAATTAGCTGACCAGAGTGTGACACTTTGAGCCTAGAAAATTAAACCTTTTCACAATATTCTAATTTTAAGTGGAATTAATGCGACTCCTTTTAAGTTGCATTACTGAAATAAATGAACTTTTGCACGATATTCTAATTTTTGAGTTTCACCTGTACATACTGCCTGCTATAGTCACCTATTGGATCTATTTATTAAATAAAAAATTCCAATAAAAATATTCTTTATTTCCATTGAAAGTACTCCACATG
Organism: Bufotes viridis; assembly: GCA_033119425.1. Lineage (NCBI taxonomy): Eukaryota > Metazoa > Chordata > Amphibia > Anura > Bufonidae > Bufotes > Bufotes viridis. Next base: position 46,162,462 of record CM065595.1, read on the forward strand.
TTTGATATCACCATGTCTATAATAACATGCACTACACAAATATCATAAATTATCCCCTGTGTTGAACACTATAATAAAATGAAGAATTGCTCATTTATTCTTAGTCTCCACTGAAAAAAATAATTAATAAAAAGCAATCAAAAAGTGTAATTTACTCTAAAATGATACCAATGAAAATTATAAGCCCTCCCGCAAAAACAAAATAACCCACATAACTCTATAGTTTGAAAAGTAAAAATTTTATGGGTCTTGGGAAGCAGTGATGCTAAAAGATTTTATTCCTTTAAAAAAAGGAGTTTATTGCACAAAAGTAGTAAAACATAAAAAATATGCATTTAGTGTCACTGTAATTGTAAAAACTTATTGGCAGTGTTGCTGTTTTTTCCCCATCTCCCTCCCTTAAAGAGTTAATAAAAGTTAATCAGAAAGTTAATCAAAAGGTGTACCCCAAAATGAAAATGTTAAAAATATAACTTGTCCAGTAAAAAACAAGCCCTCATACAGCTACAAAGACGGGAAAATGGAAAAAAAAGTCATAGCTCTTAGAAGGTGACTATAAAAAAGGAAGAAAAACGTTTGGTCACTAAGGCCTAAATCAGGGGGTCACTAAGAGGTTGATATAAAGAAACTCAAATTAGAGATGAGCTAATCAATTCATCAGAATTTCATTTCTCATTCTTTTTGTTTCAGAAGAATCAAAACTTTTTTTCAGATTTGTTTAGGTAGAGATAAAGAGAGAGAGAGAACTTGTTTTGCTAGGTAACTCTCAGGAAGGAAAGTTAATTTGGATATCTTAAAGTGGCATCTTAAACCACAACTGCATATTTTTACTTCTGGGTTTTTCTCCCACATATGAAGGTACCCTTAGCTTTCTTTTTGGGAACAAAGCAAATTTGCACATATATTTCCCACAAACCCAGAGGAGCATTGCCTAGCCTGTAAGACTCCTCACTCCTATAAGGCAATTATAAGTTGAAATAGTACACTCTGCATCCTGACCAAAGCCCCTTATCTAACTAAGCTAGTTATCTCTGCTCTCGATGATAAATGACAATCACTCCTAAACAGCTGTCTGCAGATGAGATGCAAGAAATGCTTCAAGGTCTATTTAAAAGGTTGGGCATTGACTATTCCTTTTGGAAGGAAAGCTAATTTATATATCTTTCTCCCAGAGGAGTGCCTGGCCTATAAGACTCCTCACACTTAGTAGGCAAATCTAAACAGAAAAAATAAAATAATTTTAAGTATTTAATTTATCTTAACTTAAATGAAAGCTTTTTCATTTTTTTTTTCTAAAGTGATAGCATTGCCTTCATTAACTATAATTGGTAAGCCAAAATCAGTAATAGTATTCACATTTAAAATACAAAAATGTCAGATATCAAGATAAATTTAGCACAAATGTTGGAATAGAACATTATTAAAACCGCATAAGCATTAGAAAAAAGCAGAGATTTCTCTAATGACCCACCATTTGCAATGGCAAATGTCAAAGAATAATTGACATTTAATGCACGAAGATAAATACAGCCATTAACACCCACAACAAAGAACTTACCTCTATAAATGACAACATTGGCCTCCATGGTGGTTCTTTTAATAGGACAGTGACATTAGCTCTTCTCACACATGATTAACCCACACATTTATGAGCCAGCACATATCTCTGACAAGATAAAGTAAATTTTAATTGGTGTTATTTTCATCATGATGAATTAAGTCTTTCCTGCATTGACTCCAAAAAAAAGTTGGTTAATACAGCCATCAGAAAATGGAGTGGAAAGGAAATGAAATATGAAGGTACCTCTCAGCTGTGTGCATCGACCTGGAGCTGAGAAGAAATTTCATGGACAAATTGAAGACCCGTTAGTGAAACTTGAAATGTGATAAAGATCCTTAGACTTCTTGACAGAATTGTCTGAAGGATATGAGAATGATTAAAACCATTCTTCTCTATGGCAGGATTCAATCACATTGCTGCAAAGGTCTTAATTATAAGATATCACAAAAATATATAATGACTTGATTGAAATGTTGGCACAACTCAAAGTTTCTATTATGCTGACAAGAATAGTGTCTTATCCATTTACTACCAATGCTCGGAAAAAAATTATGTTACAGAAAGTCATTTTACATATAGCTAAGTGTATATTTTACATTAGCATTTCTAGCTGATTATCGAGGTGAAGTTTTGCAAAACTTTTACTTTTGTAAATATGCATTTCTTTTTTAATAGTTGTATACAAGCAGTCATAAATTGGCCTAGTTAGATAGCAGGTTGAAAATCGCTTATTCTGTAGTCTCAACCATTTTAACATATTCATATGCAAAAACAGATATTCATTTATTTATTTCTTATCCTGTTGTCTACATTTATGAATTGCTAAAAAAAAAACTGACTCCTAAAATGACCCCTATAATGGGGGTTTGACCCAAAAATGTAATTCTAGACAATTTCAGTGCCTTAGCTCATACCTTCTAAATTTAAATTTAAATAACTCATGTGCTGTATGCCAATGACAGCTCAAGTATCTGCTAGATATATTTACTCAGTTGGTTCTGATACTGTGAATGATGTGTGCTTCAATATTATCTAGTGTTGATCGAGCACCAAAGTGCTCGGGAGTTCTGGTGCTTGAGTAGAACACTTTGGGATTTTAGGGTGCTTTACAGAGCACCTCAACACAATGTAAGTCAATGGGAGAACCCGAGCATTAAACCAGGCACCCCCTGCTCTGAAGAGGGTAGGCTGCAAGGTCACACTGAAGTCTATGCAGAAGATCGCTGTACAGTGAGGGAATCCCCCAGTGTGAGTCCGCAGCTTAGGAGTTCCTGCTCTGACTCCTTATATAGCTACGTCCATATATGAAGTCAATGCTTGGGGACACCCAGTGTATTTAAATCTTATTTAGCCTCTATTTCTGAAAAGTTTCTGCCGGGATTTGAAAACACAACCTTCTACTTTAGAGGCAAGGACATTAACAACTCAGCTATGGTTAAGGTCCTTGCCTCTAATGTAGAAGGTTGTGAATTCAAATACCGGCAGAAACTTTTTAGAAATAGAGGCTAAAATACATTTAAATACACTGACTTTAGCATCACGCTCGAGCACACATGGTATTCGGCCGACCACCACGATGTGCCGAGCATCGTGATGCTCGAGTCGAACACCAGTTTAACAATGTTGGGCGACCTAACCACTTTTGTTTTCCAATATACATGCCACCTAATGAATGATGAAAGTAGATCTAAACATGCAAATTGCACATTTACAGAAAAAATATTACTCTGCCTACACAAGAATCAACACAATGCACTTTCACCTTTTTTGCTCATTCATGCAAGTAAAAAGTTTTGTGCAGCCCATGAATTACACTGAGCAGTAGAACAACAAATCCCAGCAGCTGTGTCTTTTGCAAGTAGGTTCCCTTTTATTTCATTCCAGAAAATGTACTATAACCAGGACGCTTTTCGGCATACAAGCCTTTCTCAACAGGTACTTCCAACAGAAAATCACAAACTATATATAGGTCAGGTACCGCCCACAGGGACGTCCTCACCCTAGTGGGTGGTGTTTATAAATATGTCAATAAAATAGCAAAAACAGAAACAAAAAACTGACATTTGGTGGAGGTTGTTTCTACTTTGCTGGAGAATCTAAACATCTTTCCATCACGAGGCAGAGGTCTAAAAGGAATACACAAAGGTATGTTTAAACGTGTGTATATATGTAAACATCATAAATGCAAGACCTCATAATCTCTATTCAGACCCCTTGGGTGCAGTGTATCAAGGGGGTGTATACAAAAGGCCTCTCGTTTGAGGAGAAGCCTCTTGATATCACCCCATTTCCTTGGTTTCTTCACCTGCTCCAATACTTGGATCCATAATTGTACTACAGTATGTTTCAATTTGTCAAAATGGTTAAGAATTGGCAACATCAGTTTTTTTGTTCTAATGTCAGATTTGTGCTTACTATTGTGCTTACTATTATATGTGGGTGAGACAATGCAGGCAGTGATGGATCGGATTAGTAAGCACAAATCTGACATTAGAACAAAAAAACTGATGTTGTCAATTCCTAACCATTTTGACAAATTGAATCATACTGTAGCACAATTACGGTTCCAAGTATTGGAGCAGGTGAAGAGACCAAGGAGATGGGGTGAAATCAAGAGGCTTCTCCTCAAACGAGAGGCCATTGGATACACACCCTTGATACACTGCACCCAAGGGGTCTGAATAGAGATTATGAGGTATTTATCATGTTTACATATATACACACGTTTAAACATATCTTTGTGTATTCCTTTTAGACCTCTGCCTCGTGATGGAAAGATGTTTAGAATCTCCAGCAAAGTAGAAACAACCTCCACCAAATGTCAGTTTTTTGTTTCTGTTTTTGCTATTTGATTGACATATTTATAAACACCACCCAATAGGGTGAGGACGTCCCTGTGGGTGGTACCTGACCTATATATAATTTGTGATTTTCTGTTGGAAGTACCTGTTGAGAAAGGCTTGTATGCCAAAATGCATCCTGGTTACAGGACATTTTCTGGAATGAAATAAAAGGAAACCTACTTGCAAAAGACACAAGTGCTGGGATTTGTTGTTCTACTGTTCATCGGAGATTGCTCCTTTCCCGTGCAGCATGCAAATTGGAGCGAGTGCTGGCCGGCATCTTCTTTGATTGCATGAATTGCACTGAGGCATCATTCAAAGAACCAGAGTTGGAGTGGTGGAGCAATGATTCAGCAAGACACTTTGTCTACCTGAAAATGCCCAGCAGACACTTGAGAGGTAATTTTGAATGCCACGCAAGAGTTTTATAAGAGTTTATTTAGGGGCATAGTCAGTGCTACAATTGACTAATCTAACTATATAACTTTAGAAAGATCTTTCCAATTTAAGGCAAAATGGTAGCAATGCTTTCTAAGGATAAATCCTGGTAATAGAGTCCCACATTGGTAGACTACTCTTACCAGTAGGTTTCCATAATTTAGGCTTGATGTATGCTTAATGTATGCACCCTGTAAAGTCACACGCTAAGTTCTTGCAGTTAAACAGCAGTGGACATTCTGTGTTCCTCAATATGCTGCCTCCATACAGCAACATGTCTCCGAGGGGCAGTGCTTCTAATAAACAATAACACCATAATATGGCATACATTTGAAGATAACAGTATTATTCTCGTTAAGTTTCCTTTAGAAAGAACCTATTTATGTCTCTATATGAAGTACGAGGCATTCAGACATATAGTATTGCTCATAGATAAAGTTTATTGAGCACTGAAGTGCTCGGGTGCTCAGGTGCTCTGCCGAGCACCCAAGCAAAATGGAAGTCAATGGGAGAACCCGAGCAATAAACCAGGCACCCCCTGCTCTCTCTGGTTCACAGGAAAAGGTCAGAAATTGATGGAAACACCACTGAAATGGTTCGGGAACAGCATGGGGAGGATGTCTGGATGCATCTTGGACTCCCATGTCGCTGCTGGATGTTGTCCAAGTAGTACGCCACTTTTACAAACTGACAATAATACGCACAAAACCAAAGATAAAATCGCTTTTAGAGGAAAAATTGTTAGGAAACATTCTTTCCTGTTTATTTACTTGTATATAAAGTGCAAGTGCTGCCAAAAATTACAACAAAGAGGTACTCTGATACAATCTGTATATCACATAAAGGAGGGGCTTATTCACATTGTTGTACAATTGTTCAGGTAGTGGGACTCGTACACTCATAAGGCCTATGCACATAAAGGAGGGCATCATACACACGCTTGAAATTATGATTGATGGCCTGCTGGTGACCCTCTTAAACATTAGGGACGAGGGCCTCCTGCCGAGATGACCATCTAAAACATTATGGGCGAGGGCCTGCTGCAGAGCTGACCATCTAAAACATTAGGGGTGAGGATCTGCTGATTTGACCCCCTGAAACATTAGGTGCGAGTGCCTGCTGCTGATCTAACTATCTAAAACATTAGCAGTGAGGGCCTGCTGCTGAGCTGACCCTCTTAAACATTAGGGGCGAGTGTCTTCTGCTGATCTGACCATCTAAAACATTAGGGACGAGGGCCTGCTGCTAATCTGAGCATCTAAAACATTAGGGGCGAGGGCCTGCTGCTGATCTGACCCTCAAAAACATTATGAACAAGGGCCTGCTCGTGACCCTCAAAAACATTATGGGTGAGGACCTGCTGATGACCATCTAAAATATTATGGGCGAGGGCCTGCTGGTGACCCTCAAAATCATTAGGAGCAAGGGCCTGCTAGTGACCCTCTAAAACATTAGGGGTGAGGACCTACTGGTGACCCTCAAAAACATTATGGTTGAAGGCTTGCTGGTTACCCTTAAAACATTATGGGCGAGGGCCTGCTGGTGACCCTCAAAAACATTATGGCTGAGGGCCTGCTGGTGACCCTCAAAAACATTATGGGTGAGGGCCTGCTGGTGACCCTCAAAAACATTATGGGTGAGGGCCTGCTGGTGACCCTCAAAACATTATGGGTGAGGGCCTGCTGGTGACCCTCTAAAACATTATTGTTGAGGGCCCGCTGCCGAGCTGACTCTCTAAAACATTAAGAGCAAAGGCAGCCTAATAAGCATGTGGATATGATGGAGGAGGAGGAGGACGAGAAAAGGAAGATTGAACCATATACCCTCCAAGGCTTAGAGCACCAGTTCGTGCCACGTGTCCAGTTTGGAACCAAATAGTTGTAAGGCACAGAGGGATCACTGAGGATGCTGACATGGTCTGCTATGCACTCCTTCACCAACTTCCAAAATGTTACCCTCCTTGTGACACAAGGCCATGCATCAGGTTGAGGGTGCTGTTGGGGTGTCATAAAACTGTCCCAGGCCTTGGAGAGTGTTGCCCTGCCTCTGTTGGAACTGCTGTGTGTTCCCCTCGTCTCCCCTCCTTGTTTGGCCAAGAAACTACGTAAGGAAGCCTAACATAAAGTCAGCCTTGTGTGCCAGAGTCCCAACAGACAAGCCTTTGCTGTCCTCATCAGGAGGATGACTCTCAATCTTCTCCTCCTCTTCTACCTATCCAGGCTGAACAGATGGAATAAAACTTCCATGGGTATTACCCTCTGTAGCAGAGGCAACAGTCTCCTACTCCTCATCTTGATCCAATTATTGCTGAGAAGACGAACTGAGGCTGGTCTGGCTATTACCCTGTGTACTGTCTTCTCCCATTTCCACCTCTTCCCCATGCAAAGCATCTGCCTTAATTGTGGGCAGTGAGCATGTGAGTAGACATGAAAGTGGGATGGTTAAGCTGATAATATCGTTATCGTTACTCACTATCTGATTTGATTCCTCAAAGTTGCATAAAACCTCACAGAGATCAGACATCACTCGTCGCTTGTGAAGAGCGGAAGCTGATTGGAACGGCGACGACCATGTTGCAGCTAGTATTCCACTACTTTCCTCTGCTGCTCACAAAGCCTGGCCAACATGTGGAACGTCGATTTCCAGCACGTGTTTACATCGCATAACAGTCGGTGAGCTGGCAATTGCAAGCGCTGCTGCAGCGTTGGCAGACCGGCAGAAGCTGTTGATGACTTGCGGAAATGGCGAACCTTCACTACTAGCTCAGGCAAATTGGGGTTGGTTTTGAGAAACCGCTGAACCACTAGGTTTAACATGTGGGCTAGTCATGGTATGTGTGTGAGCTTGCCGAGCTCCAAAGCCGCCACAAAGTTACGGCCATTATCAGACACAACCATGCCTGGTTATAGGTTGAGTGGCGAGAGCCACAGCTCAGTCTGGTCCCTTATCCCCTGCCAGTGCTCTGCGGCAGTGTGCTGTTTGTCACCTAAGCAGATAAGTTTAAGCATTGCCTGTTGCCGCTTCCCCACTGCAGTGCTACACAGCTTCCAGCTACTGACTGATGGCTGACTGGTGCTGCAAGTTGATAATTCAGAGGTCGAAGTGGAGGAGGAGAAGTGGGGGTTGCAGCCAGTAACGTAGGTGGCGGCGGAAACCCTGATGGAAATAAGGCCAGCAATACTTGCCGTTGGTAGCACCTGTGCCATCACAGGGTATGACTCACTCCCAGCCTCCACAACGTTCACCCAGTGTGCCGTCAGGGAAATGTAGCAACCCTGGCAAAAAGCATTTATCCATGTGTCAGTCATTAAGTGGATCTTCCCAATAACTGCGTTGGTCAGGGCATGGGAGATGTTATGGGACAAATGCTGATTTAAGGCTGGACTGCACATCATGAAAAATATTGGCAGCTGGAGATAGAGTAATGCGGGATGGCTGCCGCCATCAGGCTGCGGAAAGCCTCAGTGTCCCCAAGCCTAAATGGCAACATTTTCAGGGCCAGCAATTTTGAAAGGTGCGCATTTAGTGCTATGGCCTGTGGGTGGGTGGCTGGTGATTTGCGTTTCGTTCAAAGGCCTGGGGTATAGACATCTGTACGCTGCACTGGGGCACAGAAGTGGATTTTCTAGCTTATGGTGCTTGTGAAGGTCCAGGTGCATGGCGAGAGGCATTCGGGCCTGTGTTTTGGAGAGGGGATTGACCAGCACCTAACACAGGGGAAGAGGAGGCAGTGGTATGACCCGCAGACACTGATTGTGGACCCAGGCATTCGGCCCACCTGTTAGGGTCCTTTGATGCCATGTGGCGGATCATACTGTTGGTAGTGAGGTTGCTAGTGTTCACACCCCTGCTCACTTTGGTACCGCCCAGATTGCAAATGACAATTCTTTTATTGTCCGCACTTTCCTTAAAAAAGTGCCATACTGCGGAACACCTGCCCCTTGGCAAGGAAGATTTCCACAAGGGGGTTCTCCGAGGAACAGTTGCGGGCCTGTTTTGTATGGCCCGCCTTCTCCTTTTTGCGACCTCACTGCCTCTTCCAGCTTGTTGCGGAGCTGCGGATCCCTCCCCCTCTGTACTGCTCTCCTCGCTCGGCTTGCCACCTTCTCAGGTTGGGTCAGTGACTTTATCGTCTACCACCTCCTATTCGACTTCCTCACTCTGGTCATCCTCCTAACTTGTTGACTTAACAACAACCTCAGTTATTAACAACTGTGTCTCATCATCATCAAAACTTGTGTGTTTGTGGGACAAACCCCGCACCGCGCAGGAGCTGTGGACAGGCATGGAACAACAGACCGACTATTGGTTGGTGCCACTGAGCCTCCAGCCCGGCCTGGTGTTGTGTGCTAATGGGCGAAATATACTAGCAGGTCTGGGCCTAGCCGGTTTGACACACATCCCCTAATATACAATTTTTAGTTGAAAAGTCCACTAAATAGCAGCAGCACAGTTCCACAGGAATAGGTCAGCTTCCTATGGATATAGTTCACAAAATAGGGGATGGAACCAGCGCTTGCAAACGATCCTAGTTCTTGTATAAAAGCGTTGTCCACATCTACGTGTTTATACAGCATCCACCTCCGCGACACAAGTCTGAGCGTCCTAATATCCTCACACTTCACAGATCGGTTCCTTCAATAAGCACCTTTACAGACGAAAGCGCAGGCGAAACCCGGACGAAGCGCAGGCGAAACCCGGGTCGGGCATTTTATGTGTGCATATTATCGGATGTTTGTGAGTATAATAAATTTCTATACTTATCTTATCCCTATGGTTCTACGCTATGGTGTTTTTTCGTCTGTAAAGGTGCTTATTGAAGGAACCGATCTGGGAAGTGTGAGGATATTAGGACGCTCAGACTTGTGACGCGGAGGTGGATCCTGACACACATCCCCTGCCTGCCACATGTGCTGAATTTGGGGTGCAGAAATTCCTAAACACCAGACAGTGAAAATCAATTCAGTTAATCGAAACACACACAACACGCCCACCCCCCCCCTTTCACCCAAACCATTAACAAACTATTTACAAAACTATTTACAAAGTTTCTTAAAAACATATTAAAATAACTGTAATGCAGCTAAACTTACTATATAAACCAAAAAAACTATATACATGCCTTATCCTTAACTTAAGGCCAGTGATATCCAAGTGGCTCGAAGGGTGGGTTCCTGCACCAACATAGTCCTCAGCACCTCAGAAGGCATTGGCGAAATGTGGGAAAGCTTTGTCATCATGCCACAACAACCTGCACCACCAGCAGATCTGGAAGGTCTTAGCAGGAGGCAGCATTTCAGCAACATGGTGGAAGAGTACACGTACTTACTGATGGGTTTGCCCAGGGGCGTAGCTACAGGGAAGCGTGGAAAGCACACTGTTGTGGGTCCCTGACCTAGAAGGGGCCCATGAGGAGGTGGAGGACTAAAAGACTTTGTCAGGGCCCCCTCAACAGTATTATACAATGAAATTAGATACAGTGGCAGTATAGACAGTGTAGAAAGCGGATGGAAAATAAATTCAAACAGCCTCACACCCTACACACTCAACACCAGCCCCCCTTTCACTCAAACCATTAACAAACTATTTACGAATTGACTTAAAAACATATAAAATAACTATAAGGCAGTTAAACTAACCATATAAAGAAACAAAACTATATACACACCTTATCCTTAACTTAAGGTCAACCAAATACAAGTGGCTCGGAGGGTGGGTATCTGCACCAACATAGGCCCTGGCCTGGAACACAATTTCCAGCCAGGGCACAGTTCTGGAGGATGAGGAAGAGGAGTAGGAGGAACGCTGGGGGATACAGAGGACACAGACAATATACCTCCCTCAAAGAGGATAGCTTGTCCTTGCCTCTGGGCAGCCTGGCAGACATGAGCGACTACATGCTGCAGTGCCTGCGCAACGACCGCCCAGTTACTGCCACATTCTAGCTTTTGCTGATTACTGGGTGGCCACCCTGCTGCATCCCCGTTACATGGACAACGTGCCGTCCTTAATTCCCTCACTGGAGTGTAATAGGAAGATGAGCCCGCTAGTGGACATGCTGCTGATAGGAATTAACACCTGACACCGGGGACTCAGTGGAAGCACAAGGTAAAGGCAGAGGAGGAGGAGGAAGAATTTTCCAATTCAGCTGGGTCACCAGCAACACCTCAGAAGGCAGGGTTAGCATGGGCAAAATGTGGAAAAGCTTTGTCATCACGCCACAACAACCTGCACCACCAGCAGATCTGGAACATCTTAGCAGGAGGCAGCATTTCAGCAACATGGTGGAACAGTACACGTACTGACTGATGGGTCTGCCTAGAGGAATAGCTACAGGGGAAGCAGGGGAAGCAACTGCTTTGGGGCCGTGACCTAGAAAGGGCCCATTCAGGAGGAGAAGGAGGACTAACAGTATTATACAATGAAATGATATACAGTGGCAGTATAGACAGTGTAGAAACTGAATGGAACAGCACTGTTGTGCAACCCTTCAGAAAATGGGAAGAAATCCCCGAACAACGAACCCGAACCCAAATCCCCGAACAACAAACATGCGGAGACTAGAGGAGACTCAAGCATCGTGCTCGAGCACATGCGGTGTTCAGCCAAACACTGCAATGTGCCAAGCATCTCGATGCTCAAACCGATCTGGTGTTCGGCTGAGCATGCTCACCCAACACTACTCATAGATTTCTATTGATGCCTTATTGCAAACCGATACAACAAAGATGCATAACATGGTCCTGTCTAGGAGCCCGAATACTGATTTCAAGGTATCTTCAATAAATCAAAGGGCAGGTCTGTTTATTTCCAGACCCTGTGGATATATCGAATCTGCTATAGTTGAAATTAACAAAAAAATAAATGAACATCACCAATATAGAAAATTTGGTTTCATTCATCCTTAAGTAACTTTTTTTGAAATTTTTAGTTTGATTTAAGATGTTCTAAAAATTAAAACAGCTAATACAAATAAAATCTGTTTTATGCATTGCTTATTACGCATTTAACATATCATTACACTTGTTGTGTAGGATGGAAGTTAAACCCTGTTGTCGGTGCAGTTTACAGTCCTGAATTCTATGCAGGTAAGTGTTAAATCAATTTCATTTTAAAATGTTTCAAATAAAATTGTAAATGGACAGTGGATGTTGTTAAAACTGCTGATACAGATTAACAAATAAAATAAGCAACAATGAAACAGGGGTATTTGCTACACTGATTGTTTTGTTATCCATAATGTCTTATTAACCACTTGAGGACCTGCACCTTACATGTACGCTGGGCTGATCGAGCGGGTGCAGGAGCTGCGCCTGCCCGATGAGTGGCACGGACCCGGCAGTCATTGACAGCTGGGCCCCTGCTGCATACACTGATAACACCGATGCTGGCATATTCACCCCTTGTATTTAGCGGTCAAAGCTGACCGTGGCATGCAGAGGGTTTATGGAGGGTACGGATTCCCTCCGCTTCCCCATCAGTTTCCAGCGCTGCAGTGGTGGGGACCTGATGGCAGAGAAGGCAAACCCGACTATATCACAAAAGTGTAATACCAAGCGATCAAAAAGTCATACACACCCCAAAATCATACCAATCAAACCATCATCTCATACTGCAAAAAATTAGACCCTACCTAAGACAATCTACAAAAAAATAAAAAAAATATGGCTCTCAGAATATGGAGACACTAAAACATGATTTTTTTTGTTTAAAAAATGCTGTTATAGTGTAAAACTTAAATAAATAAAAAAGGATACATATTAGGTATCGCCGCATCTGTAATAACATGCTGTATAAAAATATCACATGACCTAACCCCTCAGGTAAACACCGTGAAAAAACAAACAAAAATAAAACGGTGTCTTTTTTTTACCTTACATTACAAAAAGCAAAAAGGCAAAAGAGGCATTCCGTTATTCTTTCCATCATAATAGAAGTCTATGGCCTGCATAACCGGTCCATCCCATTTCTGTTATGCAGGAAAGGACTCCCCTGCATAACGGAAACGGGATAGATCTGTTTTGCAGCCCATAGACTTCTATTATGACGGAATTAATAACGGAATGCTACTAAAGGTATTCCATTATGCATTCCATCATAGAATTGTGTTATCGTCCGTGGTAACGGAATCCATAATGCAATTCTGCTTTTACCACCAAATGAAGCGTGAACAAATTTCATCTCTAGTTATCACCACATAAAGTGACACATGTCAGATTTGCAAAAAATGGCCGATTCCTTAAGGTGAAAAATGGCAGGGTCCTGAAGGGGTTAAATTAAAATTGTCTGATAGAAAAAAGGTCTGTGATGTCCCTACGAACCAATAAAAGCTTAGCCTTTATTGTTAAACTAACCTGATTGGTTGCTATGGGGAAAAAGGCATGATTTACTATGGAGAATACATAACAATTGTGTTGCAAATTGCACCAAAATTCTGGAATTCATGACATATGCAAAAGATAATATATTCTGTATACTCTTTACACCTAGCTCAGTGGTGTCTAGGAATGGTTATGCAATAAAATTTTATCTGAATAGTATCATTTCTACAGCATGTTCATGGATTACCAAACCCCATTGAAATGAATAGGCCAATGGCAGAAATTTATACTACTATGAACATGTCCTATGGGCTGGGGGAAATGTGCTGGCCACAGTGTACACATGTTGAGGGATTTTTAAATTCTTGTCAATGTCCACACAATTTTTTGAAGGTGTCCAGTAGCCATATGTATGTCCATGCCTTGTGTGCCATTTCTTTATACTTAGCTTTATTCTGGTTTATATGTCTGCCAGACAAGATGTGTCAGAAAGAAGAGAAATGTGTCTGATATGCTTTGCAATTTGCAAAAGATTATTATGTCATAAGCATCACTCAGATATGCTTAGCTCTATGTTTGTCATATCTCTAAAGGCGTGTATGCATTCATGTATGTTGTATGTTATAACAGTGTTGATAATTTAGCTTCAATGAAATTAAGCTAATTTTGCCTTCTACAGTACATGGCAAATCATGGGGTAGATTTTCTATCTGACATTTTGTAGTGTAAATTATGCTAAATATATTTGAGGTCCCTCCCCTTTTGCTCCTTCCACTTTTTTACCAGTATGTTGCGCAAATGTAATATCACCAAAATATGCCACTTTTGTACTCCAGAAAACTGGATTAGAACTTCGATAAATTCCAGTGTATACATTTAATATAATCTGAGGGAATCTGATTTTCTGAACTGAACATTTTTGGACATCAAGCATAGGCAATTTTTTTTTTGCTTTCCTTGTCTTAATATTGACTGAAAGCCTTGAGAGCACTGATCATTCTGTCAAATTCTGTATAATTTTTACATCTATGCTCCCAGACTGATTAATCTACACACCAACACAATACCAAGCAGTTTTGTTCTTGAAGCCAACATATAAAATGAATATTTGATGCATATAAAGTACTTTTCATTTTGTTCTTTATGTCTTAGGGCATAGTCCAGGATTTGTCAAATGTTCATAGGAGTCTATATGATGTTGGCGTGATGTAGTGGGACATTTCTAGATGACTATCAGTGTAACTTGATAAAGGCATTAAACCTGAATTGACCCCTTTTGGCAAAATAGAAGAAATTTGTAAAATGGAGCTATAGAGATCATATCATTTCTCGAGCAAGATCTATAATGCTGCATAACATTTAAAGAAGAGGATTATGCATTTTCAGACCTTTAAAAATAGGCAAGCATGGAGGATATCAATTTATGAGTGGAGAAATTATACAGCTCTTTCATTTTGTGTGATACAGAATTATTAAATGCTTAACAACATCATACATTTTCTATTATCTTGTTATATTTAACCCTTTATGACTGGAGAGCTCACAACACTTGAAGCCAGAAAAATATCCAGCTTTTTACCAATTCTAACATTTCATAATTGTTCTATTGCTGCCTATATAGTTATATTTTAATATTTTTAATGAATGCCGTTTTTTCTTGATACCATATTGGAAATAATATATTTACATTTATTACGCTTTAGGTCTCATATACATAACTTATTTAGGATTTGTATCACAGATCCTTAATAGGATGAAAATGCCAAAAAAACATACTTTATCTGCGTAAACGACGAGGAGCTTTCTCCGGTGGATGTTATATATATATTTTTACATAGCAATCCTGTTTTAGTACTTGGCCTGAAATATAGAATTTTAATGTGTATTTTAATCTTTGTTGAGCTTTCTGAACATGTAAAGGCTTCTTCTATGAGAAATCCGTAAGCGGGTATTCCCATCTCAAACATTGATGGCATATCTCCAGGATATGCCATCAATGTCAGATAGGTGTGGTTCCACCTCTAGGACCTGCTTCTATTTGCAGAACAGGTTTTACCCCCTATAGTGAAAGGGGAACAGCCATGCATGCAAAGCCACCCTCCAATAACCATTATGGAGGTTCAGAAATTAGAAAATAGCTGTCTCAGCTATTTCTGGCAGTCCTATAACAATGTATGGACAGGTGGCTATGCATGTGTGGTGTCATTTCCAATAACCCCTATGGGACTTCTAAAAAAAAGCCAAGCGCATTCAGGTTATGCTCTCCTTCACTTCAGGGCACCATTCTGGAGATAAAAAAGGGTCTCAAAAGTGGGACCAGCACCTATCTGACATTGATAGCATATCCTTGTGATATTTCATCAATGTCTTAGATGAGAATACCCCTTTAAAGAGTTTGTCCAGCCAATTTGTTTAGAGCAGTGTAAAATAATAACTTAAGTCACACTATCCTATGTATTACATTGAGACCTGTCTCATCCAGTGATTGGCTAAACAGTTAATTCCTGAATGTTGAGAGGGTCCAATAGAATCAAATAGAGACACAGGTACAGTTAAGCAACAACGGATTGTTAAGGTAAGTATGGCTTATTTTACAAAGTTTGTAGCTTTAAAAACAAAAAACTCATATTTTTTGATCAGTTAACACTTTTATTCACTATATAAATTTAAGCAACATTCTCCCATGCTTAAACTACATTGTAAATGTTAGTTTTAAATCCATTATTGCAGTTCTTAAAACCAATTGCTTGCCAATTCAAGTAGATGAGAACTGAAGTTTCAGAACTCTTCAGAAATCTCTTTGACTTAATGAAAAATAACTCTCTTCTCCAATTTCATAATTATAGATTGTTTTCATTTCAATTTTATGCAGAATTAACAACCTAACTTTTAATTGCCTTCTCATTGAGGTCAGAAGGAGTTCACATATTTGGTAAATTACAATCAATATTTTCAATCTTTGCTTAAGTAATTTTCCTAATTTAGCACATATTTCCTAACATTTATTTTGTCTTTTAATTATAAAATGGCAGGTTATTGATTTTTTTTTTTTGTAAAGCCACTTGAATTCCCAAGTGCATTTTACTGCTAGCACAGAGGAGACATTTGTACCTTTCTAATGGGTACCTTTAATTACCATTATAAGTGTATTAGTTAAGAATTATGAATCACGTTTTATTGTCCTTAACATAACTTGAAGAATGCACTACAGTTATATATAAAATATCCCTCTACATGAATATGACACATTATTTGATATATTAGCACTGTCATTAGAAATATTAATAAATATTAATATCATAGTGTCATTAAAATAGGATAGGGAAAAATAAATTGGTCACTTCAGTATATGTTTTATCCTTTCATTTATATACACTTTCTATTTTCATAATCCTTAAAACAGAATACTAGACAGACCCTTGCCGAAGTCCCAATTTGTCCTGCATTTATTGTGCTGAACACTCATGCATAAAACATAAAATGAGACATATTCATATAAAGTCCATTAGAGAAAAAAAACAGCACTGATTTCTAGGGAATAAATCTGCAACATGTGACCAAAAAGCAACACAACAGGAACACAAAATATTTATTAAAACACATAATAAAAAAATGATACATTGGGTTGTGTCTTATGGTTACTTGAAGTGAAGTTCATGACTTCTGTCTTTGATGATCTTTGAATCTCTGAGTAAGGCATCTTTCCTTAGATTTGGAACACTATATTAGTTTTTCTTGAAATGTTCCTTTAGTCTGAAAAGAGTCCAAAACAGAGCCATGCCTAATCAGTAAGTTAACAAGAAGAGCTCCACTCTCTTCTAAGTCACAGTAATTCAATCATGCAGAATTCTAAGGTAAAATTCATACTGCTGTTTAGTGAGTCATTATGTCTTAGAACTCATATACCCACAACTCAAAGATGAAACATCTTTATATTTTTTTATTTCATACAAATTCACTGGTTCCATGGATAAATTCCAATTTGTGAAAGACGCCAAGCCCAACTTCTTCTTGGCCTCCTCCCCCGCCAAGAGGGGGTAGGAGGCCAAAAAGATGATGAGCTTGGCATCCTTCACAAATTGTAATATTCCTTTAGTAACATTAAAGGACATCTATCACTAACAACCCATACACTATCACATAGAACAGGGAAAAAGAGTTTGATCCTTAGGGGTCTGACCACTGGGATTCTCATAATCATAAATTATGCCCATAGTGTTAGGTGCGAATATTTGAATCGAGAATATCACAATTTCAAGAATTTGTGAATATTTAGAATATAGTGTGATATATTCGTAATTTCGAATATTCACCTTTTTTTTTCATCAGTAAGCTACCTCTTGCTTGTGGGGCCAATGAGAAGGCTGAAATGTCTTCATCTGAGCTTAGCAACATCCCCAGCAACTAATAGGAAAGTACCCTACCCTTACTATATAAGGAACCTCCCCAGCAGCCATTTTCTTTAGTGTAATGGAGTTCTGAGAGAGACAGCACTGTGATTGCTGTGCACTGTGCTTTGTATAATTAGACAGTTAACTTAGATATATAATTCAGATAGTTAGGGGGAGATAGTCAGTGTAGGTTACATTGATTTGTAGTGTAGCTGATAGGTCCGAGTGCAGGGTGTTAGGTAGGGTTCTGCTGTCCATACATACATAGTGCTGTGATGTCACCCAGTTGCACGTTTTGCGCAAAAATATGAGCATCATTAAATTCAGATTTTTGCAATCACGAATATATATTGAGCACTCTACCTGCAAAAATAAAGCTATTGTAATGTTCTGCAATGCCAAACATTATCCCAAGTGTCAATAAACTTCTTGCAGTTTGAAAAATGTACCCAAAGTGACCCACGCCTATATTGTGCATGCATTATGCGAATATTACATTGCCCATTTTTTGCAATCAAGTAAATAACCGTGAATTTACGAATATATGAAATTCGCCCATATATTCGCGAAATATCGCGTTATCGAACATAGCCCCTGACGCTCATCACTAATCATTAAAATGGAGGTCCCAGAGTCCATTTTGGAGAATGGAGTGGTGGTGCACATGTATAGCAGCAATCATATATTTATAGCCTATCTTATGCATAGGTAATAAGTGGTGTTAGTGTGGAAAACCCTGGTAAGTAAAATTTCTACTGCAGATCCGTCCACATGCCTCCACGGACCCCTAGGAATGAACAAATTGATTAAGTTCTATGAATGGTACACAATGAATAAATCAATATACATTGTGTTCATAGAGGCTGAATGAATATGAGTGTATAATGAATATTGAGTACTAATATTAACCTATTACATTTAATAAATTTAGCATTTTGTTTCCTAAACACTACCTATAAAATTATAAATCTAACATTAACACAATGATTTGCCTTGTGACTCAGTATCTCCTCTATAAAATATATTTGCTACACATGTTATACATTTATCAAAATAGCTTACTGCAGAGGAATGAACTGATACAAAAAAACAGACATCAAAAAAGATCTATAATTATACCATAAAGGCGCTGAGCATTTATATCTATTTATGGATCTTTGGTCCATATGAATAAGACATAAGTGAACTATCAATGGACCCTGATCCCTTACAACTATATACATTGTATGACAAAATTAGGCTACTACATTGTAGACAGTAAAAACAAAGCAGAATGTGGGTTATGGTTATGTAGTTAGGTCTGATGATGTCACAACCCGATTTGTAGACTAGTAATCCATTTCTTAGCTTAAAGGGTTGTTCAAGCTATATATATTTTTTTTTAATAAAGCGGCAGTTTCAAATAAACTAATAAAAAAATATACTCACCATCTCAGACCCCATTTGAGACTGCTGCTGCTCTTATCCTCCCCAGTGCTGCAGCCATGATGTCATGTTTGCCAACATGTGATAGCTTTAACCAATCATTGCAGGGTCATGTATGGAAATTCTGCAGTCAGATAAAAAAGATCCTGGCAGAGAGTATGGAGCAAAATGTTATCATTATAATAGCAACCCTTTTTTTTTATTGACTCAGACAACCACTTTAAACAGTGGTTATGGCCACTGGTTAATGTAATGTCATTTCCTTACACTTTTTTGGCTAAGGTCTTTACTGGGCAGATCTTTACACATGTGTTATCTTCGCTCATAAAAAAATTAGACTTTGCTTTTTATTATTACTAGTGTTGAGCAATCTCCGCTCCCTGTCATTGCACTGGCTTCTTACAAAGAAATGAGCTTTGTGACGAAAGTAATTCATCACAAAGTAATTTTTTCTGTAAAGTTTGGCAAAGCAGCCAAATCGAATTTTAGAGAACTTAACTGTACACTAAATTGTACAGTTATCTCTTGTATTATAGATTCTTAAGATACATTTACACAAGCCAATAATTGTCCAGATCATCAGGAAAGACCGTTCCCAACAATCTGCCCATGTAAATGTGCTGCTGATCATACGATGAATGAGCGAAATGCTCGATCATCGGGTTATCTTGTCGTTCATGCAGGCACCACCGATCATGGTTTCTTGGCAGAGATCTACTGTTCAGAAACCATGAATCTGTATGAGGATGAGGGATCACAATAGTTCTCTTACAGTGAAGTTGATCACTGCATATAAAAGCAGAGGTCTTCTTTACTGAACAAGCAGCCGACTGTCAGGAAGGAAAGCTGCAGAGTTTTCCCATCTAAATCCACCTTTACTCTTCTGTTTTCTATTTATCTGCAACATAGGAGTTTCAGTGACAAACTTAGATCCAATCTGGAACTTGCCAAGTTGTTTTTGCTATTGTTCAGTGGCTGAAGATTGCAAGAAGGAGAAATACTACTTGAAATCAGTATCCTTAATTTTAAAGGAGTCAAAGATAAGCAAAAAAAAAAATAGCAAAGGGGGGAAGATATAGGATGATACAGTAAAAGAAGTGAGAACAGTAAAAAAAAAAATAAAAAAAAAAATATATATATATATATATATATATACTTAACCATTTATTGACCTTCCATTCTAGCTTTGCTATTCCTGTCCCCCACCAGTCTCTTGTTATTTGGCTTTAATTGAAAGCCTATATCCCTACATAACTGCTATAACTAATAATTGATTAATGGACATAAGTAACTTTTTAGTGAGATATACTCATACTTCAAAATAGGTTATACAAATTCCTGCCAACAATCTTGCTTTCTCACATCCACTTACATGCATTTAAGTCAGTAAAGCAAAAGGTTATTAGGTAAAGATCTCTTGCTCCTGAGTCACACAGTGGACTGCTCTAGTCTGTGGGATGAAGTAACATTAAGTGTTCAGTTTTCACCACAGGGTTAATGGAGCATCCTAAAGTTTTTATTGATATGACCTGGCTGCCTATGTAATACAGTGACAAGCATGTTCCTGCAAAAAAGAAATGCTGAGCTCCTAGTTTCCTAATAGGGTATTTGAAATGGTGATGATAAGAATAATAAGATGGAAATTATATAGGATAAAGATCGTTTAATGAACTGTAGAAATTCAGCAGTCACCTAATTCATTTTCTAACCATGATCAATATCAGAATGTCCATAGAAGCAATAGTTGAAAAAGACAAATGACCTTCAAGATCACCATTTTAAATCTAGATTTCGGTTGAAAGAATGTCAAAGCAACAATTATATACACTGAGAATTTGAGACCATGGAAAGCGCACTGGATTTTATGTTCACCAGAGGCTGAGCTGTTAATGGTTGGTAAACAATACTATGCAAGCAATAAAAGTAATTATAAAGTATTTCTCCTGATTAATCAGTGCAATCTCGCTATACTGAGATTTGAGAATTGTTAATCACTGTAAACATGCAAAACCCATTTTTTTTTCCCAGAAGTCATTCTTCCAAAGTTGGCTTTTGTTTTAATGAGAAGCTCTCTTTTACTGGTTATGTAAATGATGAAAAAATGGCCACTTTGGAAATAAAAATGATATATCTACAGGGAAAGTGTTGATTTAAAGCACCTTTAATCTTCATAAATAAGTAAGAAAACAGAAGGTTACACAAAGCTGTCAAGATAGGACTGATAAATGGCAAATTCACCTGTTCCTCAATTGCCAGTGAAGACACATGCTGCAAGGCTTAACCACATTGTATATCATATCTGCCAACTCATTTCTGTGATTAAATATTCCGTCAGTGAGAGCTGTAAGGCGGTAAAGCTTAACAAGATTCATAAGATGCGCCACTTGAATACACATAACTCACTTCCATGGATGGAGAGCACCCCGCATGCAAAAGAAAATTAGAATTGTGTTAAATTACTTCAGAAGACAAGATCAGAAAAGATAGGAAGGAAAGATCCCCTAATGCAATGCAAATCTAAGATATGGTTATGTCCTGACAACTTGAAGCAGATAATTAAAGTCAAAACTAAAGAAACACATTGTAAATCAAATTCAAAACCTTTTAGGTTAATAGTTGAGCTGAGGTATCTGCTGCATTATTGTTTCTTTATATTGTTTCGCCTTCTTCATCGTATTCTGTCAAGTGCAGTTTTTAGAATTGAGTATTCTTGACAGTTTGCAAACAGGAGTTTTAAATAAATAATAGTTATTTCATGACCTCAATGTGCTCCATAGAGATCCAAATATGCAGCCTACATAAACAAATACACCCCATGCTGAGATTAGTTCTTTTGGATATTTGTGTTCTTAGATGGTGTATATGATTAGAGCAGGAATAGTCCTCATTTTAGTCCCAAAAGTTAATAAACCTGTACATTTTCTGTATAACCTGCAAATGGTGTCAATTATAATTTATACTAGCATCAAGTTAAACTAAAAAAAAAAAATACAGGGGTATGGTAATTTTTCTGGTAAAACTAGTTTTCTATTGATTTATGGACTCTAATTACAATGGTTTTAAAATACAATGGTCATCCCAAAACCAATAAATATCGTAACTTGAGGAAACATTGTATTATATATTTATTTTACTTTAACCCTATATTAAAGGTATAAGTCAGGATTAGAAAATACTCAACTTTTTTTTCTACAAATGGAATTGTAGGCCTGGGTCAGCCCTATTTCTTCCAACCTTACACAACCACTTTACAAACATACAAGACAAATAATCTTTTAGTGTTTATGCTTGCTATGATTCATACATTTCAAGATATAATGCTTGACTAATTGTTTAGAAATCTTGAAGAAATGTAAGCATCCAGCTGGGACTATGAACCTTTTCCCAGTTGTTTTTCAGTTACTCATGTAAGTAATTAATCACATTAATCAAATTATTTTGGTGGCATGATTCTTATAAAAGGAGGAGGTAATATGGGTGCCTACACATTTCTGTCACCAATCTAAAACTATACATTACAACCTCTAGAGAAATTAGGAAACTGAGGAAGACACACACGGAATGGCAAAATTGTCCATTCCAATCACAAATATTGTGATACATATGGTATGTGTATTCTTTGGCAGAAGATTATACAAGTTTTTGTGTAAATTCAGAGATCTCCAAGAATGGTATAACATTTTTAAAACCAAAATGCCCATCTGCCACATAAGAATATATTAGCATTGTAAATTGGTAGGGCAGTTGCGTGATGACATGCTATGATTTAACTACAATAAGATAGTTATACTATACATATACAGATTTTTAATATTCACCTTAATGTGAATTTATTGTACATGGTGGCCAGGGGAGCCCTGGTTTATATTTTACATGGTATCCTGCAGCTTGACACGTCTGCACCTCAGCCTGTGCAGTATATTTTTGTCATGAATTAAGCTGCCTTAAAAGCATACTGCAGTAAGTAGATTTAAGAAAAGGACAGGTCTAATAAACCAGTAACAAGTTCAAGAGGCTCTCTTAAATTGCATGTATGCCTATTTGCATTTTAATGGAACACTTAAGCAATTCTGGTTCAATATGTTGTCCTTTTCTACGTGCTGGTTTTCAGGAGAGAATTGAGCTGATTGTTTCATGAGTTAGAAGTACTGATCTCTTCTCTCGGGCTGTAAATGTGAGTTTTATGTAGTTATTTGGGGTTTAATTAATAAACATAGAAATATTACACTAAGGCCTCTTGCACATGACCGTATGGCTTTTTCAGTATTTAGCGGTCCGCAAAAAACATTGATGACGTCTGTGTGCATTCCGTTTTTTCCAGAACGGAACAGCTGGCCCCTGATAGACCAGTACTATCCTTCTGCGGTATGCGGACAATAATAGGACATGTTCTATCTTAGAATGGAATGGAAAAACGGAAATACGGAAACGTAAGGCATATGGAAAACTTTCAGGTTTTTTTGTGGATCCATTGAAATGAATGGTTCCGTATATGGTCCGTATACGGAACGCAAAAAACGTAACATAAACGAAAAAACGTTCATGTGCAAGAGGACTAAGTCACATGTTTCCAAGAGAAGATATTTCTTCAGGAAAGACTGATGCAAATGCTGAAAACTTGACAAAATCATTAATGGGTTAGTGTTCAGCGAATCAGTATAAATTTGATTCGCCACAAGACCAAATTTCCTTGTGCTTTGTGGTAAAAATTGATTTAACCTGAAATAGTGCAAAAAACAAAATAAATCATACCTATCTGATCAATTTGCTTGCAACGGGCTGGACAGTGCCATCTTGCTTGAAGATCTCACACGAAATCTGGTGCATGTTGCCTTATGACGTCACCACGCATTCCAGGCCCTGCAAGATTTTACGTCAGATCTTCAAGCAAGATGGAGGTGGCTGGCCTGTTGCAAGCAAATGGATCAGGTAAATATGATTTATTTATTTATCTAACACCGTGTTATCGATATATCTTGTACGAATGTGGCATCTTAGGGGTACAATAATGGGGACGGGTGTAATCATCACTCATTGCACCCACTACTTACAAACAAATTTGCTTCGTGATGAAGTAATTCGTCACAAACCAAATTTTCTTTTTTAATTCGGCAAAGCAGTCAAGTTGAATTTTCCAGTACTTCGCTCATCTCTAGTTAGGATAAATGAGTGCCGGTGTCTTAGGCAGGTCATACACATTAATTAATGTCAGCCTAAACCCTTGAGTTTGGAGGGGCTGAACCACCATCGAATGTGTTCAGAGGTATCCTGACTTTGACAAAGGAGAGAAGAATTAGGCTTTTGGACTTCAACATCCCTGATCCTTTTGTTTACAGGGGAGATAAGCCACCACCATATGTGTCTGGCATCGACTTATTACACTGCTCCCATTCAGAACATATGCATGCATGTTTATGGGGGAAAGGAATAGCTGTTAGTCGAAAGATTGGCTGCTATCTAATGTGTATGGCCAGTCTAATATTTGATCATGCTGCTCCATTTTCTACTCTGAGGACTGGCAGCAGTGAGCACTGGAGTTCATGGTACATTTTTCTAGAGTGTACCATGAGCAATACCTGTAATGTAAAGTACTTGTTCGCTACCCTCTTAATTTTAGTGCATTTTGTCATCAGGTGCGTTCTATAGTATAGATCTTTCTCGTGACAGAAGCAGCCAGTTTAAATGAACATTACAGATGTCCCGAACTATTCACCGGCGAACATCGCATGTTCGCGGTCGCCGCGGCAGGCGAACATATGCGATGTTCGATACACCCCCTATACTGTATCATTGAGCAAACTTTAACCCTGTACCTCACAGTCAGCAGACACATTCCAGCCAATCAGCATACCCTCCCTCCTAGACGCTCCCACCTCCTATCAAAAAGCAAGGACAGCATCCATCTTAGATTCCTTCTGAAGCTGCATTGTTAGGTAGAGCAGGGGGAGTGCTGCTGCTGCTGAATTAATAGATAAAGCGTTAGGTAGGCCAGTGTTCTGTGTCCACTCCAGTCCTCAAAGACTCATCCACTCTTTCACACGAGCGTGTCCGGATTAGGTCCCGATCACATGTCCGTAATGTGTTGCTGATCCGCAAATTGCGGATCCACAACAAAGCATGCGGGCACTCCTCATAGAGATGCCTATTCTTGTCCGCAGGCTGCGGACAAGAATAGGACATGCTCTATCTTTTGCGGAGCCGCGGCTGGATGTTTTGGGGAAGAAACACAGAAGTTCGTGGCCGCTGCTCTGCAAATGCTGAAGCGGAGAGCACATAGTGTGCTCTCCGCATCACATCCAGCCCCATTAACAATGAATGGGTCCGCATCCATTCCGCACAATTGCGGAATGCATGCGGACAAAAATTGCGGATGTGTGAATGGGGCCTTCGGTCCGAATGCGTTGCAAATGCGTTCAATGAAAACTGTGCGATTTCACATGCAAAGCCATTCAGTTTTGCCTGCGATTGTGTTCAGTTGTTTAGTTTTTTCCGCGCGGGTGCAATGCGCTTTGATGCGTTGAAGATTTACAAACAACGTCTCCTAGCAACCATCAGTGAAAAACGCAATGCACCCGCACTTGCTTGCGGATGCAATGCGTTTTTCACGCAGCCCCATTCAATTCTATGGGGCTAGGGCTGCGTGAAAAACGCAGAAAATAGAACATGCTGCGATTTTCACGCAACGCTCAAGTGATGCGTGAAAAAAAAAACGCTCATGTACACAGACCCATTTAAATGAATCGGTCAGGATTCAGTGCAGATGCTATGCGTTCACGTCATGCATTGCACCCGCGCAGAAGACTCACTCGTGTGAAAGGGGTCATCTGCTCTAAGGACAGCGTCCTGACAGCACCCCAAAAAGCCCTTTTTAGGGCTTGTACATCAGTCTGATTTTATATTTTTTATATATATATATATATATATATATATATATATATATTGCAGTCGCCTGCCCGTGTGTGAGAGGTCGCAGACCCAAAGACTGTGTGCACACCACTCATATAGGGTGGCACAGTACCTTGCAGATAAAAAAGTCATAAAATTTTTACCCTTTAAGATAATTGCAGTTGCCTGCCAGTATGTGTCAGGCCCACAGACTGTACTGTGCCCACAGCCCACCACTCATTTAGGGTGTCACAGTACATTGCACGGCGCACGCGCAGTGACCTAATGTTCAAACGAAGTGGACCGAGCATGGGTCTTGTTCCATATCCCGGTTCCAAAAATCTATTCACTACTCTGGGCCTGGCCTTGATAAGGGATAAAACAGAGATTAAACTGATAGGAATATTACTTAGTTAACACTAGTTGCATTAGTGGCAAATTGCATTTCAAGTGCCCAAAATTAGAAGGAAGCGGACAGAGCAAGCTTTTTTCTCTATCTCCCCATGCAAGGATTCAATTCAATACACGTCCCCTGATAGGGGACCTAACAAAGATTAAAATGGTAAGAATAGTAGTACACACTATTTGTATTGGTGGCACAGTACATTGCGCGGCGCACGCACAGTGCCCCAAATTGGAAGTAAAAGGACCGACCAATCATCTTTTTCCATCTCCCGGTTCCTAAAATCAATTCCATACACCAGTCCCTGATAGGGGACAAAACTGAGATTAAACTAGTAAGAACATATTTTTTTAATTTAAAAAGAAAGAGGACAGCCTCTGCAGAGCTGGGTATTTTTTGGCCACGTTACTGAACGCTCATGCACAATGGCTGTAGGCTAATGCGTCCTTTTGCGGAGGTGACAAACCTGGTCATACAAACCCAAGGCAACAACATAGACCTCATCCCATATGCTTTTTTCTGGAGCGTGCCCTGCGAAGAGTGTTGGATCAGGTCGTAGATGAGCATGAAGAGGAAGAGTTGTGGTCACCATCACCACTAGAAGCAGCCTTGTCATCGTCGATTGCTGGACCTGCGGCAATGCAGAGAGAGGAGTCTGAAGAAGAGGAGTCAGAGGAGGAAGGTGGCTTTGAGAAGGTGGAAGACCAACCACAGCAGGCGTCCCAGGGGGCTTGTTGTCACCTTTCGGGGACCCTTGGTGTTGTATGTGGCTGGGTGGAGGAAGAGACCTTCAATGACATCAGTGAGGACAAGGAACGGGACATGGCTAGCTTGGTATCCAACAATTTAGGAATGTTTGGTGATTTATGCCCTTTATGGTTTAAAACCCGACTCTCCGTCAACTATGTAATTTTCCATGGGAGCTTTGCCATGGATCCCCCTCCGGCATGCCACAGTCCAGGTGTTAGTCCCCTTGAAACAACTTTTCCATCACTATTGTGGCCAGAAAGAGTCACTGTGGGTTTTAAAATTCGCCTGCCAATTGAAGTCTATGGCGGTTCGCCCGGTTCGCTGGTTCACTAACATTTGCGGAAGTTCGCATTCGCCGTTCGCGAACTGAAAATTTTATGTTTGCGACATCTCTAATGAACATTGATGCAATTCTGAATAATTAATTATAACCCAAGAATTAAAATCTTGCAGATGGGTTTATCATCTGTTATATACTAATTATATTGCACAATCCTTGGCAACAGTCAGTACAATAATAGATTGTAGTCTGTAGGCTTAATAAAAATATACTGCTCTTGATAAGATTCATTGCAACAAAAGCTATAATGATGAATTTTTATAATTGCTTTTGTTTGCTGCATGTTCTACGCTGACATTTTATCATTTGTACTCAGCGTCATTAAGGAGATCTATTTTGTTTTGCTGTTAATAGATTTGTTATGAGATGAGAAATGTGATTGTGTAATAATTCAGATGACTTACTATAGCTAATGTCTGATGGTAAGATTCTGCATTGTATTTTACAGTATTTCACGGACTAAAGTACCAGAAATGTTATCATAGTATAAAAGATGTTAAAGACGAACTGTCACCTTTCCTGACATACATTCAAATGTAATAACAATTCTGGAGCATCTATTCTTATTACTTTGTGTGTGTCATTTATTTTGGTGAATTAGCAGCAGTCTACAGTAAGGTACAGTAGGGTGTTAACCTGTGGGGGGTGTCCTTGCACAGTCTGACAATGGCAGCACTGACTGGAAGGAATCAGGCTGTGCAGTGACACCCCCTAACTGGTTAACACCCCTTTGCACCTTTACTGCAGATTGATATCATAAGAATAGATGCTCGAGATTTGATATTACATGGAGAATGCAAGTAGACATTAAAACAGGCATGTCAGGAGAGGTGACAGGTCCTCTTTAAATATCCAGCCTAATATCCCAGTTTAACAGTATACTATAGTTAAGGTTATACATAGGTACAGGTGTGAATGCACCAAGCAGGGTTCCCCAAAGTACAAGAATTTGTGTCAGACTCTGAGGCAGATATGAGCTAGAATAGTCCAGCAGAAGACAATACAATGTAAGCTGATCACTGGCTGCTACAGACAAATCTTGATTCACAACTAACTTCTTGGAATTACTGTTGAGCGAACCCAAACTGAAAAGTTCAGGTCCGTACCGAACTTTGAGAGTTTGGGTACCCGCACTCGAACCCAAAGTTTGCCGCAAAAGTTCAGGTTCGAGTTTGGTGTTCGGACATTTAATAAAACTTGTTGAAAGGCTTCAGGGCAGCCAATCAACAAGTTTTAAGCTGTGGGGACTTAGAAGCCATCACAGCTATGCCATGCCTAGTAATGGCATGGCTATGATTGTCCAGGGCATCATGGGAACCAGCCCCTATACAAGCTGGATAACGTATAGCAGTGCCCATCAGCTCTGTGTAGTGCAGAGAAAGGATTTCGGCAGCTGAAGTGACACAGAAATATAAGTATTAATCTGACTGTTAATCTGTGGGTGACCTATAGTGATTTTTTTGTGGGTGCAATGCACCATCTTTGAACCCCTGACACAAAAATATAATAGTTTGTCTGTTAGTTCGGTGAGTGACATATTCCCATTTTTGGTGTGAGATACACATGCACTGCATCCTTGACAGGGAAATTATTATAGTTAATCTGTCTATTAGATCCATGGGTGACAGATACTCATTTTTGGTGTGAGATACACCTGCACTGCATCCGTGACAGGGAAATGTTTTTCCATTTCCCAATATTTTGGGGCCTTCCCAAATCTATAAAAAAATAAAAATAAATAAATATAGGAAGAAAAAAAACAACAAAAACAGTGTTGGCTATTTCCTCCTCCACCACCGCTTCCACCTACACCTCCACATCCACTTCCTCCTCAACCTCCTACTCCACTTTTTTATAATATATATATATATATATATATATATATATATATATATATATAATAATGCAAAAAAGGAGGACTGAACTCCAAAATTGTGAAAAAATGAAAAAAATCTTTTATTCACCCATGGTGGAGAGCGACGTTTCGGCTCGTGTGAGCCTTTCTCAAGGCTCACACGAGAAAGGCTCGTGCTTGAGAAAGGCTCACACGAGATCTACTCAGTAAGTATCTACAAAGAGGGCTCTCTTCCCAATGTTTGTATAGCCAAAACTGTGAAGCAATAAAGTATCCCTTAAAAAAACTGAAAGTTAAGTCCTCCTTGTTCAATCAGTTTATATAAATATTTCATTTTAAGCCTTACCCGCTTCCTTCCCTAAAGTACATCATTAATCACTGTCTCAATTAGTCTAAAAAATGTATCTCCAATCCAAACAGGGGAGTTTCTAAGGACATAAAGCAATTGAGATAATATCACCATTTTCACTAGAGATACTCTATCTGCCCTGGAAAGGGGGAGTCAAAGCCAAACCGTAATTTTTGCTCTTAGCTTACCTATCAGAGGAATCAAATTCAATTGTACAAACTCTTCTACCTCCACTTCCTAGTTCATGATTATTTTTTTTTTTCTATTTTATGTTATTTTAAGTAATTTCCGAATCCACATGTGTTTGCAGGGCAATTGTCTCTTACCCCCATTTTGCTTCCTTTTGCAGCCCTCTAGCCCTTACTATGACTATTTTACAGCCATTTTAGTGCACCAAAGATCGGGTTCCCATTGACTTCAATGGGGTTCGGGTTCGAGTTCGACCCGAACTCGGCGAACCTGAACATCTACAGGTCTGCTCATCCCTTCTTGGAATGTATTAGTTCATGTTTCTGAAAGACCCATACACTACAGCCAATGTTATTGCAACCCTTTTATCCTACTAGTACATATGTTTTGGAGTATGAGGAGAAACAAAGATATCTGGTGGAATCTGACCCTAAAAAGGGAGACATTGATCTTGATCTGAATCAAACCTAAAGATAGGACCTGATAAGTAAGCAAAAAATATAAAATGGACATGTACACATTATAATTGACTGTTGGTCCTTAGATCGCTTTGTCTTGTGAACACAAGATATGCCAGTCTGACAATACCCTAAAAAAAATCACTGTCTATCAATTTATGAAGTTTGCTCAGTTATAATGTAAATGGGTGGCTCCTCAATTATGTTCTGTTCTGTATGACTCTGAATAGCAACAAGTCAACTTTTCTTCAAAACTGAGCATTTTCCCGCATTCACCATTATATGTATTCACAACTGTATCAGTGCCTGTTTACCACTTAACATAGTTCTATACAGTACATTTATACAGTATATTGCTTTTATTTTGATCAATTGTAACTACAGTATGAACAGTGATGGAGCTGTGGTGGAAGAGGTCACCAGTATTTTTACCATTTAACTGTGTGAGGAGTATTGGAAATCTGTATTAAAGGGGTTATGCAACATTATATCAGGCTTCACAGGACGGCTGACCCATAGTGATGATAAGGGACCAGGTAAGTAGGATCACTACCACGGGTTGGTCAGTGTGAGGTCTGATATAATGTTGCATAACCCCTTTAAAGCCACAATATTATTGTGTAATCAAGGGGGTATTAATGGGGTTTTATACCCCTGGGAACCTCACAGCATGGCTATATCTGCGGTTGGAATGAAACCTGATCCCCATCGCTGGGTTCTGGCTCCTTTACTCCCCTGGCGCCACCACAGCTCCTGGATCTCCGCGAGTCAGCATCTGCTTTGCCATAGGTCATGTGGCCGCTGCAGCCAATAACTAGGCACAGCAGTGACATTTCACCCATGTGTCATGTGACCCAGTGATACTATGCAAGGGTAACACATCACCACTATGGCCAGTCATTGACTTCCCAGCCATGTGACCACTTCAAACCAGATGTTGACATGGAGAGATCCAGAAGTTGTAAAGAAACCAGAGGATAAAAGAAGCCGGAACCCAGTGGTGGTGATTAGGTAAATATTATTACGACCATTGGTCAGGCAACACTGGAGGGTCTGCAGATAAGGTCCCGAGCACTTATTTCCAACACAGAAGAAATAGTAATTGCATGATATTTTGCATTAGCATTTTATATTAGTCTTTTTTCTGAATCTACTATTACAAATGTTTTTGTTTCTAAAAATATCTAATATTGTGCAATATTTCAGCACCAACCAGAAGCCATTGGTACCAGATTAAAGTCATAATGGAAAATTTTCCGTTGTTTATTTTTTTCTGCAAAACTCTGGGGCTGACCCTCTGTAGATTCACATAAGGATTATCCCCATTGTCATTCAGTGAAGATAATTCCTGCAATTTATGCCTGAAATGAGTGATTTATTTCCATTTTCCTCAGTGGCACTGAAATTCCAAAGTAGTACATTTCTAATGGGGTTTTGAAACTGCCATTTATATGCAAGGAACATTAGAAGTGGTGTGAAAGACTAAAATGTGGATGTTAGGTTTTTCTGATGCTGCTTTAAATGGGTCATCGTCATGATTGCAAGCATTGATGCTGTTCAGTAGTGTTTGACCACCTGTAGGATAAAACTTAAGAATATCTGACAATGTCATTCAGATGGCAGCAGTGCACAGTCATGCTGGATACAAGGGTATGAAAACATAAATAATTATTTATGAGGCTTACATTAATTTCTTGCTGTGAACAATTGTTCCCAGCAAGAGATTAATGTAGGTCTCATAAACTGTGCCCACATTGGTTCCAGTATGAAGTAAATGACAGAATATTAAAAGATATTTCACAAAAGCCCCTGTGTACCACCCACTGTTAATGAGAATTTGCTATCATTTTCTAGTACTAGGAAGAGACAAGCATGCATATTTCTAATAGAATAAGTTTTCATAAAGCCTCTTCCATAGTTTTTGCCTAAGGCTGTTTCTACTATATATTCCTGCTGGCAAAGATATGAAGATAACACCATAAAATATTTAGCTTTTTACTGCCATATACATGTGTTCAACATTTTTAATATTTCTCAGACATTTGATTGATAGGATGTTTGTCTGAATATCAATTTCCTCTATTTAAACAAAACAATAGCTGATCTTAGGGAGACCAGCTACAGAAAACACTGTGGATCCTCATTTAAGAGTTTCAACACAGCAATTCAAAGTGCAAAGCTCCCTGGGAAAAAGTAATATGCAAAATAATTGTGGAGCCCCAGTAATGGGTCTTCAACACAGTGGAAGCCAGATATCCCTCAGAGGAAGGAAAACCGAGCAAAGGGGTATCTCCATTACAGAGATCAACAGATCCACCATATTAAGTGGCCCCTATGTCAAGATCCTGCTCTTTTAGGGAGCTTTGCACTTTGAATTGCTGTGTTGAAACTCTTAAATGAGGCTCCGCAGTGTTTTCTATAGCTGGTCCCCCTGAGATCAGCTATTATTTTGTTTAAATAGTCTCCAAGGCATTGCACCCAGTTAGCCAGAATCCTACTCCACACTGATGAGGGGGCTACAACCCAAAACAGCTGTCTATCGATGGATAACTGGCTTAGGTCTTCCCTGACACATCCTTAAGGCTTGTAAAAGAGCATGATCTTGACATAAGGGCCGCTTAATATGGTGGATCTGGTGATCTGTGTAATGGAGACACCTCTTTGCTTAGTTTTCCTTCCTCTGAGGGATATCTGGCTTTCACTGTGTTGAAGACCCATAACTGGGACTCCACAAGCATCAGGAGAAGGCCACAGAGCAGCACAATGACAATGTGGAGATGGCGGCAGCATCAGGAGGCCACAAAGTGGCAAGGCGACAGCAGCATGAGGAGCTCAAAGAGTGTGGAGGTGGCAGCAGCATTAGGAGGCCACAGAATGGCAAAGTGACATACTGTGGAGGTGGCAGCAGCATGAGGAGACCACAAAGTGGCAAGGTGACATAGTATGGAGGTGGCAGTAGCATGAGGAGACCACAGATTGACCCGATAACAGACTGGGGAGGTGGGTAGCACTATCAGTACCCACTGACGATGGTGGGTGTAAGAAGGAGCATTTGGCATCTGATGTCTGGCATCAGGCGGAAAGCAGCATCAAAATAGTAGCTGAGGCAGGTAGCCATAATAAACCTGTCATCATCGAGTACAGTCTACATGTCACTTATGTCCTCCTCAACGGTCTCTGGGTCTGGAGTCTGACTGCTCGCAACACAAGCTTCTACACCACTTTCCTCATCACTACTTGCCCGCCTAGCGGAGAAAGCGGTGGATTTCTCCTCCACATCTTGGCTGGCCAGTAGCGGCTGACTGTCCTCTAGTAGCTCGTCCTCGCTGTATAGTGGGACTGAGCCCACCGAATATATAAATTCTCAGGTTGGGGGAACCAAAAATAACAGAGGCAGGTTGAGGACAGGTGAGGGCCATGCTCCCGGGCCATGCCAACTAAGGGTTGTGTCTAACAAACTCACTGACTCTTGGCTGGGGGTGTCTGATATCACTTGCGACAAAGTCGAAGATCGAGTCAACCATTCAAGAACCACTGGGTTGCTGGTCAAGACACGACCGCTAGCTGATACTGGAAGCTCAGGCCTCTCAAAGTGACCCCTGCTGCCACAGCCCTTTACTCTGCTGCGACCTCTGCTTGCGCCAGAACCATTTAGGCATCTGCCACTCCCCTGTGCAGGGCCTGTCAATTCTCTGTCTGACATACTGTTAGATCACATAAATAAATAAAAAGGACATTAAAACACCCCAAAAAAGTCTGCAATTTTCTCACTTCCCCACACAACCGCTAATGAGCTCTTTTTCCCCCCACTAATACACACAAAAAAGGGCTTTATAACATATAACTGCACTGCTGAACGGCAAATATATTTTACTTTTGCCACTAATGCACACCACAAAAGGCCTTAGAACATATAACTGCACCGCTTAACGGCAAATATATATATTTTTTGCCACTAATACACGCCACAAAAGGCTTTAGAACATATAACTGCACCGCTAAACGGCAAATATATTTTACTTTTGCCACTAATGCAGGCCATAAAAGGCTTTAGAACATATAACTGCACCGCTGAACGGCAAATATATTTTGACTAGATCTTATATATTTTGACTCGATCTTCGACTTCGTCGCAAGTGACACCGCTGAACAGCAAATAAATTGTACTTATCATATATTTTGACTCGATTTTCTACTTTGTCGCAAGTGACACCGCTGAACGGCAAACATATTTTACTTTTGCCACTAATGCACGCCACAAAAGGCTTTAGAACATATAACTGCACCGCTGAACGGCAAATATATTTTGACTAGATCTTACATATTTTGACTCGATCTTCGACTTCGTCGCAAGTGACACCACTGAACAGCAAATAAATTGTACTTATCATATATTTTGACTCGATTTTCTACTTTGTCGCAAGTGACACCGATGAACGGCAAACATATTTTACTTTTGCCACTAATGCACGCCACAAAAGGCTTTAGAACATATAACTGTATCGCTGAATGACAAATACATTTTTCTTTTGCCACTCCTATATGCCACAAAAGGCTTTAGAACATATAACTGCACAGTTGAACTACAAATATATTTTTCTTTTTCCACTTATAAACACCACAAAAGTCTTTATAACATGTAACTGCACCGCTGAACGGCAAATATATTTTTCTTTTGCCACTAATACACACCACAGAAGGGTTTAGAACATATAACTGCACCGCTAAACGGCAAATATATTTTAGCGTGAGGAAATTCGCATTCGGTGCGAATCAAACTTTTCCGGAAATTCTGATTGAATGCCACTTCGTCAACTTTGATTCGCTCATCGCTAATCATCAGTATGCAACCCTTTCACAACACCTTTAAGTTATAAAGTTATTCTGAGTGATGGCCACTAACCTGTCCAAATGTATTATTATTATATCCATATAGAAGTTGAATAATTTGCACGTGAATTTGCACAACGTATTTGTATGGCTAGATTCATACCAGTTTTTGTCCCAGCACTAATGTCAGAAACAGACCGGATCACCGCTGGGTGCCATTATAGTCAATGGAGCCTGCCGATGTTGTGGTCCTTTCTGGCTATGCCTGATACAATGAACTTCAGAAGGTTGTTCCTCTACCTGAACAGCCTGCCACCAGATTTGAAAGAAGAATTTTTTTTTTTTCAGCGCAAAAAAAAGTATTATTTAACCTGCTAGAAAAGTACAGGTGTAGATGAGCAAAAATTTACTCTGATAACCCTGATAACATGTCACAGTGTTATCTCATGACATCTTCTGACAAAAGCCACTGTAATACATTGAAAGAGTTAGATAATCTTTTTGTGGCATTTTTTACTTAACGCGTTAACCATCCAGTTTAGCATGGCTGCACCTGTCGGTGATATAATCTGTACTGAAGGTAATCTTCTTACCAGTGTCTGTATTTGTAATGTATCTCCTTCCTTCTGCTTCACAGCTGTATCATGTGACCAGCAATCAGACATTCCAAATAACGAAGCTTATTATATGTGGACAGGAAATCATTTTTTCTATGTATTCCTATGGGAGCCTTAATGTCAGTCAGGAAGTCAGGAAGCTATGAAGCAATGAGTAGAGAAGTAACTGACTTCCTGCCCTGTGTCAGTTGAAGATCGAGTTGGTCACATGACACAGCTAAACATTGTAAGGAACAGGATAGCTTACAAATACAGTTACTGATAAATAAAAATTACATTCACTACAGATTACATGCACCCTTCTAGGAGGTCACAGTATAACATTTTTTGCGGGAGCTTTTCTTTAATGCTAGTTTTTTCTTTAATGTTAGTGAACAGAAATACTATTAACATTAAGAGGACAGAGAGATCTATGGACCTAGCCCATGTATCCATTTAGGATTGCTATATTGTAATAATGGTTGTAATGGTTTTTAGCATCTCAATGTTAAAAAGACAATAGTATATGCATTGACCATAGCAAGTAGAGATATTGGGAATGGTGAACAACTAAAGCACAGAGCATATAAGAAAAGTGTTCCATAGCTTTTCATGAAAGCCTGAATAACCAACTTAACATTTAATCACACTCTTGGACCAAAGCTATAGTAGTGTATCAAATGAATTTAATTAAAGAGTTTATTCAATTGGTAGCCTAACCTTAGGATAGACCATCAATATTAGATTAGTGAGGATTCAATCAGCTGTTTGAAGGATCGACAATGCTTGGGGATTGTAACACTGTAGCCTCGTTGTTGTATACATTGGTATGGACATTGGTTTATACTGCACACTGCAATATTCTGCACTACTGCTACCAAAGTTACAGTGTATACAGTATGAACCAATGTCTAGACCAATGTAAACAATAAAGAGGCTGCAGCACTCACCCAAGCCCCTTCAACAGCTAATCAGGAGGGAATAGCAAGTTTGTATTTGGTGTGATATGCTATGATTCCAGGTCTGCTGGTAAATCTATTTATTTGTGCCTGAAATTTATTTTATATGTTGTCTGGGCTGTAACATCAGAGTGGTAGCTAGACGCAAAAATTTAGTTAGACTGAGCCATGTTTCTAAATGTCCTGGGTAAGACTAAATGCAATTTTAGCATTCCTCTTGCACAAAGAAACCAGGGCATATGCCCGTCAACCCCCTTAGCCCTGAGGAATATTAACATTTTTATAGGATAGACTTAATATAAGAAGTCCATTTCCTATGCAAATACTATAGTTCATATATACCCTATCCACGCTGTTAATTAGTCTCCAAAGTGAATTTACAGTGTACAAAATAAAGCTTCAACCGTGGTAGAAAAATCAAGTGGTAAAGTACTTTCAGATATAATGTGAAACCACAGTTACATTAACCACACTGGTGACAGTTAATGCATTTCTGAAACTTCCACACAGCTCTTACAAACCATTACAGACAAAATATTGGTTTATGAAAAATTAATAAAGTCAGTAGAAAATGGAACTTAGCATCTGAACAAGCTATTTACTCAGAATCACCTAGAATTAATTATTCCTTATGCTTGGTAGTAATAAGTTTTACATTAAAATGTATATACTATTATAATAACTATGCAAAATAACCCAATAAATGACGCTAAAGGCTGTGTTCTTAGAGAATATGTTAGTTAATGCGTTATACATTTAAATTTGGTCTAAGGTTAATGATGAGATTTGTCATGGTGCAAAATGGGGGTTGTCCATTCTGCATAAACTATGGGATATATGTAGTGTAAAGTATAAAAATGTAGAGAGGGAATGTCTAGTGGTGTTCTATTTCTAATATCCAGCTCTATATTCATGGTTTCTGAGGTTGAAAACGGACACCTGTCCATCAAGTTTGACCTTTGTCAGACCTAGCTGTTTGATTCAGAGGCAAGCAATGCATTGAAAGTATAATGCATGATATGTCATTGTGGTGTCCTCATGCTGAGGGTCAGAGTAATGAGATCTGAACTATTTCCCAATATTATAACTGTTGTCAGCAACTTTTAAGCAAAAATATATGAGGCTTCATGACATAGCAGTGAATTTACAATATGTGTCCACAAGAAACCAAGAAAACATACAATACTAATTGTTCCAATATATCTTAAATAGGTATTCACATCTTAGACATTTAGGACATACCCACATCAATATCTATGGTCCTCATTTTGGAAATAGATTTGGGTACCAACTGGGACCCCTTAATCTATCAAACATTTTTTGGGATATCTACTGGATATATAATAAATGTCTAAGATGAGAATGCCCCTATAAAATTAGAAAAACACGGCTGCTTATTCTAAAAACAACAGTGCTTTTGTCCAAAGATTGTGTCTGGTTTTGTGCTCAACCCTATTCTAACAAATGAAATTGAGCAGTTCCAAACACAGCCTATGTACAAAAGTGCTGCTTTTTGTAGATGATTCTGAATGAAGACATCTTTCTAATCCCATACAGACCTTTTTATTACACTCCAAAGGGATTGTCCAGCGGAATTACATTTTTATATGGCTCATAGAGCGTTTAAGGGGTTCTCCAAGAATGATTTAAAATGGCTGCCAGCATCCTGTCCTGGTGACTGGTTTCCATCACTTGAGGAGCTGCCCAGGGGGATGAGGGGTGGGTCCTCAAGACTCACTACACTCTGGTAATGGAAATATTCTTCATATTAGTGAGTTTCCCTGTCAGGCTGCTGAGCCATGATCGTATATCATAGGCAGGATCACATCATTACCATCTGAGTAATATAGTGAGAATGCACTCCTTAACCTCCTCTAGGCTGCTCTGCAAGTGGTGGCAACTAGTCATGTTAACTTTATAGGGCAGATTGCTAATGGTCATTTTAAATCATTCCCAGAAATCCCTTTAAAAATAAAAAAAATAAAAATATCCTAACTGATTATCTGCTGCAGTCCCAATGCTGCCTGGTCCTTGCTGCTCTTCTTTTCTTGGTTCCGATTAATGAAGGAAATGCATGGGAATGCCTGCTCATTCAGTCTTCTGACCATAGCGGTGGCTTGTCTCAATCAATGATTGGCTGAATAGGCCTTTTGTGAAATTTTCTGTGTGTGAAGCAGGGACCAGAAATTTTGACTGTGGGGACCTGGGAAGCATTTGAACAGCAGAGATGACATATATTAAATTTTTAACTTTTACATATTAGTGACCCCCTTAGTGACCATCAATACACCTTTTTACAGTGGTCACCAAGTGCCCTTAGGTTAGGCCATGACTCTTTATGGTGGACTAGTATTAGCATGGCACAGGACTCCTGTATAGTAATAAGTAGGAGCTAAGCTTTCATGTGACGGCAGG
The DNA here is from genome assembly GCA_033119425.1 of Bufotes viridis. NCBI lineage: Eukaryota > Metazoa > Chordata > Amphibia > Anura > Bufonidae > Bufotes > Bufotes viridis. Next base: position 46,201,470 of record CM065595.1, read on the forward strand.
GCCCATGCTCTAACAGCCTGGATCAGCAGAAGTCCCGATCTTGGCTGTTTAACACCTTAAATGTCACAGTCAATAGCAACTGTGGTTTAAAGGAAGGGTGCTTCTGTGGTTTAGAGGGAGGGTGCTCCCTCTCTGACCTTGCAATCTGCTAATAATATCACTGGGATGCCAATTTTTTTGCGTGACAGCTGCGGACCTGATGAAGGCCTCCAGGCCTCCCTCAGTGTATGCCCTCATATGGCTACATCAACAGAAAAATAAAAAAGTTATAGATCTTGGAATGCGACAATGAAAAAATTAAAATAATGACTTGGTTTGTAAGGCCCAAAATAGGCTGGTTGCTAAGGAGTAAAACTTTAATACCATTGCATAACCAATTTGATTAACTATATGTGCCATTTCAGGGAAGAAAACATTTTGTTTCTTAGATGAGGACAGATTAGGTTTTGAGTTTGCCCCAGGCTATGTACCAACAAATATGTGTACTAAAATAATCATAGAATGATGTTATAAGGCTAAATTATCTGCATTTAACTTATATGTATTGTGCTCCTACTATCCACTGAAAATGGCCTTTAGCCCACAATCTGGGATCTCTGGCCATGTGTATAAATTAATTGCATTGCAGTAAAATGAAAACCCATTCGGTAGTCAAGAGTAGAGTTCGAAAAACATGACATCTCATAATAAAAAATCCAGACTCAGAAGCAAGGGTGAAAGGTTTTTTTGATAAAACTAAAATTGCAAGCCCAGGCTTCAATACATGTATATTGGAAGATTCAGATTCTGTGTTACATTACTCTTTTTTTCCATGCCATGTATAATTAATATTAAAACATGAGTAATATCCATACTGATGCCTAGGAGACTAAAGCTTCAGGGTAGGTTGAGAGAAGATTAACACACTTGCCTAGTATGTCAACTCCATCTGTCTACCATGATAGCCTGTAGTAAAAGCTATAGCTTTGACAGCTAAAACACATACTATCAGTGTTGAGGCTATATATATAGCAGAATCTGCCATGAAGCTCTATCCTATATGCTTAGACAAATGGGTATAGACATAGTTAAAGAATATGAAGTATTGAGGTCGGTAGAATAACTAGAATTCCTTGGGCCCCCCAAAAAAATTTTGGGACTGGACCCCCCACCTCCAAATGGATTATAACTAAAAATATTATGTGTTAATTAGAGTTGAGCGAACACCTGGAAGTTCGGGTTTGCCGGGTTCGGCCGAACTTTGTCGCAAAGTTTGAGTTTGGGACCCGAACTTGACCCAAACTCGACCCCAAACCCCATTGAAGTCAATGGGGACCCGAACTTTGGAGCACTAAAATGGCTCTCTAAGAGTGCTGCAAAAGGCAGCATAATGTTGGTAAGGGCATGACAGGTAGCCTGCAAACAAATGTGGATAGGGAAATGACTTAAAATAAAATATAATTAAATAAAAAAAAAAAAGTAATAATATTCTTGAACTAGGAGGAAGAGGTCCATTTGGAGTAGGAGGTTGAGGAGGCAGTGGACGTGGCGGTGTAGGTAGAAGTGGCGGTGTAGGTGGAAGTGGCGGTGGAGGAGGAGGAGGAGGTAGCCAACACCTTTTTTTTTTTTTTTTTGGGTAGACAACAAAACTTTGTGGAATATATAAAATAAAACAAAGAGAAAGTGCGCTAGAGTATAACAATGGCTGTGTGAGGCGGTATACATGTCTATTCTGCACAAGGAACAGACAAGTCCTGTGGGATCCATGCCTTGTTCATTTTAATGAACATGAGCTTGTCCACATTGGCTGTGGACAGGCGGCTGTGCTTGTCTGTGATAACGCCCTGTGCCATGCTAAACACATGTTCAGACAATACACTGGCTGCAGGGCAGGCCAGCACCTCAAAGGCATAAAAGGCAAGCTCAGGCCATGTGCCCAATTTGGAGACCCAGAAGTTGAATGGGGCAGATCCATCAGTCAGTATGTGTAGGCGTGTGCACACATACTGTTCCACCATATTGCTGGAATGTTGCCTCCTGCTAAGATGTTCCATATCAGCTGGTGGTGCTGGTTCTTGTGGCGTGCTGACCAAGATTATTAACATTTTGGCCATGCTAACCCTGCCTTCTGAGGTGCTGGTGGTGACCCAGCTGCGTTGGCAACTTCTTCCTCCTCCTCTGCCTTCGCCTTGTACTTCCACTGAGGCCCCGGTGTCAGGTGGGCATGCCATCAGCATCTACCAGCATGCGCTTGTAAGGGGTATAGGTCACCCAACAATCTAAACGCCGCCAAATTTACTGAATATATTTCCCAGTCAGGTATGCAGGGCAGGGGTAGTTTGAAAGAAAAAAAGGGTTATGGAGTGTCCCCATTATCCGGCATCTATTTGCCCAGCTAAAGGATTTTTTAAAAAGTGTATAGAAGCCACACGGGCCCCCATGCTGCAGATTTATCATGGAGATATCATGGAGATTGTACAGCATATAACTACAGCACCCAACAATCTAAACGCCGCCAAATGTACAGAATATATTTCCCGGTCAGGTATGCAGTGCAGCCGGGACAGACCCTCCAAGCCACTTGTGAATGACTGGTCTGATAACTGTGGAAATATCCACCCACAATCTAAGAGCAGAAATGCAGTGTAGGCCGCAAATATACTTTAGCATACGTTTTTACTAAATTTAGTTCCCTGTCAGCAATGCAGAGCAGGGGTTTGCATACGGCAAAAATCGTAAAATGTCACCCAAGATTGTAACAGAGGATTTTTAGAAATATAGGTCCCTGTCACCTATGCAGAGCAGGGGTTTGTATACGGGAAAAATGGGTTAATGTCACCCAACAATGGAACAGACGAACTAACAGATGGTTAAAACTTATTTTTATTTGTCACTGGGCTCATGGGTAAAAAAATGTAGCAGAGCACTCACAAAAATAATCACTGTAGTTTGCAGATTTAACACCAAGTACACCAGACCAGAATTGTTTCCTAATCTCTCCCTCACAACAGCAGCATCCTATCCCTACACTAGTAAGAGCAGAGTGACGTGCCGTGCTACGTGACTCCAGCTAATATAGAGGCTGGGTGATATGCTGCACTTGGCCAATCACACCCATGCCATTAGTAGGCATGGCTACAAACAAAAAAATGCAACAGCACTTTGCAACCAGAACTCTGCCCAAGATAGAAGCTATAAGAGGACATAACAGCCTGTATTAGATCCAGGGATGCAGGTACCAACATGCATGCTGAGCCCACTGTGCACTCCTCCTGGAGCCAGATGGCTACTAGCATGTACTGTGAATGCACAGTCGTGCACACCTGACTAGAAAGGGTTAATAAGTATGGTTTATCCCAGCATGCATGCTGGGCCCACACTCCCTGGATTTTATGTGGCTGTCATGGCCCATAACAGGTCAGATTTAGCGTTAGGACCACTCACGGGACAGCCTTGGCGTGGCGAGTGGCTTATTACCTTTTGATCAAAACGTACACTAATGTCCTCTGATAGCTTCTATCTTGGGCAGAGTTCTGGTTGCAGAGTGCTGTTGCATTTTTTTGTTTGTATGTATAATTGCCATAGCTACGTGCACCTGCATACAGGGACGTGCTGACCGACCCCCCCTTGTGTTTCTGATTAGTAGGCATTGCTGTGATGGCTTTTAAGGGCACACTAGTTAAACTCTTGTTGATTGGCTGCCCTGCAGCCTTTCAACAAGCGCCATTAAATGGTTGAACAACGAACTCGAACCCAAAATGTTATTAAAATGTTCGGGTTTGGGCCCGGGTACCAAAAACCCTTTACAGTTCGGGTTCACTCAACCATAGTGCCAATCTATCCACTCCAACTAGCAGAAGTATAATTCAGTAGATTTTATTTTATCTTCATCAAAACTGGCAGGCATGTAGACAAATATCAGGCAAAAATATTATGTCCCCTCTCTCATTCACATGTTACCACAGACTATGCTGCAGATTCATTATAGATTTCACTAGTGTTGCACTAATAGGGAATGTTTAGCGTATTTTAGGGAAAATTTGATTTGTGAAGCCGAAATTCCTTTGTGGTAACCATATTTATGTGTGTTTTTTCTTTGCTTTAGTGGTGCAGAATCTGGACCTCCAAATCTTTCTAAAATCCAAGTGACTTTTATAAATTGATTTAGGCCCCTTCTCCTATAGTTAATATATGAGCTATTTTTGAATTATTAAATCTATGTCCTATGCTCTGATCATGGCCTAATTGAACCTTTTCTCTCTTCCCAGTGAGTACTCCTTCCCTGCCTTTTATATTGACTCTGCAGTTACTATTTACAGGCATTTGTCTGCAGCAAACAGTCACAGACAGCAGCATACAATATACAGAACCTAGAGCTAACCCAACCACCCACCATCACCAACAACTCAACCGCTGCCTTTCTTGCATGACTCCAGACCTCCAGTGTTGCGCTGTGCATTCCAGAAAGAGTGCTGTTTCTTCTTCTCCTGGCTTGCTAAGAAATGCGCTGTGCGGTAGCATAAGCCCCTCCACTACTCCAAGCCCAGTGATAATCATAGGGGTGACCCAGTGGGAGGCATAAAATGTGATATATAACAGGATCTAAATCGACATGTTTTGGTGTTGGTCTGTGTGACAAGTCATCTTCCATTTATAAAGCTAAACTAGCTTGGAGAAAAGTGAAATTGTTGTGAGAATAAATCATTTTAAGTCAGTATGTCATTGATGGGAGTTTGACTTTCCAGGACCCCACCAACTAGCTGAATGAGGGACCCTGTATGACAGCTAAGTTGTTATATCATGAACAGCCATACATATAGATGAGCCACTTAGCCTGTATAAATATTGAAGGGGCTGCTGCTCTTTCATTTTCTTCTGCTGAACGGTGGTGGGATGCTAGTGATAGTCCATCGATGTTATATCATGCAAAATAGGGTAAAAGATGGAAACTAATCGAAAAGAAAACAATGTAGCTTGTTAATCATAGTAACATAGTAACATAGTTTATAAGGCCGAAAAAAGACATCTGTCCATCCAGTTCGACCTGTTATCCTGCAAGTTGATCCAGAGGAAGGCAAAAAACAAACAAAAAAAAAACTGTGAGGTAGAAGCCAATTTTCCCTACTTAAGGGGAAAAAATTGTCTTCTCGACTCCAATCAAGGCAATCAAAATAACTCCCTGGATCAACGACCCATCTCTAGTAGCTATAGCCTATAATATTATTACACTCCAGAAATAAATTCAGGGCCCTCCCCACCTCTTCAGGCAGAGAGTTCCAGAGTCTCACTGATCTTACCATAAAGAATCATCTTCTATGTTTGTGTACAAACCTTCTTTCCTCCAGACGCAGAGGATGTCCCCTTGTCACAGTGACAGTCCTGGGGATAAATAGATGATGGGACAGATCTCTGTACTGGCCCCTGATATATTTATACATAGTTATTAGATCTCCCCTCAGTTGTCTTTTTTCTAAAGTGAATAACCCTAATTTTGATAGTCTTTCAGGGTACTGTAGTCCCCCCATTCCAGTTATTACTTTAGTTGCCCTCCTCTGAACCCTCTCCAGCTATGCTATGTCTACCTTGTTCACAGGAGCCCAGAACTGTACACAGTACTCCATGTGTGGTCTGAATAGTGATGTGTAAAGTGGTAGGACTATGTTCTCATCATGGGCATCTATACCCCTTCTGATGAAACCCATTATCTTATTGGCATTGGGAGCAGCTGCCTGACACTTGTTTCTACAGCTTAGTTTACTGTTCACTAAATTTTTTGAATAATTTGCTTTCATTTTCAAACATTACATATGTTTATTGGTATTCATAAAATTTCAGAACATTTTCAAATAAAATGATTGTGTTTGCTGTGGTTTTGCTAAGTTATGGTTGGGGTTGAGGGCTTTGCTGAGTTATATTTGTCTTATAATTTTGAGAAAAAAGAAAATGATATAAAAAAAAATTCTAGAAATTATATTCATATGGGGATTATTATGGAAATTTGTGTATAAATAAAAAAGGCTTTTTGAAGGACCAAACCCCCTCCCCCAAAGAAATATTATGCATAATGTAAAATACTGGAGTCCTCATATGGGGTATTTTGTTACAGGACCCAGATTAAACTGAAACCTTTGCATATCAGTATTATAAATGAGTTGAAGTGCTATTTGAAAAAAAAAAAAAAAAAAACATTACAGTAAATGTTGTTCACAGATATGAAAATGTATATAATATTAATTACATTAAGTTCCCGCACTCAATATGAATGGTGCTATTAATATAAATCAGGACTGATATCGGGTGAGTTCTTTTATTTTTCACTTGTATTTAGCAATTAGGAAGTAAAAAAAGAAACCCTGACTTTATTATACTCAATTTGTTTCATTCCACTTGGGAATTTGCAAATTGCTTTCTGTACATTTAATATATCCCCTAAGGAACTTATTGTAAAATAATTAAATCTACAGGATACATTTTCTACTGTTTGCATTTTTTTAATTCCTGGATTTAGGCATTCCTATCCTCATTAGATCTGAACTTTTTAAAAGAAATACTTGTTATATAGCAGCCTAAATTGTGAAATAGTAGTATGTGAAAAAGGGCAAATATAAATATTGTTTACACTGTTTAATAATCTTTAGTTTCAAGTCATTTTTAATGGAAATGACTGTAAAATATAGCAATAGAAATAGGTTTATATGATTAAATAAATCCAAATAACAAATAATTGATACAATAGCTTTTTACATTCAGTTTATCTATTAATCAATCAATCTTCCTATCAATCGATCTATCTTTCTATCAAACTATCTAAAGAATCTAGAGCTTTTACTTCCACATTTGGATTCTTTAATATTTAGCCTATTGAGGTACCCCAAATTGAAATAAAAGCCAACTATTTGGGTGTATACTAGACCAGAAGCTTTTCTAGACCACCAACATTACTGTTTTTATTAAATATTAGATATAGGAGTCAATCTCTCATATTTCTTAATACCTTTAAAAAAGAGAGTTTATTTAATCTGGACCTGGTGATTTCATTATTTTCATTTTTATAAGGTGGACCTGCAGTTTTTCTTGGGTTAAATATGCAACATATCATTCCTCTGCTTTTCATCTGACATTTCGTTTTTCTCCACGTTTAATTAATTTTTTCTCATGACCTTGTACAACTCCTCCCTCATCATTCCTTAAAGGGCTAGCACTTTAAATTTTAATCATTTTACTATTTGTATAATGGAAGAACATTTTAGGGGTTGTCTTACTTTCCGTATGTCTCACCACCGTTATTTGTTTTTCAATAATAAATGTTTCCTTATATTTTTTTAGTGCTTATTCCCTGTCTTTTTGTTTTATTCATTTAAAAGTTCTCATTTGGTTACCTATTGCTCCCTTCTACTTTTACTTATCCAGTTTTATTTTTATATTGTGTTTAACCATTATATTCTCATAATGTATGTATCTCTTTCATTTAAGATTATTTAAAAAATATTCCATTTAGGGTCAGTATGCTCAGTCAATGAGGTTAAAGGCATTACTAAGCTGATCGAATGTCACCTTCCTGAAGTTTTGTGTTTTTGTGGCTCCCTGACAAAACAAATGGAAATTTGTTATATTGATTTTGCTATTTCCCAGGTGTCCTACAACATTTTATCTCTACATATTTCTATGCACAGTAAATGCACTTATTCATTTTCCTCACTTAGATCTTCTCATAGTGTAGTCTTTAGACCAGGCATCCTCAAACTGCGGCCCTCCAGCTGTTGTAAAACTATAACTCCCACAATGCCCTTCTGTAGGCTGATACCTGTAGGCTGTTCAGGCATGCTGGGAGTTGTAGTTTTGCAACAGCTGGAGGGCCGCAGTTTGAGGATGCCTGCTTTAGACAGTACTCTACATAAAGGCACACCCCACCCCCTCTCTGGTTATTATGATCCTTTATGAACTAACTTCAACACTGTAAGCTAACCTAGTCACAAGTATAATCCACCCATGTCAGTTATTCCCATTTTTAGATTTTTCCTCATGCACTATTTTAATTCCTTTTCATCAATTTTATTTGTCAGGCTTCTACCTTAGTTTATTTTTTATTTAAAATTTATGAGCTATTATATACCTTTAGTAGGTTATGGTATAAGTAATGGCAATACGAATTAGCCAAAGCTAAGAGTAATGTATATATACAAAATTGGTAAAAAAAATGATGAATTGGTCATTGTTTTGGTAAACAGTAGAACATTTGAAAGTGTTTAACATGATGGAAAAAACATTTTGCACAATTTCAACATTGATCAACATGACACTTTAGAGCCAGCATAATTTATCCATTATCTTTCTATTTGTATAACGTGGTGATTTGATACTTTCATGCCTTTGCTTCCAGCTCATATATCCTTACACTGTAATTAATGGGTATTAATTCCTGCTTCTTTCCAAGGTCACCAGCTCGTGCCCTCGCTCCCAGGTAAAGTGACAAGGATTAGTCTGTCTGATAGCAAAAGTAGCCATTGAATGCAGTATTCCGTAAGGTGAAAGAGAGTCTGATAAATTTTCAGAGATGCTCTCATGATAAATAACAAGGGAAAATCCTTAGCAGCTTGGATTCTTCTTTTGATAATTGTTGAGCTACAGTGAACATTGCTCTGGGTGACATAACACACTAGCAGCAGATTTCAGAACAGATGTATTGATTGTAGATTGTAATCAGTTCCATTGTCGGTGGTAGAAATATGATTTAGATAGCACAACAGTTTATAAATCAGTCCATGTTTTTGCTCTTCATGTAATTGTCTGATAAAACTTCAATCAGTTTCTGTAATTAAAGTAATGGTCTAAATTAATTTCCAGATCACTAGTTATTCACTCTAATTTTGAAAACGACATTACATTAAGTCCAATTAATAGAAATCACGTTAACGGCTGAATAGAAAAAATTGACTGTAATGGGCTTTTTTTTCCTCCTGTCTTAAACACCTGTCACATCAAAATAATTTTGCAGGAGTTCATTAGCTATATGAATGTGTTCTAGAAGCAGTAATGTGTGCATTTGTAGACAGATGGAGGATGGTTCCTCAGAATGAATGGTGCATTTGATATTGCAGAATTTCACATAACCTTAGATAACATGGCTTTAGTACCCAGTCAGTAATAACAAAATACTGTCCACTGAAACATACTTTATCTTATCTATTAGATTTTGACAAAGTATTTAAGTGAGTCCATCAATGTAAAACACATGGCTTTGTAATTTGGCACAATTTAGCAGGACATCAAAACAGTGTTGAGAAAATTGAAGTAGACAAATTGGACTTTGATCTAAATTTCAGGAAAAAATTATTTTCTAGGAAGCTAAATGTCTTCTTCCTTCATCATAATGAATAAATATTCCCTGAAATGGTGGTAAAAATAAAAAAAAATCATACTTACCTCATCCATTTGAGGGCCGCAGCCATCTTGCTTGAAGATCGCGCACAAAATCTTGTGGTCTGTGACACATGACGTCACCGTGTCGGCCAACATGATGACGTCACCATTTCACGTTGGATATTCATGCAAGATGACCTTGGCGGCCTCTTTGTGATCAAAATAGATGAGGTTAGTATTATTATTTTTTTAAATTAGCAACCACTAAAATGCTTTAATTTGGATCTCAGATGCCGCGATCATCGATGAACGCGGCATCTGAGGGGTTCGATGATGAAGGGTGGCATGGTCGCCGTTCCTTGCCATTGCACCCACTATCCACAAATAGAGATGTCGTGGACATAAAATTTTCCGTTCGCGAATGGCGAACGCGAATTTATGCAAATGTTCGCGAACATGCGAACAGGGCGAACAGCCATAGACTTCAATAAACAGGCGAATTTTAAAACCCACAGGGACGCTTTCTGGCTACAATAGTGATGGAAAAGTTGTTTCAAGGGGACTAACACCTGGACTGTGGCATGCCGGAGGGGGATCCATGGCAAAACTCCCATGGAAAATTACGTAGTTGACGCAGAGTGTACAACGCACATTTCCACCATGCTATTTTTATGATAAATATTACCTTCATACCATTCAATGTTTATAGATCTTATGCACTTTACTTATTGTTTATTTATGTGGGACTGTGCTTACACACATGTGGTAGTGTCAGGGTGGCGTGCGGTACGTATTTAGTCCTCACTGCCATGACTCATTGTATACAATGGTTTTAATTTGTCCTTGTTGTGTCTGTTGTTCTTAATAAATTTGATACATATTTTTTAGATGTGCGGCTTTTTATCTCGGTATTCTTCTCTTTTCTTTCGTAAGATAGAGAATATAGAGCAATATTCTCAATCTTCGTTATATTCTAGCAATACAACCATTAGGAACTCAGATCTAAGTTGAAATCCCAATGCGATTAATACAGGTTATATTAATCGCATTGCGATTACAACTACTAACACTGCAGCTTCAGAATGAATCTAAGATGGATGCTGTCCTTGCTTTTTGATAGGAGGTGGGAGGGTCTGGGAGGAAGACTGATGTACTAGCCCTAAAAAGGGCTTTTTGGGGTGCTGTCAGGATGCTGTCCTTTCAGCAGAGATCTGATGAGTCTTTCAGGACTGGAGTGGACACTGAATACACTAGCCTAGCTATCGATTTCCCTATTAAATCAACAGCAGCTACACTGTCCCTCCTCTCACTAAGACTGCAGCTTCCGAATGAATCTAAAATGGATGCTGTCCAGGAGATAGGAGGGTCTGGGAGGGAGGGTATGCTGATTGGCTGGAATGTGTCTGCTGACTGTGAGGTACAGGGTCAAAGTTTACTCAATGATGACGAATAGGGGGTGGAACGAACATCGCATATGTTCGCCCGCCGCGTCGAACGCGCACAAGCTATGTTCGCCGGGAACTGTTCGCCGGTGAATAGTTCAGGACATCTTATTTGCGAATTCAACTTAGAGCTGGGTTTCTAATGGTTATATTGCTAGAATATAACGAAGATTGAGAATTTAGCGCTATATTCTCAATCTTCGTTCTATAATTCTAGCAATACAACCATTAGGAACCCAGCTCTAAGTTGAATTCGCATTGCGATTAATCGCATTGCGAATTTAACTTAGAGCTGGGTTCCTAATTGTTGTATTGCTAGAATATAATGAAGATTGAATTCTCAATCTTCGTTATATTCTATCAATACAACCTTTAGGAACTCAGCTCTAAGTTGTAATCGTAATGCGAATAATACTTACAATTATTAATCACTTTGCGAATCCATTTGATGCCTCTATTTGATTGTATATGACGGTTGACTATGACTACCACCAACAATCTGCTGCCTCCGAGGCAAGATATCTGAACCCCCCAGGGGCCATTTGGGCGTTTTGGATAGAAAACGCATCAAAAACGCATGTGCGTTTTTATCATTTTTTTATTTTTTATTTAATTTTTTTGTGTATTTTGCCACATTTGGTTGCATATTTACATTTGGTATAGGCAAATATGGTAGTCTAGAATTCAGTGTTTCCCAACCAGTATGCCTCCAGCTTTTGCAAAACGAAAACTCCCAGCATGCCCGGACAGCCTTTGGCTGTGCAGGTATGCTGGGAGTTGTAGTTTTGCAACAGCTGGAGGCACACTGGTTTGGAAACACAGGTCTAGATCATTACTCTGCCCAAATCTATATTCAGCTACATGGCTTAGAAAATATGCTGTCAAACAATGATCCTAGGTTTTGGTATAGACACATGATCTAGAGTCTAGATCATGTGTCTATACCAAAACCTAGGATCATTGTTTGACAGCATATTTTCTAAGCCATGTAGCTGAATATAGATTTGGGCAGAGTAATGATCTAGACCTGTGTTTCCCAACCAGTGTGCCTCCAGCTGTTGCAAAACTACAACTCCCAGCATACCTGCACAGCCAAAGGCTGTCCGGGCATGCTGGGAGTTTTCGTTTTGCAAAAGTTGGAGGCATACTGGTTGGGAAACACTGAATTCTAGACTACCATATTTGCCTATACCAAATGTAAATATGCAACCAAATGTGGCAAAATACACAAACAAATAAAGTAAAAAATGAAAAAATTATAAAATCGCAGATGCGTTTTTGATGTGTTTTTAATGTGTTTTCTATCAAAAATGGCCCCTGGGGGGGATCAGATATCTTGCTTTGGAGGCAGCAGAACGTTGGTGGTAGTCATAATCACCCGTCATATACAATCAAATAGAGGCATCAAATGGATTTGCAAAGCGATTAATATTTGTAAGTATTATTCGCATTGCGATTACAACTTAGAGCTTAGTTCCTAATGGTTGTATTGCTAGAATATAACGTATATTCGAGCAATACAACAACCATTAGGAACTCAGCTCTAAGTTGAATTCGCAATGCGATTAATGCAGGTTATATTAATCACATTGCGAATTAAACTTAGATCTGAGTTCCTAATGGTTGTTGTATTGCTAGAATATAACGAAGATTGAGAATATAGTGCTATATTCGTTATCTTCATTATATTCTAGCAATACAACCATTAGGAACTCAGATCTAAGTTGTAATCGCAATGCGAATAATACAGGTTATATTAATCGCAATGCGAATAATACAGGTTATATTAATCGCATTGCGATTTACAATTACTAACACTGCAGCTTCAGAATTAATCTAAGATGGATGCTGTCCTTGTGTTTAGATAGGAGGTGGGAGGGTCTGGGAGGGAGGGTATGCTGATTGGCTGGAATGTGTCTGCTGACTGTGAGCTACATGGTCAAAGTTTGCTCAATGATAAAGTATAGGGGCGAACGCGAACATCGAATATGTTTGCCCACCGTGGCGGATGCGAACAAGCTATGTTCGTCGGGAACAGTGCGCCGGCGAATAGTTTGGGACGTCTCTATTCACAAAGAAATGCACTTTGTGATCAAGTCACTGAACAACTTTTTTGTACAATTTGGAAAAGCAGCCAAAACAAATTGTTTAGAACTTCGCTCATCTCTAATTATAATATAGCAAAAACTAAGCTTATATACTGAAACTTAAAGGGGCTGTCTAATTTGTGCAATCATTGTTCATCTGATTGGCTTGCTGGGTCCCCACAGCTAGCTTAAATAGTATTCATCTAGTATTCATTTTTCCTACAGTGACATTGCTGGAAAAATTTAAAATTACATGGTGCCCATTGTAATTCATGGGCCATCTATATAATGTATGGAGGTACTTGGAAAGCTGCTTTTTCCAAGCCTGACTAATATAGCTGGTCCTGAAAAGGTGACACACCCCATTACATTTATATACCATAACAGGATTTTTAAATAGAGGCCTTCTAAAGCAGATAGCCCCTTTAACAGATGATTATCATGAGGCAGTGCCTAGGGTGACCAAAAACCGCTACAATAACCAAATGTAACTTTACTACTCTAACAAAGTACAAATGAATGTACGAAAGTAAAAACCTTTTTATCAAATTATATTGCTATTTTTAATTAAATAATTATTGGTTTGATTAAATATTTTTCTCAAGTGGCTGTTTGATCTATCAACACTTTTGGGATTGTTTTGAAAAAAAAATAAAAATCAGGAAATAGTAATAGTATAATATTATTAATAGAGGGACTTGCTCCAGCTTATAGCACAAATTATCTGAAAATGGAGAAGGCCACCTTGGGGGATTTTAAATTCCTTGCGGTTGCAGTGAGATTCCCTTTGGTTTATGTGAACTGCATTTTGAAAATATATAATTCTTATTAAAAGAGTAGCTATCTCTATTATATGTGACAGATATAGGAGAGACACTTTATTTTGTCATATAGATGTAATAGATAACCCCTGTTATCCTGGGAGGCTGTTAAGAACAAACCAGTAGAGGTTGATGAGACATTTGTACATGTCAGTCCTCAAGACGCAATTGATTCTCTATAGTGTCTGCAAGATACATTTTAATAGACAGCATTTCACTCAGTACCCATATTTTCATATTATTTGGCTGATATTTGACTTTTTGTTATATATATTTTTAACAATCCATTTCCTTGTCTTGCTTCTTCAGTTCTCAGCTTTCTAATAAGATTTTCTCAGTGTGCAGCCAGACTGCCTTGGAGGTAATTTCAGCATTACAAATACAAATAATAGAGGAAGGTTACATAAGGTCTCCAGTCAAGAGACTGAGAAGACACTACCCTCAATGAGAGAACATATTCTCCATTCAGAGAAAGGTGAATAGAAATTCACTATGTAGCAATCTAAAAAGTTTAACTCCTTCATTGCAATAAAACCCGCATTATTTTATATATTATGTTTAAACAATGGTAAATCATTGATGGGCAATATAGAAATTAAAATATGCATCATATCTGTATATCTGCTACAATTTTTTTTCAGTTGTTTAAAAGATTCAATACTATCTTGACTTTGATAAATATCCCAATATTAACATATATACCAAGACAGTCAAATGCTAGAAATGTCAAAGACATGAACTTCATTATATTTGCAAAATGTAACCTTCACATGAGATTATTGTATGAGATTATTATATTGACATATTTTTTATTTTCCTTTAGGCCTTCATGTTATATATTAAAGTGAGATTGTAAGCAGGTCCATTGATATGCATTATATAAGGTTTGCTTTTTAGTGAATTATACACTATATGTAAACCAAAGATGGGAGTTTTTTTTTTTTTATGGGAGTTGTCTTGTTGTCTTGTGTATAATTGAATATATATGACCAGCTCTAGATAGGCAACCACTTAACCGTTGATTATATTTTGTAAAACTTGATACCTGGTAGCTGCTTCCCAAAATGTTTCAGAACCAAACAAATAAGAAGCTGGATATCTACATAAGATTATGATTGGCCAAAGTGTGGCTGATCAATCAGTTGGATTATATGCATGAAGGATCCAACCATCCACATTCCAAACTAAAGTGCCAGATCAAAGGCAGTGGGCTTGCATAACGTGAAGTGATCAGTTACACTTAACTGGTGATGCCATACAGTGATAGTTTCAGTCATCATTGAAAAAAAATATATCCCTAACAGATCACAGCTAATCTCAGCCTTCACCACAGCATATAATTTGCATGATTTTCAAATGATGGTTGGTTGAAATAGTCAAAAATCACAAATTTTGGATGAATTTTAACGTATGTGTATGAGCAGCTTTAGCAACATCTGAAAGAGAAGTAATATATATGAGTATACTTTGATAGACATTTAATTGCTCTAATGCTAAAAATTTGACTGTTGATTTAAAGGGGTTGTGCCAATAATATTACTGTATCCAGCCTAACAGATATCTCTGTTATATCACTTTAACTAGATACCACCATTTATCAAAACTGCCTTATTTTAAAGTTATAAACCTAACATTGTGCCCTCTTGAAAAACAGTTTAAATTTCAGCTGCTGTTGGCTATATCCTGTAGTGGAGCCTTGTAATACAGGATGCATAAGCTTGCAGCCATTCTTTTCTTTCCCTTCAATAATGGATGATGGATGGATGCATAGACAGACAGGCATATAGATAATAGCCAGACAGTAGATAAACATAAGGATGAATTTTACTCTTACAAATGATGGACATTAGCACAAGTTGGAGCTAGGATTAGGATTTATAGTCCTTGATAAAAGTAGACTTTAGAGTGAAAAGTAGTTTAGAGATGAGTAAAGATTTGAAAAAGTCGATTCACCAACTTCGACATAGTGTTGAGTGCGAATATTCGCATTATGAATTTTTATCGTGAATATCTGCACTTCGAGAATTTTTGAATATTTTGAATATAGTGATATATATTAGTGAAAACGAATATTTGTCTTTTTTTTGCCATCTGATGTGAGAAGGCTGCAATATCGTAGTCTGTAGTGAATTCGAATATTCTATCTTCATTATTTAATTTATTTCATCTTATGCGAAAAAACGGCAATGTACTATGTGAGTTAATCGAGTAAACGCGGGTTATAGGCAACTTTCCTATTGGGTTGTCTTGCTAGAATTTGCGAATATGTAGAATATAGTGTGATATTTATTCTTAAAAACAAATTAATATATATAAATTTTTATCTGAACCCATTAGCAAATGTAATGCATTCAGAAGAAAAAAAAGACGAATATTTGTTTTAAGAATATACAGTCGTGGCCAAAAGTTTTGAGAATACAAATTCCGTATGACAGCACACCAAGGTTCTTTTCAATGCACTTTTATTTTGCCGGAAGTTACAGATAATTATGCAACGTTTCGGGCCAATTTGTGTTGCCCTTCATCAGGCTAATTGCTGAGCTGCGGGGATACTGGGTCCGGCATGTATCCCCGCAGCTCAGCAATTAGCCTGATGAAGGGCAACACAAATTGGCCCGAAACGTTGCATAATTATCTGTAACTTCCGGCAAAATAAAAGTGCATTGAAAAGAACCTTGGTGTGCTGTCATACGGAATTTGTATTTATACTAGTATTCCTGAGGTGGAGTCGGGAAGAAGCTTTTGACGTGCACCCTACTAAAACTCTGAAGCCAACTGAGTGCTGTGACCCTCTATATTGAACAAAAGTTTTGAGAATGACACAAATATTAGTTTTCACTAAGTTTGCTGCTAAACTGCTTTTAGATCTTTGTTTCAGTTGTTTCTGTGATGTAGTGAAACATAATTACACACACTTCATATGTTTTAAAGGTTTTTATCGACAATTACATGACATTTATGCAAAGAGTCAGTATTTGCAGTGTTGGCCCTTCGTTTTCAGGACCTATGCAATTTGAATGGGCATGCTCTCAATCAACTTCTGGGCCAATTCCTGACTGATAGCAACCCATTCTTTCATAATAACTTCTCGGAGTTTGTCAGAATTAGTGGGTTTTTGTTTGTAAACCCGCCTCTTGAGGATTGACCACAAGTTCATAATGGGATTAAGATATGGGGAGTTTCCAGGCCATGGACCCAAAAATTCTATGTTTTGGTCCCCGAGCCACTCAGTTATCACTTTTCCCTTATGGCACGGTGCTCCATCGTGCTGGAAAATGCATTGTTCTTCACCAGACTGTTGTTGGATTGTTGGAAGAAGTTGCTGTTGGAGGGTGTTTTAGTACCATTCTTTATTCATGGCTGTGTTTTTGGGCAAAATTGTGAGTGAGCCCACTCCCTTGGATGAGAAGCAACCCCACACATGAATGGTCTCAGGATGCTCTACTGTTGGCATGACACAGGACTGATGGTAGCGCTCACCTTTCCTTCTCCGGACAAGCCTTTTCCAGATGCCCCAAACAATCGTAAAAAAGCTTCATCGGAAAATATGACTTTGCCCCAGTCCTCAGCAGTCCATTCACCATACTTTCTGCAGAAGATCAATCTGTCCCTGATGTTTTTTTGGGAGAGAAGTGGCTTCTTTGCTGCCTTTCTTGACACCAGGCCAGCTTCCAAAAGTCTTCGCCTCACTATGCGTGCATATGCGCTCACACCTGCCCGCTGCCATTCCTGAGCAAGCTCTGCACTGGTGGCACTCCGATCACGCAGCTGAATCCTCTTTAGGAGATGATCCTGGCGCTTGCTGGACTTTCTTGGACGCCCTGAAGCCTTCTTAACAAGAATTGAACCTCTTTTCTTGAAGTTCTTGATAATCCTATAAATTGTTGATTGAGGTGCAATCTTAGTAGCCACAATATCCTTGCCTGTGAAGCCATTTTTATGCAACGCAATGATGGCTGCACGCGTTTCTTTGCACGTCAGCATGGTTAACAATGGGAGAATAATGATTTCAAGCATCACCCTCCTTTTAACATGTCAAGTCTGCCATTTTAACCCAATCAGCCTGACATAATGATCTCCAGCTTTGTGCTCGTCAACATTCTCAGCTGAGTTAACAAGACGATTACTGAAATGATCTCAGCAGGTCCTTTAATGACAGCAATGAAATGCAGTGGAAAGGTTTTTTGGGATTAAGTAAATTTTTATGGCAAAGAAGGACTATGCAATTCATCTGATCACTCTTCATAACATTCTGGAGTATATGCAAATTGCTATTATAAAAACTTAAGCAGCAGCTTTTCCAATTTCTAATATTTATGTAATTCTCAAAACTTTTGGCCACGACTGTATATCACACTATATTCTACATATTCGCGAATTCTAGCACGCCAACCCAATAGGAAAGTTGCCTATATCCCGCCTATACTCGATTAACGCACATATTACATTGCCGATTTTTCACAATCAAGAGATTAATCTCGAATATAAATATTCGAGAATATATCATGAATATTCTACCACATATTCGCAAATTCAAATATTGCCCCTGTCGCTCATCACTACTTCGCCAAAGTTTGCCAAAAAATGTGATTAATTCTGAATTAATTTGTCACTAATTGCTATAAATCAGGTATGCCCTAGTCACTCTGCCTTAGGGTGTGGCCACACAGTACGGCAGTGCAGCGACCGGGTTGCAGCCATGATGCAGTGAAGACATGGCCAATTAGCCCATAGCTGCCTTTCTTTTGATAATGAAGACCACACTGTATAGTTGGTCTTCATTGTTAATGGCCACAAGGCGCTTTTAATGCACCTTTAAAAAGGGCTGTTGCTGGTGTAGGATTTGGCTGGTTAGGTGGGGGAACAATATGCATATTATTGCTGTTCTGGCTTATAATCTCCTACAGGTTGACAGTAAACACAGAATATTAATCAGGCATACCCACTTCAAGAACCCCAACACTCTCCTGCCCTACAGGTGGGAGGTCTTCTTCTGCCATCTGCTTTTCATTCTTTTCCACATCATCTAATACCAATGATATGTCATCCAGAAGATCCAGCTCCTCATCTCTCTGCATCTTGCTGACTTTTCTAGGAATTCGAGACTGTAAAGGATCATTTGGAAGAAGTAAAACCAGCAAAAGATGAGGATGGTCATAATTAAGACCTGGCCCACCTAACGGGGTGCAATAATAAAGGCATCCATCTTATTGGTATTGAATTACATTTCTTAGTTTACAGGTGTCCCCAAGCACTGACTTCATATATGGACATAGCTATATATGGAGTCAGAGCAGGGACTCCTAAGCCGCGGACTCACACTGAGGGATTCCCTCAGGCCTCTTTCACACGGGCATCATGTTTGACGCCCGGATAAGAGGCAAGTGCGTTGCGGGAATATGCGCGATTTTTCCGCGCGGGTGCAAATGTTTGTAATGGGTTTTGCACGCGCATGAGAAAAATCGCCATGTTTGGTACCCAGACCCGAAGCCGGACTTCATCACTGAAGTCCGGTTTCGGGTACAGTATTCTGTAGAATTTATTATTTTCCCTTATAACATGGTTATAAGGGAAAATAATAGCATTCTTAATAAAAAATGCTTAGTAAAATGAAGATGAAGGGGTTAAAAATAATAAAAATTAACTTACCTTAGCCACTTGATCGCGTAGTTGCGATCTGTCTTCTCTTTTCCAGCATCAGCTAACAACTAAAGGACCTGTGATGACGTCACATCACATGGTCCATCACCATGGTAAGATGGGCTATGTGATTAGACCATGTGATGGAGAGTGCATAGTACTTGTGAGCTTGAGGAGTACTTTAAGCCCAGCAATGATCCTCTGAGTTTCTGGGAAAAAGATATACAAATTAGCTTTCCACTATGATTCTCCCAAATCAAATCTCAAAAAATTCAGAACAAATTTGGATTCACTAGAACCCTATGGTCTACTGACTAACTTATAGCTTTTAGTTTTATAAAATATGTATGATGAAAAGGAGTGTTGAGTGAAGCAAAGCATTCAAAGCCGAATTCGGTCCAAAGTTTAGAAAAACTTTGGTTCTAAACTAATCTAAATTATCTTGCACTTTGTGGTAATGAATCAAGTTTTCATAAAATGGCGGCTGCTAGTGTTGATCGAACACCAAAGTGCTTGAATGCTCTGGTGCTCGAGTAGAACATTTTGGGATGCTCGGGTGCTCTACAGAGCACCTGACCACAATGAAAGTCAATAGGAAACCCGAGTATTAAACCAGGCACCCTCTGCTCTGAAGAGGGGAGGGTGCTGGTTCCCACTGAGGGCTATGCAGAAGATCGCTGTACATGACGTCACATCACATGGTCTAATCACATAGCCCATCTTACCATGGTGATGGACCATGTGATGTGACGTCATCACAGGTCCTTTAGTTGTTAGCTGATGCTGGAAAAGAGAAGACAGATCGCAACTACGCGATCAAGTGGCTAAGGTAAGTTAATTTTTATTATTTTTAACCCCTTCATCTTCATTTTACTAAGCATTCTTTATTAAGAATGCTATTATTTTCCCTTATAACCATGTTATAAGGGAAAATAATAAAGATCTGGTCCCGTTGCTAAGCACCCATGCAGAAAAATCACACTGCATCCGCGCTTGCTTGTGAATGCTTGCGATTTTCCCACAGCCCCATTCACTTCTATGGGGCCTGCGTTGCGTGAAAGTGATGCGTGAAAATCACCGCTCATGTGCACAGCCCCATAGAAATAAATGGGTCCGGATTCAGTGCGGGTGCAATGCGTCCTCCTCACACATTGCACCCGCGCGGAAAACTCGCCCGTGTGGAAGGGGCCTCAATGTACAGCGATCTTCTGCATAGCCCTCAGTGGGAACCAGCACCCTCCCCTCTTCAGAGCAGAGGGTGCCTGGTTTAATACTCGGGTTTCCTATTGACTTTCATTGTGGTCAGGTGCTCTGTAGAGCACCCGAGCATCCCAAAATGTTCTACTCGAGCACCAGAGCATTCAAGCACTTTGGTGTTCGATCAACACTAGCAGCCGCCATTTTATGAAAACTTGATTCATTACCACAAAGTGCAAGATAATTTAGATTAGTTTAGAACCAAAGTTTTTCTAAACTTTGGACCGAATTCGGCTTTGAATGCTTTGCTTCACTCAACACTCCTTTTCATCATACATATTTTATAAAACTAAAAGCTATAAGTTAGTCAGTAGACCATAGGGTTCTAGTGAATCCAAATTTGTTCTGAATTTTTTGAGATTTGATTTGGGAGAATCATAGTGGAAAGCTAATTTGTATATCTTTTTCCCAGAAACTCAGAGGATCATTGCTGGGCTTAAAGTACTCCTCAAGCTCACAAGTACTATGCACTCTCCATAAGGAGAAGTTTTACCCCAGAATCCTGAGAAAGGCTTCTTACCTAGCTATTCAAGTTTGCTTAGCTCTGTACTGATAAGTGAAAAGTGCACAAAAAAACAGTCTGCAGATGAGATGCTAGCTAAGCTATTATATGTTAAACTTCAACACCTGTTTAAAAGGTTAAGAATTGATTTATAGGAGAGCTACCAGAGTCTTAGCCTTTTTTTTTACTTTTGGAAGGAAAGCTAATTTGCATGCCTCTCACGCTTTGGGTGTCTCTTTCTCTCCCGGAATCCAGTAGAATTGATTCCTACCAAAACCAAATTTGCTTGCTTGCTTGAACAGATCTAAACTAAACAAATTTTTAGAAATGTGCTCATATTTAGAGTGAATGTCTATAAGTCATCTAAGAGTATGCAACTTGTAATGCCAATATTGCACTGCCCATTCATCTGTATATGAACTATTGCAGACTAATAAGCACTTTAAGGTGAATTTATTTTGCACCTCAGTAATGGAATCTAACTGTGAGAGTGTTTGTTAGCACTGTCATAGCAATCAAAGTAAATGAATCACATTGCTGCCTTTTGGCAACAACTGTGATTTGGGTAATTAACGTTTGACAAGTAGTAACAATGAAAAGAAATTAGCCAACATTAACAGTTGGGGTTACAAATGAATCTAAAAAAAGGAATAGACTAGTTTATTCCCTTATGTGAATGACATAGAAGCTTTCGTAATATAATGATGTGAAGAACATTATAAAATTAACAGACATCTGCCCTGGGCTATAAAATATTATTTGATTTACTTGCAGAGGGAAAGAGCAAAAAGTAAATTATACTGTGATCAAGAGTCAAAATCAAGATTTTAATTAAACTGATCCTGCCAGTAGCAGTTAAAAACCTAATTTCATTTTTGCCACACAGGCAAAATCTAGATATGAGTATGGAAAGGTTCCTTATAAATATTCAATACGGGATGGATTTCGCAGTATGTTGTAAATTCAGTGAGTCAATACTATAGTAACAATTGGAAGCTGGGATACCTCTTCCATGCCTTTCATATATATCTCAGCAAGTGATGCTTTCTTAATACAACAAAGCTTCACATGTCCAATAAGAAAAATCTTATTGTGTCTATAGAGAGTAGGCCTGAGGTCTGTTTCCTTATAACAGATATATTGTGCAAATATTTCAGATAGTACTCTACTTAATAAGCAGTCAGTAGAATGGACTAAGACAGTGAAGGCTAACCTCCGGCACTCTAGCTGTGGTGAAACTATGACTCCCAGCATGCTCCGTTCATTTCTATGGAGTTTTGAAAACAGCCAAGCAAGTGTACATCTTGGGAGTCATTGGTTTACCACCGCTAGAGTGCTAGAGGTTAGCCATCACCGGACTAGAACATGACACATTTCTAACTATTGACCAGTGATCTTGAATAAGTAGAGACTGCTGCTCCACTTTGTCCCTCTCCCCAATTTGTTAGAGATTTCTTGACACTTGACATATCTTAAGAGTTGATAACATGTAGATATACCACCAATATGGCAAAAATGCATTTTTTACAGTTTATCATTACATCAGATTTGCTGATTCATATTTCAAATATAACAAACATAAACAACAGCAAAACATTCAGATTGTGAGGGCTGTATACCATATGCTTTGAAATATTTTTGTAATCCATATTTTTCCTGTTTTATGCCATTCAATTCCATGCTTATACAACAGAAGTTAACCTTCTCAAAAGTGGATATTAGACATTACATTATAACCAAAGTAAAGTGGAAATAAAGTGACTGCTTTTGGGCTTTAAGAAAGATCTAATAAGTTAGGTAGCTGTTTTATCTTGAAAGAATAAAGGCTCTCAAGCATTTAACAGCTGCAGTACTTGGCAATGTTTCCATATCTCTAGTGCTCAACAGTACAAGTGTCTCTTGTATCTCTTCAGTCCCTTAGAACTGACAAGGCAATGAGTACTGATCTTTCTTCCTTAGATATGTTGCTCTGTTTTTCACCATCCCCCAAACATTGAGTTCCTCAAGAGTTCCACATTATAAATATTTCAGACAAGTTTGGCAAAGTTCATAGTGTCTAAACATAGAACTGTAGTGAAGCTAAGCTTAAAGACAAAAAAACAATTCTTCCATATAGTACTGTAAAATATGTGAATTATAGAGATTAAGAATCCTACCATAATTTTAATAACAAAGATATAAATATATTATGCATCACTTGCTTATCTAAAATAGAGCCATTTCTAAAGCCTTCTTAAACATATGATACTTTAAGAAAATACACCAATGTCTTTTTCTTACATAATAAAAAAGTAGGCGACAGTCTAGGACACATTTTTTGTTAGGTTTTAATCATAGGAATGCAACAAGTCACACAATTTAGGTTATCCCATGGACAGATAATGCTAAGTCATGCCAAACTGTAGTAGACATACATCAGTTATACTCCAAATAAAACCCAGCTGTTACTAAGGTAAGGTTTTTCTTTGAAAGATGTGTCAAGCAGATCTATATTTACATACTTTTAATTCTAGTTGTTCTCATAAAAGATATTTTGTGTATCCAGCAGTAGGATTCCCACGGATCAGATATATAAGTGATCAGTTGTCATCTGGGACGAACCCGCTAAACCTAGCTTAATATATAAAGTGGGCAAGTTATACTCTAAGAAGTAAATACTAACAGGGCAGTAAACCATCAAACATAGTCAGGGCTGTAGAGTCGGAGTTGGTAGAATTTTACTGACTCCAGCTCCAGCTTAAAATAAATACTATCTGTTATTGTTATGGTATAATTAATTAATTTACTTTCATAAGAATTTAGAAAAGTTTAGAATTGTTAATCAAAAATATATTTTATGTCCTATCGATCTAAGGTCCTAATTTAGTAAAAACAGTGATAAGAAAATCAGTTCTCACCTCTTCTGTGTTCTTCCCTGCCCTTACAATATAAGCAGTGATTAGCAAAGTGATCTAATGGTGATATATACTCAGTTCTTACCTCTCCTGTGTTCTCCCCTGCCCTTATACTATAAGCAGTAATAAGCAGAGGGTTTTAGTGATGAGAGACATTTAGTTCTCACCTCTCCTGTGTTCTCCCCTGTCCTTATACTACAAACAGTTTTTAAGCATGGTAATCTAGTGGTGATAGATAGAGATGAGCAAATTTTTCAAAATTTTTATTTGCAAGTTCGCTGAATTTTTTTTGGAGTGATTTGGTTCGACCCGAATATATTTGCGGTGAATTACGTTGAAAAGTCTATTTCCTGGCTGCTCAGAGCTTTTATAGTGGTGTAGAACACTGTGCCTTGCAGTAACACGCATAGGGAGTCTGCTTTGGTAGTGAAATAATACTGTGAGTCCGTATGACATGCATATGACAGGCGTTGCTCTTAGAATCACTGCACACTTCACTTATTTGGGCAGTCACGGGCCAAAACTGACCAAATTACTCAAGTATGAACTCAGCCTTACAGGTCAATTTTAGTGTCAAGAAGAAGCTCACTCCTTTTACACTGTCGTCAGCTGATTCCACAAAGATATAAACAGAACCTGTTCTATTAAACGCTTAAACAAGTACAGCCCCCCCCCCCCCTGAAAGAGTGGAGAGAGTGTTAGCAGTAAGTTTGTGTTGACGTCACTGATTATTTTGTCCTTCCTCTGATCCGTCAGAACAATAACCCCCTCAAAAAAGGAACCTGTCTGTGTAGAACCCGCTTTCACTCGGTCAGCATTTTATCAGTAATCTATCAGTATTGCTAATGCCAAAAAAAAACAGGAGTGGATCCAAAACAGAGAGAGACACGTGAATGGAATATTTGCATGTCTTCTGTGTTTTGTACCCACTCCTGCTTTTGGCTACCAAATCACAAGCCAATTATTTTCCTTTTTTTTTTTTGAACGGGGGAGAAAAAAAAAAACAGGACATTAACACACATAAAATACAATACAGAAGTGTCAAAACCACAAAGTTTAAAAGACAAACTGAAAAAAAAGTGCTTCATCAACAAGAATGGATTGACGACCAGTGTCGGGGTAACCATGGCGGTAATGCATATAGATCATGAAATTTATGGGGTTATGGCTAATAACTGGAGGACAGTCCAGCTCATTCCTACAGTGCAGGCTACACAATCACAGCTGGAAGTTGACTGGTCTGTACAGACAACACCCGGAAATCTTCATAAATAAGCCTTAGTATGTACAGGTCTCACAGCTGCTGTAACAGAAGGGTAAGAGGCGGTATAAAATGTAGTAAGCACTGCAGGGATCATGTCTAAGACATGTAAAACATCCGGGGGGGTCCCGAACATTGTGGGCAAGGTCCGAGATGAGAATCATCCATGTTTTCAATACTGGATGTTAATCCCAGTACTCCGATTAGGTAGTCCTTACTGAGAAACTTCACTTTTCCTTCACAATGCGCTGATGCCACAGATGTCGTCACCTTGACAAACTGGGTTTCTTATAAATAGATTCTAAAGTGTCAAGAAATGCAAGTAAAGACATTGGAATAAATTGTCCACTTCCTCCAACGTGAGCTCGTCCTTTGATTTATGAACATCATTCCATAAAGTCTTGAAGTCCTTTGCGTGGATGGCATAAGAATTGTCCATGCGAGGTTTAACAGGCACAGGGAAAACAAGCTCTGTTGCCGACACTGATCCAGACACATCATACCCGGTCCACTTCTCTGCTAGCCACATAAGGTCCTGAGAACTGATCACCAGCTTACCGAAACAACAGTCAAAGTTTCTTTAGAACCACTTCCCTACGATAGCCTCGAGTGCCTTGGAGCCGTTATAAAGAAAGAGAGGGAGGCAATAAAATGTCTATGGTAACACCTCCAATAGATCATCCTCTGTGTACGTCCCGCAGAACCAACCTGTCCACACAATCAGCTGTGCTTGCCAGGTAAACAGAAAAATTGGGCTCTTAGGTTCAGCTCTGAGCCCACTTCAATGGCAAGACTCTTCTGCTTCTCGACAGCTGTGTGGGCAGAGAAGTGCTTGGAATACTCTTTCAGTCTGGTGTATAAGAAATTATACATTGGTGTCACACTGTTCAGAGTCCATTGTTTTTGAAGGAGCAAAGCAGCCTGTGCCGGTTCAAGAGTTTCCTCCAAGGGGGTGCATTGCGGGACTTTTGCTTTAGACAATCTTCGCAATGCAGACCGTCGACGTTCAGAGGTCAGGCTTCTGGGAGGATACCTCGGACTGTGAAAATGACTGCTCATTCATGCCAATGACCTACTTCTGGGGGTTAACACCCCATCGGTTGGTGTTTGCATATCCTTGCGATAAATGATGTTCCCATTCACAAACTGTAAACAGGGATCTTGACAGACAAATGTATCAAACTCTGCCGCCATCTTTCTAGGCACCACGTCTCCAGTCCCCTGACCAGCCAGATTTACCAGCATCTGTTCCAGGACATGAATCAGTGGAATGACATTGTTCATCCCGTAGTCCTGGCGATTGACTAATAAAGTAGCCTTCTCAAAGGGCCTGAGCAAACTGCAGTTGTCACACATGAGCTGCCACTGGTTGACATCGAAGTTACACAGGGGAGTACTCCTGTCCTCTTGGATCATCAAGAAATCATTGATGGCCTTTCTCTGTTCGTATGGTCATCCAACATATGGAGGGGGGAATTCCAATGGGTGGAAAAGTCGCATTTCAGCCGATGTTGGAGGATGCCAATCTGCCGCTGCAGCTCACAGAGGGTGTGCTTTGCGGTGTACGAGTGGCTGAAGTGCATGCAAAGTTGACTGGACAATTTTAGGAAATCTTGCAGATGGGTGGAAGACTTCAGGAACTGCTTGACAACCAGATTGAATATGTGCGCCATGCAGGGCGCATAGCTCAGTCCTACTTGATGCAGTGCTGACACCATGTTCTTCCCATTGTCGGTCACCAAGGTTCCGATTTTCAGTTGTTGCAGAGAAAGCCAGGATTTTATTTCTTGATGAACGACATGGAGGAGTTCCTCCCCTGTGTGACTCCGGTTGCCCAGGCAAACCAGGGACAGAACAGTGTGAGAGTGATCAGAGGGGTTGCACATGGCTTGAAAACAGTACATGCCTCCAACATAATTCTTGGATCTCTATATGAAAATAATGTAGTTGGTGTCAATCGCGCGAGAGGCATAGCTGGAGACATTGACCTCAAGCGATACAAAGCAAGAGAGTATGCTTGAAATTAAAAATTTCACCACTGCGTAATTCGGCAAAAAAACCAAAAGGAGGTGTAGTGTCACTCATAAATTTTCCCAAAAAAAGCTTATTTCATATAACAAATTTCACCATTAAGTAATTTGGTCCATACCGCAAAAGGAGATGTACAATCACCCATAAATGTGAAGAAAATGTGAAGAAAAAAAGCCTGTTTCACCACTATGTAATTTGTCCCATACCTCAAAAGGAGGTGTACAGTCACCCATGAATTTGACTGAAAAAAGCCTGTTTCATATTACAAATTTCACCACTACTTAATTCGGTCCATACCGCAAAAAGAGGTGTACAATCACCCATAAATTTGACAAAAAAAGCCTGTTTCATATTACAAATTTAACCACTACATAATTCGGTCCAAACAGCAATATAAGGAGTACAGTCACCTATGAATTTTCCCAAAAAAAGCCCATTTCATATTATAAATTTCACCACTACGTAATTCGGCCCGTACAGCAAAAGGAGGTGTAAAATCACCCATAAATTTGACGAAAAAAAAGCCTGTTTCATATTACAAATTTCACCACTGCGTAATTCACCACATACTGCAAAAGAAGGTGTACAATCACTCCAAAATTTTCCCCAAAAAGCCTGTGTCACATAAAGAATTTCACCACTAAGTAATTTGGTCAATACCGCAAAAGGAGGTGTCCAATCACCCATGAATTTGACAAAAAAAAGCCATTTTCATATAGCAAATTTTACCACTAAATAATTCGGTCCATACAGCAAAAGGAGGTGTACAGGCACCCATAAAATTTACCTAAAAAAGCCTGCTTCAAAAAAAAATTTACTGCAAAAAGGCCTTTACCACATATAACTGCACCGCGGTACGGAAAATAGGCCTTTGTTTCCCTCTAAAACAAGCCAAAAAATGCTTTAGAACATATAACTACACCGCTTAAGGGCAAATAAAATGTAGAAATATTTCCTTGTAATAAACCCTGTTAATACCTGTAATAAAACAGCACTTGCACCCTAATAGGACAGGTTTGCTGTAATTACATTCAATTGGCAATTTTGATCCCCAGTCAGTGCAGCAAGGTGTAATCAGATTGTTCCTATTACCCAGAATCTCACCTCCCGACTGAACCCTGTTGAACACAAATGTTGGTGGAATGATTCCTCCCTATCCTTTCCCTATACCAGGCATCCTCAAACTGCGGCCCTCCAGCTGTTGTAAAACTACAACTCCCACAATGCCCTGCTGTAGGCTGATACCTGTAGGCTGTTCAGGCATGCTGGGAGTTGTAGTTTTGCAACAGCTGGAGGGCCGCAGTTTGAGGATGCCTGCCCTATACCTTTACCTTGAGTAGTCTTTCCCTGCACTTGTACATCGTTTTTTTTTTTCCCACAATAACATCTTTTTTATCACTGTCCCTAGCACCTGCATCCACGTCTCTCCCTGCATTAAGCACGCTGGTGAATTGTAGAATCTATGATGGCTGTCGTTTTTATAGGGCTGTGACATCATAGGGCTGGCTGGCTGCTGATTGGCTCCATGCATGTCAGTTTGGGTGATCCCGCCTTCCCAGAGTTCCTTGCCCCATGTCCTCACACGTGTAGCAGTCATTTTAAGAAAAAATGTTATTTGTTACCACAAAGCGCAAGGAAATTCGGCTTCAGTGCGAATTGAATTTTTCTTGAAATTCGGATTGAATTCCACTTTGTCAGCTTCGATTCGCTAATCTCTAGTGATAGACAATCAGTTCTCACCCCTCCTGTGTTATCCCCTATACGTAGGGTGTTCTAGTGGTGATGAATAATCGTTTCTCACCTCTCATATATGTGGACACATTACCGACAAGTTGCGAACTGGAAGATAGATGGGTTCCAATGTGTAGGACCAGAGCTGTGGATATTAGGTAAGTATGAATCTTTCTACAGTATATCAGAGGCAGGCTAAAGGCCCCTATGAAAAGTTATTTATTCCCAGACAACCCTTTTATGGCACCACTGAATATAGCAGCTACACTTTTTACATAATACACCGACTATCCAGACCATTCCATGATTATAATCATTATAATTTTATTAAATTCATATTAAAAAATCAATACACAATAGACAAAGGACAATAACAATACATAAATGTGCATCAGAGATTGGAGAAAACCTCCCTAAAAAATATACAATGGTCAGTTTGAGTGCAATAAAAAACGGAGATCCAAATAAACACTATGCTGCCATGGACCATGAGCTAATAAATGAAGTAGTATCAATAATAAAGTGCAAAAAGTGCCAAAACATAACCCCAGGCAGCAAAGTGCATTCCCTCCAAATTACAACATGACATATACAGACCAGAGTACACCACTCTTACACTTACATGTTTCTTTTATTCCCATTTAGACTTGCACATGATTCTCTGAATTCCCAGGAAATAAATATAGAACTTTTTATACTTTTTCTGATGATGAATTCATAGATTTCTTAAATGTATTAAGTGCATAACGTATTCCAGTTATTAAATGCACAGTGTATTGTATAGGTACTTAAAGGAATTTAGAACATTTCAAGAATTTCAGAAATATTGTAGTATTCCAAAAAATAAGTTTTGTTCTACCTAAGTACAAAAAATAAAGCTTGATGTTACAATAAAACTACAGTAAATGTATTTGTCATGTATTATTGGCCACTCATGAAGGAGTTGGAGTTAGAGTGTGATAAAATGGTTTACTGATTCCACAGCTCTGGGGAAAGAAGCCTTAGTTACAGAGCTTCTTTAACAGTGCCTTAGCAACTGATCCACCCTGTCCCATCTACAGTGTCTCCGCTTGTCATTTATGTAAAGGCAGTTTGTTAGATAAGAATTAAGGGTTTGCTTGCTCCAAGATACAAAGCTCTTCTATATAGGTGAATTGGGCTAAACGACTGAAAAAATTGTGTTGTGTTAAACAGGCAGGAAATGCTCAAACCCAAATGCAGTTGTGCATATATAAACAGGGGAGCAGATCCTGCACTTTTGGCCCATTGCTAATGGCGATCCCCAGCAAAAATGCATACAATAGAGGATGCACGCAGCAGACCACAAGTACCACATTAGACATCCTACACACGGTGGCAGTTGTGTGGATGTGATAAACAATATAACAATGCAACAATAATAAGAGAACAGACAGGTAAAGGCTGCGGTCTTACTAACCCTCATTCTGATATTAAAATTGAGAATTAGCCAACATTTCCTACTTTGGAGGACATGTCTGAGCCCGAGCACTGCCCGAAGGTTTCTCAAGTAGCTCAGGTCCTAACACTCACCTACCTGTGTCGTACGGGCAATACCAGGGGCCAGTGGGCTAAATTACAGGAGTGTAAAGGCCGACTCGCAGCAAACTCCCCTGTCACCTCCAGCATGTTGCCATGCCTACAGTAAATGCGGATAAGCTGCAATACAAGACACAACCTATAGGCAAGAATGACGCTATTTTCAAAGGGAAAAAAGATGATTATTCCAAATTCTTATAATATGTTACTTTAGGGAGCAGAAAAAAACATTTATTAATTGGCATATACTTTTTTCGGTTTACATATGCTTTATTTGAATAGTATATCTTTAAGTAATGTAACAGCTGCTATGGAATGTGCTGAAAATCATAGTTCTGTTTATCTTAGATATTGCGGTTGACTATGGTAATTGAAAAAGCAATCATAGTTAAAAATGACACCAAGGTACAAAGGTGTCTACCTTAGTAGTCTCAAAAGCACTTGTACAACACGTCTATGTAATTCTTCTATGCCGGTCGAATAAAACGTACGTCAACCTGCAAAGAATCCTTTTACTGGCTTGTAATTATAAGCATTGATATTTTGCTAGCTGGGTCACAGCAGTGACCTAGCAGCAAGCAGAGAATAAGAGAAAGAATATAAATATTGCTCTAACATCAAATTTGTTGCTTATTTCGGGAGCGCACCGCTTTAGCAGAATAAAAATGTTGATATTTCTTCTTAGCTTCACACTAAAAGGAACAATTGCCAGCCAGATTAACATTGAAATTTGGACTAATCTGTGTTTGACTAAAACCTTTCTAGCGTGACTTTGTGTAAAAGGATTCAATTACAGTGCGCAATGTTTTGTAAATAACTATCTCACATAAAAAGTTAATTAATCAGGGCTGTGTCAATTTCCTTGTGCCATGTCAATTTGCAGCAAGGTAATTAATCACTAATCGCCCAGCGTGAAGCAAGCTGAGGGACAATTCACAAGTCATTTATTGTCTTTTTTGTAAAACAAATTGTAACACCGAGTCGTGAAGAAACACATCTCGCCTTTCATAATATTTTTTTATCATGTTTTTGCATGTTGTAATAGACTAGAGCAACAAGCAGTTTGCATTTCTCTTCAATAAGAATAATAAAGAAACTAATGGGAGTGGATTGATTGCCCACTGCTTTCCTGTTATGTCAGTTTTGAGATTACATTGAAAAAAAAACGAACAGTGAAAAATGACTTTTCCATGTGGGGAATGGTGATTAGGCCTGTTCATTAATTAGAATTTTTTTTGTTGTTGTTTTCCTTCGATGCATTTTAAATGAGAAGATCCTTTATGAAAAGCAAAAGAGAGTTACATAAAATATAGGCTCAAGCTATGGTTTTATCCCATCACTGGGCAACATGATGGAAATAATGCTATAATTTTAATGCAATGGTAAAAATTATAGTTTTAATTATATCAATTCTCTCATTTCATTGCCAATAAAGTTGAAATGGAGCTTATTTAAATAACATTGAGCTGTGGAAAATATAACACTAAATAATCACTATATTCCAAGCAGAACAAAAGTATATTGGTATTACAAACCCTATTACTCATTTGCCAAAACATTGCTATAGGTAATATACCAAGCCAAGGGATGCATTACACGAACAGATAATCTGACCAACTTCTGTCCAATCAGACCAATAGTTGGTGTGCATAACAAAAGATCAGTGTGTGTGTGTAAACAGCCATCTGAACAATGATTGGTCAGAAAATCTGTTAGCATAATACAGCTCTAAGACCTGTGAAATGTGGACTGTTTGATGTGGGCAATTTGATTTCTATCATTGACTTCCCTAAGGATAAATGCCTATTACAATTGGATTCTATGTTTAGCAGTCTCCAGTCCCACAACCATATCCATCTTGTGGTCCGCAAAATGTGGATCTACAAAAAACAGATATTAGCCTTGTACGTTACGCATGCCAATCAGCATGTCCCACATTCTGTTAGAAATGCCTATTCTTGTCCACAAAAAAGGACAAGAATAGGACACTGTCCACACCCTTTGCAGCCCTATTGAAATGAATACAGAACAAAAATGCAATCTTTTGAATTGTGCCATGTATAAAACTGATCTGCTACCAGATAAGCAAGTGGGTTATCTACTAATTACAATAATCATTATGACTTGTCTGAGCATAGTTTGGATGAAAATACAATATGACCTTGACTAACACATATCATTTTTACCATGAAATGAAACACAAATTTTACATTTATATTTTGTGTAAAATGGCAATAAGATATTATGAAAAATCCAACCTGAGATTAAGTATTCAATACTATAGGTCTTACACATTTATCTACCATTAGGCACATAAAAGGGGAACTCCCATCTAGGATGTTTACGGCATATTGATAGGATTTGCCGTAAATGTCAGATAGGTGGGGGTCCCACATGCCAGACTTACTCCTATCTCCAGAGAAGGACTTCAAAGTTAATGGAGAGAAAGCTGCACATAGGACTTCTGAAAATAGCTGAGCACTAGCTGGGACATTTTTGGCAGTCCCATAGCAGTAAATAGAGAAGATGCCATGCATGTATGGTGTGTTCTCCTTTCACTTTGGGACCCTGTTCTGGAGATAGGAGTGGGTCCCAGAGATGGGACCCACACCTAACTAACATTTATGGCATATCCTATTGATATGCCATAAATGATCCAGTTGGGACAACACCTTTAAAGTACTAAACTGAGATACATACTAAGGGTGCATTCACACATCCGTAAAATGGGTCTGGATCAGTTCCGCAACGTTGTAGAATGGATCCAGACCCATTCATTTTAAATGAGGCCGGAAAAGATGCGGACAGGACACAGTGTGCTGTCTGCATTCGTACTTCTGTTCTGCATCCTCACTTCCATTCTGCAAAAAAATAGAACATGTTCTATTCTTGTCAACAGAAACGGACATGAAAAGGTATTTCTATTTAAAGTGCCGGGCATGTGCGGTCCGCAAAATGCGGAACGTACATGTCTGGTGTCCATGTTTTGCTAATCCGCAATCTGTGGACCGCAAAACACTTGCGGACGTGTGAATGGACCCTAACAGATCAGTTAATAACAGCTTGTTGATGGTTTCCAGATAGCGAGAAACGTGTTTTATTTGCAGTGTACATAGCAAAATAAACAAATGAACCCTGCATAGAAAAAAAATAATGCTAAAAAAAAAAAAAAAAATTACATTTACCAACAAATTAGTGAATGTTATTCACAGAAGGTTTGACATTACACCTCAATTCATTAATCTGCATAAAAAGGCAATAACGTGTGTGTGTATATATATATATATATATATATATATATATATATATATATATATATACTGTAGAAAACGGACAGCACTCCAGATAAAAGCCAAGATTCTTTTATTCACCCAGGTGGTCTCTCCACCTGGGTGAATAAAAGAATCTTGGCTTTTTATCTGGAGTGCTGTCCGTTTTCTACGGTATTTATGTGGTTTGCTCACACCCTTGGACCTTGCACCCGCTACTCATTTTTGTGTTTGGTGCTGCCTGGTTTTTTCGTTTATATATATATATATATATATATATATATATATATATATGGAATTTTGCACGATATTCAAATTTTTCGAGTTTCACCTGTATATATATATATATATATATATATATATATATACTCACATGTAAATCAATATGTAAATTTAATATACACAATGCATCAAATAAAATGAGATAAAACAATGATTATCTTAAAAATCACATATAATAAGAAATAGCTGTACATCCGATCCGAGTAGTTCCTAAATATTGTATGTTAGTCTTATTTATACACAATTGCGTGTATTATGATGATTGGTTGATTCTTTTAAGGCCCAAAATCTGCGGGAATTGTGTTTCAAGAGATCCAACACAGTTTAAGCATTTCCCAAAGATAGAGTTCATTTGTATCCCACTGGCTATGCCAGCTTAATTGTGATCGGAGACCTGCAGCTGTCTCTACCGTGCGCTCAGAGTGTAGAAAGAGTGTAGAAAAATGCTATTACCCTATTTCAGGCGTTCAGCTTAGTGTTCCTCCTTCGGTCCCGACCGCGGCGTCCCACGTGTCAGGCCGATGCACGGAGGAGTCTCACTTTAGTAGTTTCCTCTGTCTCACGCACTGTTGTAGACACCGTTCTGGTGTTTTTCCACTCCGCTGCAGCCGATACTGTTCTTTGGAACGATGAATGCTGGAGCACTCCATGTCCAACTTAGTATGAATGGTCCAGTGTGGCTTTGGGGGTCCTCCAAACCAAACGCGTTTCAGGGCTCTAGCTGTCCCCTTCCTCAGTGGTATATATATTGTTGTATCTCACAAATTACTGGACATTTTATCTACCTCACAGTTTTATTCAGAAATCTTTGCAGAAAATGAACATATTGTATTATGTAAGGTGCTGAACTTCATACCAATCTTTGAACAGCTGCAAAATATGATCTTTAGCTCCTGATATTGTCAGTCAGTATGATACAAATGATCCTATTTGTCCCACCCCAGCATGCTTCCTATTATGCCATTCTGTTTCTAATTTATTGTCCAGCATCTCTGATAGATTGTCTCTATAGGTGTTCTCTTTTGTGCAAACCATAACAGCGATGTGAATTGTGCTTTGTGTTTTGCTCCAATTTTATATTTGATATTTGTTAGTTTCAGTTGAAATTTCCAATTAGAAACTAACTCCTTAGTGAAGTGACCTAGATGTATACAGTACATTGCTAATGTTTTCAGCTCCTAGGAAAGCCTTTTAGTGTATAATGTGTTTCTGTGTGTATTTCTGGCTAAGGGCACACCTTTCTCTGGGCATATGGTATTTTCATGCAAATTTCCACCACTGCACACATTAAAAGAATAATTGCCTATTCAAGGCTTTTATATTTTTAGGAGTCTGGTGTAGGATCTTGCCCATGCTGGGTTTGGCACCTGCCTTTTTTAGCACTAAGACTTTAATGTGCAGTTTGTAGACCATAAGTATTTTGCTCTTTTGTACTTGTGGTGGTGTGTATGTCTTCTGTAGTATTTAGAGACTGGGCAATGATCAGATTTTTCTGTACCATGATTAGTGAAAGTAAATGAAGCTATGCATTTATTATTATGTATGTTAAATGGACTGATTTCCAAATCCAAAAAATTCAAATTGACTAATTTTGGAGTTTTCCAGGATATGGATATTGATAGTTTATTCTATCCTCACTGCCTCTACTGATCAGTTGTTTGTAGGTGCAGTGATGCCTATGTAAGTGATGCAGCCTCTTTTTTGCTTACATGGGTGTCCCCTTGAACATTGTCTACTTATAAGTGACAGGAAGGACATGGCACTTTGCCTCATTCAAGTGATAAAAACAGGAACTATTCCCTATGAATATTTTGCTTTCCCATAATTGTTCTTTGTTGTTGAAACTGAGATAATGTTTAAGGAAAAGACCTCTAAGGTGGTATTTTCTGGAATACTGCCTATGCCATGTGCAAATAGGAAAAACAGCGGAAGCCCTGAAAGCTAAATGCATGGCTCAAGCCTTGGTGTAGGGCAGAAGGGTTTGGGTTCTAGAACACTTGGATGACTTTTCTTTAGGATAAAAACGGTATTCCAATGATGGATTGCATCTGAATGGAAGGGGGTCTGCTGTTATGGAGGAAAGAATTCTAGTGAGGGTAGAGGAGTATTAAAACTGGAAATAAGGAGGGGAGGGGGTAAGGCAGAAAGTAAAATGGTGAAGAGGTCAGTTATGTGTCAGAATATATTTGTGGGATGAGAAATGGATGATAGGGGTTATAGGGAGATCTATTCTACATGTTCTAAACAATAAAAACTAATCTCATGTAATCTCAAGAATTCACAATCTGGGAAATGAGTGTGGAACTTTAAATAGTAAATTAAAATGTATGTTTACAAATGTTAGAATTCTATCAAGCAAAATGACGGAGCTGGAGGAACACATAGATGCAGTTGGTGTGGCTGAGACATGGCTGGACTCTTCTCTTGACTGCAATTTTAATCTTTAGGGTTTTACACTTTTTAGGAAAGACAGGACAAATAAGAAAGGAGGTACAGTGTGCCTGTATGTTAAAACTTATATGAAAGCTTGTGTGAAAAAAATAATTTTTGGTTAGGGTGATGAGAATGCTAAAACCGTATAAGTGGAATTGCAAAATGGGAATAAAGATTGAGAAAATAATACTTGGTGTGATCTATAGAACCCCCAAGGAGATAGAAGTTTAGATGTATAATCAAATGCAGCAAAGTACACCAATACTGTGTCACTGTTTGTGAAACACTTGAAAACATTGAACACAATACAATTATATTGGCCCTAAACTGTAAAAAGCAAACCCTGTCCGTGAAGGCAAACACTCCAATTTATTTTTTAAAGGCAAATTTCTCCCTTTTAGGGCAGCCATTGTCACACAATAATACAGAGAATACCCATGTAGTAACTGATAAAGGTACTAGTCTAGTCCCAAAATGTTTCATGCCAGCCCTCTGAATTCATCATTGTGCAACAGCCCCAATTCAAGGTTCCCGCTATAGAGGGTGAAAACTGGCTGAAGAACCGTGTCCAGAGAGTTGTGGTCAATAATTCCTATTCTGAATGGTCTCCGGTTACATATGGTGTACCCCATGGTTAAGTGCTTTTAAGGCTTGTAGGATATTGTCATGTATTAAACAAGGCATAGACACGCGGGACAGGGATGTAATTTTACCACTTTACAAAGCGTTAGTGCGGTCTCATCTGAAATCAGCAGTTCAGTTCTGGGCACCGGTCCATAGAAAGGTTGCTCTAGAGCTAGAAAAAGCACAAAGGAGAGCGACTAAACTAATAAGAGGCATGAGGATCTTAGGAAGACAGTCAAAAATAATTACATTTATTTAGTCTTAGGAAGCGAGTTTAAGGGGGATATGATTAACCTCTATGAATATATAAATAGCCCACAGAAAAAAAGATGAAAATATGTCCTATGTAAATCACCTAAAAAGACAAGTGGGCACTGCCTCTGTCTGGAGTAGAAAAAGTTCAGTCTCCAGAGTTGACAAGGTTTCTTCATTTATACTCAGTTAGATCACTATATAGTATCGGGTGCTACCCTCTACTGTATTAAACTATTCCTCAAATCAATAGCACAACACCAAAATTTAATAATACAGCAATATTATTTTATTAGAGATTCTTTAAAATTACAACCAATTTAAATTAAGGAAACCATTCTTACAAAACGCCATCCTTCCTGCATTATTATCAAATGAGAGACTGGTAATACTTGTAACAAATGATCTATCAATGTACCCTCCTTATAATCCACTATACCGATAGTTACTGTGGTCTGGGAGACAAATACGCCCACCGGCTTCTGGAGTCTTCCTACACTAAACCACACCTATCCTAGGCATAATTACATAAAATATTAAAACATCAGGCAACGTACCCTCAATGATTCTCTTGCTAAATCCGCAGGAATGGCGTCCCCTCTAAGGGGACGCTATTCCTGCGGATTTAGCAAGAGAATCATTGAGGGTACGTTGCCTGATGTTTTAATATTTTATGTAATTATGCCTAGGATAGGTGTGGTTTAGTGTAGGAAGACTCCAGAAGCCGGTGGGCGTATTTGTCTCCCAGACCACAGTAACTATCGGTATAGTGGATTATAAGGAGGGTACATTGATAGATCATTTGTTACAAGTATTACCAGTCTCTCATTTGATAATAATGCAGGAAGGATGGCGTTTTGTAAGAATGGTTTCCTTAATTTAAATTGGTTGTAATTTTAAAGAATCTCTAATAAAATAATATTGTTGTATTATTAAATTTTGGTGTTGTGCTATCGATTTGAGGAAAAGGTTTCTTCATTGTGAATCTGTGGAATATACTACCTCAGTATGTGGTCACATCAGGAATCGTAGATGATTTTAAAAAAAGGCTTAGATGATTTCCCAGAACTAAATAATATTAATACTTAAATCTCCTACTTTTAATTCCCATCTCTTTGTTGAACTTTCTTCAACCGTACTATGTAACTACGTAACACAAAACAAAAAATATGGTGTTAAAGTCTCTTTTCATCACAGATCTGTATGCAGCTTGTTGGCCATTTGTCCTACTTTTGTCTCCCTTGCTCTGGTTTGGGATTTGTTTTCTTCAAAATGCTTACTGATCTGTTCAAGGGAAGTGAACGATTTCTAAAATGTGAATTCTCAATAGCCCACAAGATGATATCATGTTACATCTCTGTTGTGAGAATTCACAGACTAAAAGGCATCTATATCTGTAAGGTCATATGTACACTGTATACAGTAGTTCTATAAATATAGACTTGTCCATAAAATACACATAGTCTGTCTACGCTTCATACGCTAGTTTTGTTTGCTTCTCGCAGTATCTCATATAATGCAGATAAGTTGCAGAAATTCAAAGAAATGTTAATCAAATATATATTTCTCTTCAGCAAGCATATGGAATGTGGATTAATTATGTTAAAAAGACAAAGAAACATGACTGATAGAAATACTTTTTATTTTCCAAATCTGTCCTTTAATATTCCACTGAGGTTAAACAACAAGGATAATTTCTATATTTTATAATTAAAGGGAACCTGTCACTGCACAATTTAGTGTAATCTGCAGGCAGCATGCTATAAAGCAGGAGAGGCTGAGCTGATAGATATACAGATTTGTGGAAAAGATTCAGAAAAACTTGTAAATTAGACATTTATATCTCTGCTATTTCTAACTTTAATGTCCACGTAAGAAGTGTTATTAGTGATTGATAGCATTCTTTGTGTCAGTGTGTATACATAGATAGCTGTAAGTCACTGATAAGAACTCCCTTGTGAACAATGAAGTCAGAAATATCAGAGATGAGACAAATGTAAATCTCTGTTTATCGCCCCTGAGAACAAAAGGATAAGACATTTTGAAGCCCATCCTTACATTGGTTGATAATCAGGACACCCCCATAAATATTAGATGATTGGCGAGTTAAGCCAACAATAATCTCCTATTAGAGATTAGATTTTTGGCAAAAATTTGTTTCAGTCCGAATTAATTTGCGGCGAATCACATTAAAAAACTGCTTTTTCCTGGCTTCACAGAGTCTTCATAATGGTGTAGAACACTGTATCTTGCAGTAACACACATAGGGAGTCTGCTCTGTTAGCGCAATAATACTGTGAGTCCATATGACATGCAGATGACAGGTATCACTCTTAGAATCACTGCACACTTAACTTATTTGGGCAGTCACGGGACCAAATAACTCAAGTGTGAACTCAGTCTTACAGGTCAATGTTAGCATCAAGAAGAAATGCCCTCCTTTTACACTGTCATCAGCTGATTCCACATAGATGTCTACAGAACTTGTTGTATCAAAACACAAGTAGAGCCCCCCCCCCCCGATAGAGTAGAGTGGGTGTCACCAGTAAGGTTGTGTTGATGTCACTGATTATTTTGCCCTTCCTCTGATCCGTCAAAACAATAACCCCAAAAAAATGGATCCTATCTGTTGAGCATCCGCCTTCACTCAGTCAGCATTTGGTCAGTAATCCATCAGTATTGCTAATGCCAAAAAACATTAGTGGATCCAAAACAGAGATAACACATGAAGGGAATATTTGCATGTGTTCTGTGTTTTGTACCCACTCCTGATTTGATCAAATCACAAGCCAATTCTGATGGGACCTACAGGCCATACAGCTGCTACACAGACAGGATCCAATCTGCATCTCAATTTTCCTTCCTTCTGACAGATCAGAAGAAGGATCAAATAAATGATGATGACAGCCAGGCCGAAAGGCAAAATAGTGGCCCAGTCATGAAGTTAGGAGGGTGGGAACAGTATGAGAAGTCCACAAAGTGGCCCTATGACATAGTGGTGAGGTGGAAGCAGCATGAAGAGGCCACAAAGTGGCACAATGACAGTGTGGAGGTGGCAGCAGTATCAGGAGACACCAGATTGGCAAGGTGACATAGTATGGAGGTGGAAGCAGTGTGAGGAGACCACAGAGTGGCAAGGTGACATAGTGTGGAGGTGAAAGCAGCAGCTGGAGGCCAGAGAGTGGTGCAATGAAAGTGTTCAGCGGGCAGAAGCAGCATCAGGAGGCCACAAAGTAGCAGAATGACAGTGTGGAAGTGGCGGCAGCAGCAGCATCAGGAGGAGGCCACATAGTGACACAATGACAGTGTAGAGGTGGCGGCAGCATCAGAAGACCTCAAAGTGGAAAGTCAACACAGTGTTGAGGTGGCAGCAGCATTAGAAAGCCACAGAGTGGCAAAATGACAGTCTGGAGGTGGTAGCAGCAGCATCAGGGGGCCACAGAGTGGCACAGAGACAGAGTGTGGAGGTGGCGGCAGCAGCAGAATAAGGCGCAGGCCAGAGAGTGGCACAATGACAGTGTGGAGGTGGTAGCATCAGCATCAGGAGGCCACAGAGTGGCACAATAACACAGTGTGGAGCTGGCAGCAGCAGCATCAGGAGGAGGCCACAGAGTGGCACAATGATAGTGTGGAGGTGGCAACAGCATCAGGAGACCAAAAAGTGGCAAGGTGACATAGAGTGGAGGTGGCAGCAGCATCAGGAAAAGGCCACAGAGTGGCACAATGACAGTGTGGAGGTGACGGAAGCATCAGGAGACCACAAAGTGGCAGGGTGACATAGTGTGGAAAGGTGACATAGTGTGGAAGTGGCAGCAGCATGAGTAGGCCACAGAGTGTCAAAATGAAAGTGTGGAGGTGGCAGCAGCTTCATCAGGAGGCCACAGAGTGGCACAATGACAGAGTGTGGAGGTGGTGGCAGCATCAGGAGACATCAAAGCGGCAAGGTGACATAGTATAGAGGTGTCAGCCGCATCAGGATGCCACAGATTTGCACAATTACAGAGTGTGGAGGTTGCAGCAGCATTAGCATCAGGAGGAATTCAATAAGGAAGCCACAGAGTGACAATGTGACAAAGTGTGGAGTTGGCAGCAGCATGAGGAGACCACAGAGTGTCAAGCTGGCAGAGTGGGGAGGGGAGGTGGCAGCAGCATGAGGAGACCATAGAGTGGCAAGATGACAAAGTGTGGAGGTGGCAGCAGCATGAGGAGGCCACAGAGTAGCAAGGTGACATAGTGTGGAGGTGGCAGCAGCATCAAGAGGAAACATAGTGGCAAGGTGACACCGTGCGGAGGTGGGTGGCAACACCAGTACCCGCTGAAAATGGTGGTTGAAAGATGGAGCACTTGGCATCAGATGTGTGGCATTAGGTGGGTGGCAGCATCAGAATAGTAGCTGAGGCAGGTATCCAGAAGAAACCGGTCTCTTTTGTCAAAGTGTTGGTGTGGCACCATGGATGATCTAGTCTGATGCATCAGGCATTGGTAGGTGGAAATCCTGGCTGATCCATGCCTGATTCATCTTGACAAAGGTCAGTCTCTCCACATTTTGGGTGGACTGGCAAGTTCTTCTTGGGGTAACTTTGGCCCCCGCCGCACTAAACACCCGCTCAGATGTCGCACTACTGGATGGGCAGAACAGTTTTTCCAGGGCAAACTCTGCCAGTTGCAGCCACAAATCCAGTTTGGCTGCCCAGTAGCCCAGCGGACTCTAGACTCAGGCTACTGCTGATAGAGCTGGTACTGCTCCTTCCACCCCTCGAAAAACCACATATTTCGCTACACATTGCCTGTGCTCCAATGTCCTCCTCTTCCACTTCAGCCTCCACATGGCTCATGTGCCCAGGAAATCTAGCCGCCATGTCCCCTGACCAGCCTTCGTTACTACCATCTGTTCCAGGACACGAAGCAGTGGAATGACGTTGATTATCCCGTACTCCTGGCGACTGACAAATAACGTGGGGTCTTCAAAGGGCCTGAGCAAACAGAAGGTGTCACGCATGAGCTGCCACTGGCTGAAATCAAAGTTACACAGGGGAGTATTCCTATCCGCTTGGATCATCTAGAAATCGTTAATGGCCTTTCTCTGTTTGTATAGTCGGTCAAACATATGGAGGGTGGAATTCCAATGGGTGGAAACATCGCATATCAGCCTATGTTGGGGGATGCTGGTCTGCTGCTGTAGCTCAAGGAGGGTGTGCTTTGAGGTCTACGAGTGGCTAAAGTGCATAGTTACTGGCCAAAGTTTTCTGGCCATTTTTAGGAAGTCTTGCAGATGGGTGGAAGACGTCAGGAAAGTCTTTACAACCAGATTGAACATGTGTGCCATGCAGGGCACATGGCTTAGCCGTTCTTGACGCAGTGCTGTTACCATGTTCTTCCCGTTGTCGGTCACCATGGTTCCGATTTTGAGTTGTCAAGGAGAAAGCCAGGATTCGATTTCTTGACAAAGGACACGGAGCAGTTCTCACCTGTGTGACTCCGTTCGCCCAGGCAAATGAGGTGCAGAACAGCATGACACCGCCAAGCCCTGCACATGTGATATGCTGGAGGGGCACTGTTAAGTGTTCCTGCAGTGGAGGCTGAGGACACGGTGGAGGATGAGGAGGCAGAGGCGGACATTGTCGCAGGACCAACGGCGTGACAACATGGAGGCCGAAGCGGCGTCACCTGGCCAAGTTGCTGGTGTGACTGTGCAGGAACTACATTCACCCAGTGGGCCGTAAAGGAAATGTATTGTCCCTGACCGTAGTTACAGCTCCACGCATCGGTGCTGCCGTGCACTTTGGCAGACAACGACAGGCTCAAGAACTGGCCCACCTCCTGTTCTACATGTGTGTGCGTCGATGGTACTGTCCTGCCTTTTTTGCAAAGAAATGACTGCTTGGGACTCTCCACCTTGGCTTGGCAGAAGAAATCAATTCTCTGAAAGGTGCAGAGACCACTACTTGGAAAGGGAGGGACTGTAAACCAGCAACTTGGACAGGAGCACGTTCAACTTCTGCACTCTTGGATGTGTGCACGCATACTGTTGTCTCTTGGCAATCGCTTGGGTGATTGCTGACAGAATGAATGACGAGGAGTAGGAGGAGCAAGAACATCAGGACCAGCAAATGATGGGAAGGATACATAGCTCCCTTCAGCTGAGGTGGTGGAGCCTTGACTGTCTGAAAACAGATGCTTGAGACTGGGTGATGCATTGGTTGCTGAGGCAGGCTGGACCACCACATTGAAGCCCCGATTCTCCCAGGCCGCTTCATGGTGACGCTGCATATGTTGACGAAGGGCAGTGGTGCCAATGTTGGCACCCTGGTCACGCTTCACCTTCTGCCTCATATTCTACATATGGCCATGTTCACCTCCTCTGGCGGCTTAACAAAAAACTGCCACACCACCAAGTAGGTGATTTTACCCCCAACACTACGCACTGACTGACTGCTACCGCCGCTGCCTCTGTGGACCCCTGCACCACTACTTTCCGAGCAGGTAGGCTCCTGCGAAGCGGGTTTTCTACCCTGGGCATGTTTGGCTCCCTACCTCCCACTGCTGCCTGCTGACTCCCAGCCATTCTAGCAATTTGCTGGCTCCCCTGCTGGCTCACGAGCAGGCTGCCATCCTCTTCTCCTGATGATGATGATGATGATGAAGCCCCTTCATCACTCGGCTCCTAGGTGCGATCAGCTACATCATCATCGAGTAGTGTCTGCACGTCACTGATATCCTCCTTAACCGTCTCTGGGTTAGGAGCCTGACTGTGCGCAACACTAGCTCCCACGCCACTCTCCTCATCACTACTTGCCCGCCTATTGGAGGAAGCGGCAGATGTCTCCTCCAGATCTTGGCTGGGCAGTAGCTGCTGACTGTCCTCTAGTAGCTCGTCCTCGCAGAAAAGTGGAGCCAAGCCAAGGAAATATAATAATTCTCGAGTTGATTGAACTGAAAATGACAGAAGAAGGTTCAGGACAGGTGGGGGCACAGGACCTTCTCCGGGCAAGAGCCGTGTCAGCGGAACCCACCGACACTTGGCTGGGGGTGTCTGATGTCACTTGGGACGAAGTAGATGACCGAGTCAACCATTGAAAAACCGCTGGGTTGCTGGTCAAGACACGACCGCTAGATGACTCAACGGGAGCTCAGGCCTCTCGCTGCAACCCCTGCTGTCACACCCCCTTACTCTGCTGCGACCTCAGCCTGTGCCAGAAACATTTAGGCCTCTGCCACTTCCCTGTGCAGGGACTGGCACTTCTCTGTCTGACATACTGTTAGATCAAATAATCAAATGTTAGATCAAATATTTTTTCTTTCTCCATTAGTATATGGCAAACAGGGCTTTTGAATATATCACTGCACTGCAGAATGGCAATTAGACCCAAATTTTTTTCTACTTTTACACAACTCAAAAGGCTTTTCAACAGATAAGTGCAACGCTGAACGGTGAAGATATTTTTATTTCACCACTAATACATGGCAAACTGTGCTTTTGAATATATCACTACACCTCAAAATTGCAAATAGG
The DNA here is from genome assembly GCA_033119425.1 of Bufotes viridis. NCBI lineage: Eukaryota > Metazoa > Chordata > Amphibia > Anura > Bufonidae > Bufotes > Bufotes viridis. Next base: position 46,246,405 of record CM065595.1, read on the forward strand.
CCCTACTTTTTTCCACTTTTCCACAACACAAAAGGCTTTTTAATAGAGATGAGCGAACTTAAAAAAAAAGTCCGGTGTTCGGCGTTCGGGTTGTGGTAAGTCGCGCATCCCCTTATGGATTCCACTATAGCGGCATATGTAATCCATAAGGGGCGGCTGCCACCAACCCGAACTGTTGAACAGCCGAAGGACCTGGGGTGACGTTACTGTCATGTGATCAGTGCAGGGGCGTGGCTCAGCACTGGATTTGATCCCATGCTGAGCCACGCCCCCTGCACTGATCACATGATGGTGGCGCCACCCCAGGTCCTTCGGCTGTTCAACAGTTCGGGTTGGTGGCAGCCGCCCCTTATGGATTCCATATGCCGCTATAGTGGAATCCATAACGGGATGCGCGACTTACCACAACCCGAACGCCGAACACCGGACTTTTTTTTAAAGTTCGCTCATCTCTACTTTTTAACAGATAAGTGCAACAATGAATGGCAAAAATATTTTTATTTTGCCACTAATACACGGCAAAGTAGGCTTTAGAATACAGTATTGGGACATCAATACAATTCTAACATTTTTGGCTCTATACACCACCACAATGGATTTGAAATGAAACGAATATGATGTGCTTTAACTGCAGACTGTCAGCTTTAATTTGAGGGTATTTACATCCAAATCAGGTGAACGGTGTAGGAATTACAACAGTTTGCACGTGTGCTACCCACTTGTTAAGGGGCCAAAAGTAATGGGACAATTGGTTTCTCAGCTGTTCCATGGCCAGGTATGAATTATTCCCTCATTATCCCAATTACAATGAGCAGATAAATGGTCTAGAGTATATTTCAAGTGTGCTATTTGCATTTAAAATCTGTTGTTGTCAACTCTCAAGATGAGATCCAAAGAGCTGTCACTATCAGTGAAGCGAGCCATCATTAGGCTGGAAAAAACAAAAACATCAAAGATAGCAAAAACATTAGGCGTGGCCAAAACAACTGTTTAGAACATTCTTAAAAAGAAGGAACGCACCGGTGAGCTCAGCAACATCAAAAGACCCGGAAGATCATGGAAAACAACTGTGGTAGATGACCGAAGAATTCTTTCCCTGGTGAAGAAAACATCCTTCACAACAGTTGGCCAGATCAATAACACTCTCCAGGAGGTAGATGTATGGTGTCAATGTCAACAATCAAGAAAAGACTTCACCAGAGTGAATACAGAGGGTTCAGCACAAGATGTAAACCACTGGTGAGCCTCAAAAAACAGGAAGGCCAGATTAGAGTTTGCCAAAAAAACATCTAAAAAAGCCCAACAACATCCTATAGACAGATGAGACCAAGATCAACTTGTACCAGAGTGATCTGAAGGCATGATTGGCTGCAAATGGAACTGGTTCTCTTGTATTTATTGATGATGTGACTGCGACAAAAGCAGTAGTATGAATTCTGAAGTGTTTCAGGCAATATTATCTGCTCATATTCAGCCAAATGCTTCAGAACTCATTGGATGGCGCTTCACAGTGCAGATGGACAATGACCCAAAGCATACTGCAAAAGCAACCAATGTTATGCAATGGGCAAGTCAATCACCTGACCTGAATCCCATTGAGCATGCATTTTACTTGCTGAAGACAAAACTGAAGGGAAAATGCCCCAAGAACAAGCAGGAACTGAAGACAGTTGCAGTAGAGGCCTGGTAGAGCATCACCAGGGATGAAACTCAGCGTCTGGTGATGTCTATGCGTTCCAGTCTTCAGGCTGTAATTGACTGCAAAGGATTTGAAACCAAGTATTAAAAAGTGAAAGTTAGATTTATGATTATTATTCGGTCCCATTACTTTTGGTCGCTTAACAAGTGGGAGGCACATATGAAAACTGTTGTAATTCCTACGCCGTTCACCTGATTTGGATGTAAATACCCTCGAATTAAAGCTGACAGTCTGCAGTTAAAGCACATCTTGTTCATTTCATTTCAAATCCAGTGTGGTGGTGTATAGAGACAAAAATGTTAGAATTGCGTTGATATCCCAATATTTTTGGCCCTGCCTGTATATCACTGCACTGCACAACGGAAAATATATTTTTCTTTTTCCACTAATACACGGCAAAAAGGCTTTACAACATATAACTGCACGACACAGGGGCAAATAAGTCATACTGTAGAATTATTTTCTTGTAATAAACCCTGTTAATGGCTGTATCAAATAACACTTGCACCACATAACAAGAACGGTTTGCTAGAATGAGCTGTATAATGGCAATTTGGATCCCCAGTCTGTGCACCAAGGTGTAATAGGATTGTTCCTATTACCTAGTTTGTAACCTCCCGTACTGAAGCCTGTTCTACATATATGCTGTGGAATGATTTCTCCCTATCCTTTCCCTGCACTTATAAATAATTTTTTCACCACAATCCAGTCTTTCCTATCACTGTCCCTAGCACCTGCAGACACTTCTCTCCCTACACTAAGTACGCTGGTAAATGGCAGAATCTAAGATAACTGCCGCAATTCATAGGGCTGTGAAATCACAGGGGTGGCTGCTGATTGGCTGCATGCCTGGCCTTATGGGTGACCCCGCTTTCCCAGATTTCCTTTCTCCATGTCCACACACGTGCAGCAGCTATTTAAGGAAAAAATGCGCTTTGTCACCACGAAGCGTGAGGAAATTCGGCTTCAGTGCGAATCAAATTTTTCCTGAAATTCGGATCGAATTCCACTTCGTCAACTTCGATTCGCTCATCTCTATCTCCTATGTATGGCCAGCATTGCACTTATTCTCTATGACATGTGCCTAATATTCAGGTTGGGGGTTTCACTGAAGCGGCATGCATCCTTAGGGATGTATAAACATATTTTGTATGGAATTGAGTTAAAAAGCATTGCTTAGGGTTCAGTAGTGATGGCCTATCCTCAGAATATCAGAATACAGGAGTTCCGGTACCTGGCAGCCCTGCCATTTAGCTGATTAAAGAGGCCACAGTTTCCCAGTGCCATTCCAACAGCTTACCAATCAAAGCGACATACATTGTTTAGAGACTGTGCTTGCAGTGCTCGCTTTACAGACATTAGAATCACACTGTCCCCAATGGAGCTCAGAATGTAAGGTTCCTATCAGCATGTATTTGGAGTGTGGGAGGAAACAGGAGTACCTGGAGGAAACCCACAAAACCGCCGCAAACACGGGGAGAACATACAAACTCCATGCTGATGCTGTCCATGGTTGTATTCTAACCTAGGACCACAGCGCTTCACTTGAATGAGACTGAGCTGCAAATAGGTCATGCAACTGATGAACATGACGTTTCTGCCTAGAAAGAGGCCATGGAGCTTCAAAGAGACAAACAGCTGATCAGCAGGGTGCCAGGAACCAGATCCCCACCGATCAGATATTTATGATCTATTCTCAGGATAGGTCATCAATATTGAACTCCTGAAAAACCTGTTTAACTGTTATTTTTAATTATTAATCTTTAAAATCCCTTTCAATATAGCTGTTTGTTTTATGGCCTGTTCATGTTTTGCAAAGTAAATTAAAAAATGGGTGTAAGGTGGTTCTTGTAAGGGTGGATTCACACAGAAGATTTGTTGTAAAAAAAAAATCCACAATATTTACCTTAAAGGGGTTGTTATACTTTGGGGGGAAGTTGTCAACCCCTCCCCTCCTCTAGTACAGACCTGCTAAGGGAAGCATACTTATCTTCTTCCTGCTCCTTCTCTCTCTGACCTTGGCTGCTCTTCTGTACTCCCAGGATGTAAAGGTCCGTTTAATCGCTGGACGCAGTGTTGACCTGCATAATGTCAAATGGTCATGTGACGCAGGAGAAGCAGGTCACTGCTGTCACCAGTAATTGGCTGTAGTGGCACCAAATGTTAGTTTAAATCCTGGGGGTGCAGTGAAGAAGCAGAAGCTGGGGAGAAAAGTTGCCAAGAACCAGTGTGTATGTTTTTATTCACAGGTCTGACCAAGACAGGGGGCTTGCCAAATTCTCCCCCCATCAAAGGTGCACAACTCTTTTAATGTGCTGTACCTTGCAGAAATCCATGGGCTTGCCACCGCCAAATAACCCCATTCAGATAAATGGAACTGCTCTTCTGTCGTAGAAATTCCTGATACATATAAACATAACCTAAGGCTCGTAGACTCTCATCATTACTGCTATTATTCAATGATGTAAGGAAGAACCTAGCATAGTGCTTATTATACTACCATTTAATTACCCTCCCACCTACTGGTACATATTCACATTTGGCACATTACTGAATGACAACGGCTGCAGTAAACTCGCACTATTCCATATTCTGCTCCCTTAAACAGAATGCTCTATTGCTCTTCATTGTTGACATTCTGTTTCATGTTATATCTCAACATCTAAATCCTGACAGAATTACTGTAAACCCTGCTCTTTGCTGAAAGGAATTTCGTAAAGCCTGGAAGGTGCTGTAGCCAGGTGATAATAGATGGGTTAGCATGATTTCAGTAATGCCTCTCACAGGCATTACAAGCCCAGCTTTCTGCAGATCATAAATGTTCTTTTTTGTTTTCTCATTTCCCTTACTTCAAAACCTGCTACTCTGCTATCAAGAAATATTACAGAGAGTGAAATACTCAGGTTTTCTGTGCCTCACTGGAAATATAGTCGAGAATAAATAAATAATGCAAAATGAATATAGAACATCCTGAACACAGTCATTTATAAGCCGCGGCAAAACTTTTTCTTTCCAATTTGCAGACAGTATATAGATTTCATTTTGGAAAGTTGCTGTCTTAAAAATCTTTTTTTCATCCTCTTTTATTTGCTGGCATTCTGAGTACAGATGGCGGCACTTCTGTAACAAATTCTTTGGTGCATTATGTAAAGCTTCTATTTAGCAAGAGGGAACCTATAAGAATACCCTGTGTTAGGGAATTGCATAAATAGTAATTTCCCAATCTTTTGATATCAGCATTTAAGGGAATGTGTTACGAGAATATTACGTATTGTTAAACACATTTTTTAAAGAATGTGGTGATTTTTTTTAAAAAATGTCCATGTCACTGTTTATATTTTAAAAATGTATATAAATTATATAAGCCGCTTTCACACTGGCTACTCTAACCTAGACCTAAACTAGCTAAAATAATCCTGCCAGCTCATCTTTGATTCGTTTTGGCAATTCTGACTAAGGCCCCCATTCATACATGTTTTTTTTTTTTTTTATGCTTAAAATGTCAGAAAATAAGATAGAGATCTAAAATATGAAAAAGAGAAAGAAAACTTTTCTGTTCTATGGTCAGGGGTTAGAACCATCATTCTACCTGAAGAACACACAAGCTAGAAAGAAATAGTGGGTAGAGACCTCTCAGAGTTCTTTCTTTTGATACTTTTAGATTTCTATTAAAGGGGTTGTCCCAAGAAGGACAACCTACCCACTATTCACAAGAGTTTTTTGGCAAGGACCTGATAACTAGGGCCCCTGTCGGTCCTGAATACTGGCCCATGTTCCCCATTGTAGTGTCCACTACCATATAACTCTATGGGACTGCTGTAGATAGCCAAGTACAAGTGCTTTGCTATCTGCAACAGTCCCATAGAACTGAATGTAGTGGCTATCCGCTTGGGTGGCCATAGCTCCATTTAAATGGGTGAGAATAGACCCCATTCTCTTGGAGTCCCAGAGGTCAGTACCTACTGATCAGACACTTATTAACTTGTGAATAGAGGATGTTGTCTTCATGGGACAACCTTTTTAATTGAGATTGTTATAAACATATGTCTTAATTTTTATATTTGTATATTACATTATATCAGAAGACTGTACCATTTGCCAGCAGAAGAGGTGTTTTCACTTTTTTTCTGGATTGAGCACAGTTCTTCAAAAGTGACACTCAACAATCACAATGCAAGAATTCCATTGATCTTTAGGCTGAGGCTACACCTAGACTTTTTGAAGAGCTTTTGATTTGATTTAACTATCAAGTGACAGCTGCAGAGCACAAAATTGTATAAAAAATAAATTTACTACTTTTGGAGTACTGCTGTAGATCAATAGTTAAAATCAAATAAAACAGCTAAAAAGTGAAGGTGCAGCTCCAGCATGAATTATTTTGGCATGTGTAACTGTTGTGGAATAACTTTTGATTATTATGTATCATCGGTATAATCATAATATGATTGTTTTCACTTATAGTACCTGGCTTCCCTTATCCTGCTGCAACAGCTGCTGCTGCGTACCGAGGAGCACACCTCAGAGGCAGAGGACGTACGGTTTACAACACATTTCGTGCTGCAGCACCTCCTCCTCCAATCCCTGCTTATGGCGGGTAAGAATTTAATTCATTTATACCATATTCTAATTCTTTCCCTGTAGCAAAAATAAACTATGGTAGAGAGGAATCCATTCTGTTCTTGTCTTCAAACGGAAACAAACACAGCATCTTGCTAGGCCAAGTGCCTGAAGTTGTGCACCTTGCACAGGCTATTGAAAAATGACTGTAATTTGTACTGTCATGGTTGGTGGCGTTAAGCATTTGATATGTCAAATGTTGTTATGTAAATTCTACTAATGCTTAAATGCCGCAGAAACAAAGAAATTGCTACAATTGAAGATGTATCTTTGATGATTGCAAACATCTGGTCATTAAGGAGGTGGGATGATGCTGCGACTGTGCAACTCCCCTTAGATTCTGATTAATATGACTTCAACGCAATAAAAATCCATTTTTTGTGTTATCCTTGGATGCAGGTGCCTCTATGAAATATACAATCCACCATAGCCTACAATATACCTAATCCACACAATACACAGAAACAAATGAAGTAGTTCAATGATGGCTTTTTTTTACTTATGTGGATTAAATTTATATATTTATGGCTTCCAGCCATCTAAATTTTACACATCAACCCGAACCGCTTACTAGTCTTGACTTGAGTACTAAAGAAGTAGTTGAATATATAAAGTTTATTGACCAAAGTAAATAAATATGGCATTAACATAATGCTGCACAGCCGTAAACTGGAAGGAAAGCTATTATTTATTAAAAGGGAAGTTTAGAACGCTTGGCAGTTTTATCTCAGTTTTCAGTCTCATGGAAGGAAGTATTCATAGGTAAAAACTGTACTTTCGTAGGGCATAGACATAATATATAAGTATGCAAAATAAATGTGGAGCCCCAGTTATGGGTCTACAAAACAATGAAAGACAGATATCCCTCAAAGGCAGGAAAACCGAGCAAAGGGGTGTCTCCATTACAGAGATCACCAAATCCACCATATTAAGTGGCCCCTATGTCAAGATCCTGCTTTTTTACAAGCTTTAAGTCTTTCATTGTGTTGGTAAAAAAGCGGGATCTTGACATAGGGGCCACTTAATATGGTGGATTTGGTGATCTCTGTAATGGAGACACCCCTTTGCTCGGTTTTCCTTCCTTTGAGGGATATCTGGCTTTCATTGTGTTGGTAAAAAAGCGGGATCTTGACATAGGGGTCACTTAATATGGTGGATTTGGTGATCTCTGTAATGGAGACACCCCTTTGCTCGGTTTTCCTTCCTTTGAGGGATATCTGGCTTTCATTGTGTTGGTAAAAATGCGGGATCTTGACATAGGGGCCACTTAATATGGTGGATTAGTGATCTCTGTAATGGAGACACCCATTTGCTCGGTTTTCCTTCCTTTGAGGGATATCTGGCATTTATTGTATTGGTAAAAAAGCGGGATCTTGACATCGGTGCCACTTAATATGGTGGATTTGGTGATCTCTGTAATGGAGACACCCCTTTGCTTGGTTTTCCTTCCTTTGAGGGATATCTGGCTTTCATTGTGTTAGTAAAAAAGCGGGATCTTGACATAGGGGCCACTTAATATGGTGGATTTGGTGATCTCTGTAATGAAGTCACCCCTTTGCTCGGTTTTCCTTCCTTTGAGGGATATCTGGCTTTCATTGTGTTGGTAAAAAAGCGGGATCTTGACATAGGGGCCACTTAATATGGTGGATTTGGTGATTGCTGTAATGGAGATACCCCTTTGCTCGGTTTTCCTTCCTTTGAGGGATATCTGGCTTTAATTGTGTTGGTAAAAAAGCGGGATCTTGACATAGGGGTCACTTAATATGGTGGATTTGGTGATCTCTGTAATGGAGACACCCCTTTGATTGGTTTTCCTTCCATTGAGGGATAACTGGCTTTCATTGTGTTGGTAAAAAAGCGGGATCTTAACATAGGGGCCACTTATTATGGTGGATTTGGTGATCTCTGTAATGGAGACACCCCTTTGCTCGGTTTTCCTTCCTTTGAGGGATATCTGGCTTTCATTGTGTTGTAGATCAGCTATTGTTGTGTTTGAATAATATATAAGTAGCAGGCTGAATTTGTCGTTTGCCAGAACTCATCATGAGATCACAACCTGTTCCCACAGTAATTTTCCGCAGGACGCAGGTGAACTCAGATCCACAGTGTGTAAATAAGATGGTTATATAACAATTTTAGCTCTACTACAATTCAGCTGTGTGAAAATGGTTGTTCTGGATGATATGGAATTATAACTACCATACTAATAATAAGAAATTGAAGGCTTCAGCTAAGCATAGGGATATCTTTGGCAATAGAAGATCCTGGGATTCTGTCTTGAAAGAAACACTGATAAAATGATCGTACAGAATCAGAAACCATAGGTGCGCTAAATTTCATTAGTGCAATTCAGCTCTGCAGGTGACATAAGACCAGGACTATCAGTATGTAAAAAGCTGAAAATAGCAAATATAAATGTACAGATTTGATAAAACTTTTCCATCCATAACATCCAACATTCAAGACATATAAGCCTCATGAAAAAAAAAAAAAAAGCTAATCTAGGACTCCTTCAAAAGCTTAGTTTTTTCCGTGTTTTTTGACAAAACCATTTGTTAACGCTTTTCTCACATAAGGGACTGAAAGGGCAGGGAACGTTATAAAGCAGGAGAGCCAGTGGCTGCATTATAGCCCCTCATACCCAACACCCACTAGAGTCAATTTCAAAGAAAGCCAATTTACCAATTAGTATATTAAATGTTTTTAAAAAAAGTTCCATGAATTTCAAACATTTTTAAGGCATTTTTCTGGGTGATTTTAAGGGGTGTTTTATTTATTATTTTCTGAAGTAGATTTTATTTCCTTGTACAGCAGATTTTTGTGATGTAAATCTTGTGCCATATTGCCTCAGTGAGCATTCTACAAAGATCAGTATACATACCAAATGTGCCAGCATCTGGGAGACATTTTTGAGAACTTGAAGTACATTACAAAAATGATGTGCCATTAAAAATAGTACATAAGAGGGTTGACATGTTGGCAACCACAGCATGGCCAAGAAAGGCCTGCATTGTTGCCGAATCTGCACTAGCATGTAGATTGGCACCGTTTTCAAATGTACTGCCACTAAAAGCAGTTTCCTTTCTAATGGGCGTGTGGTTATGCAGTTTACTGCCTAACAATTTTGAATGAAATAATGCTTAGCTGCAGCAATATGAAGACTGCACAGCAGGCTGGGTTCATGTGTTGCATTTGGGGGCAAGGACGTCCCTGCATTGTGACAGAAACTGCTCCTGTATGCTGATTAATGCAGTTGTCAATTTTACTTTAGCTATAAGTAGTTTCATTGGTATGCTTATCTATGTAAGTGATTGCTTACCATATGGTTGCTCACAATGAAATAGATTTTAACTGCTTTGATTTGAAAAATGTGATGATCTGCCTGTGCAGTTTTAGCCACATTGTGGGGATACTTTGGCCACAGTGAAGCCACAACCTGAACTTAGCTTAATTACAAATGCAATTACCCTCATCACAGCCTGTATTATAGCAGAGGGCTACGTTCACAATTCTGCATTTTTTTTTCCAGCAGAATATCAGATATACTTCCAAAAGCCTAACATAAGTTCTGTACTGTGTGGAGAGGACAGTAGATTTGATCAAATTACCAGATTACTATACACATAGTGCACTATAAGACTGCATGATTTATTGGCCAGTTATTAGGATTGAGCATTCATAGGAACTCTCATTCTCGGTAATTAGCCTGTCTAATTGAGCAGCGCACTAGCCAATGGACAAGCAAATGCTTTTTGTCGATTGATGGGCATCTTTTATCAAGATAAGAGATGGCTGATTATCGGCAGCACATCTCCCCGTGTAACCCGTCCTACTAATCAACAGGACTCAGAGAGGGAGGAACAACTGCGGTAGCAATAGACTGCAAACATTTGTGTAGACACCTAAAGCGGTTGTCCGGGTTTAGAGCTGAACTCAGACATATCCCCTTCTTCACCAAGACAGCCCTCTGTATGGATTATCAGAGCATTTCATGCTCCGATGCTTTCCCTTGCCCTGTGCTGAATCGCGCAGGACAAAGGCTTTTTTGTTTACAAACTTAAACTGCTAGGTGGAGGCTTCCATCTAGCAGTGTGGCCAGAGACATCACCGGCACTAACTGGTGGACTGTAGTGCTTCCCTAGCTGTTTTACAGGCTAGGACAATGCTAAAGACTGCCCATTAGTGCCTGTGATCTCACCAAGAACCCTGCTAGGCAGAAGTCTCTGCCTAGCAGAGACCGTGTATTTCACCGGATCGAATAAAAAAGTGCAGGACAAGGGAAAGCATCGGAGTATGAAATGCTCTGATGCTCATCTCAGAGGGGCTGCCTGGGTGAAAAAGGGGATATGTCTGGGTTCAGCTCTGAACCTGGACATCCCCTTTAAAGGGTTATCCCATGACTAATGTAAAAAATGAAAATCAGACATAATATAGGAGATGATAATCTCTTTCTAACAAAGCTAGAACCAGCACTGTACCTCACATGGAACTAGAGATCTCCCCATTCACTGCTCTGCTAGATTTATATCAAGCTGACAGCTGAATGAGAGTGTCTTTTCTGCTTTAGCTCTCTCCCTATCACAGGTAAGGAGGCAGTTAAAGGATGGTATGGACCATGTGCCTCTATCTCAGTGAGCAGGGCAAAGAAATTAGAAAAAATAAAAAATAAACAGCAAGTGGTGCTATACAGATATATTTTATTGAATAATTCAGTGACTATGTTAAATTTTTAATTACATGCAATTACAAAAGTATTCAGATCCAGGTCCTGGTTTGAAAACTGTAGACTATTTTTCATAGGAGAACCCCTTTAATTAGCAGGAAATGTAAAGAGAGCTCAGCTCTAAAACAACAGAACTGTGAATGCAGTACCTACTCAGGATTAGAACAAGTCAAAGGAACACTCCAGGCAAAACTGCAGGGCCTGACGGGGTAAAACATATAATAAAGGTTCAAAGATACTACAAACTAAATCCTGTGTCACTAACCTCAAATGTATTCAGTTTTTTTATGTTGATTTATTTTAAGCCTCAATCACACGTCATTGTTCGTGCTCAAATCCATGAGCAGGTGGTCAGTAATGCATCCGTGAAGCTGACCATGAAGGATCCATGTTGGGTCTGTGGTTTTCACAGACCCATATACTATAATGGATGTGATGGATCCGTGAACAGGTACAAAGTAGAGCATGCATCCGTGCTAAAAACACTGACCCCCCAGACCGTGCTAAACTCTGATGTGTGAATACACACATTAAAATGAATGTCCTGTCCGTGGAGAACACTTCCAGCACACGTCCGGGAAACACTGACGTGTGAAAGAGGCTATAGTTGTAATTGTAAAATAGTGTTCAGAGCCAAAATGTACTTAAAAAATGCCTTTATTTATTCTTCTGATATAAAATGCATATTGATATCACACTTCAAGTGCACTCTGAAATCTAAGACCAATTTGGGTCACATAAAGTTACACATTTAGAATTACACTATGAAGTCCTCTCCGATGTTGAGCTTCATGAAGCCCTGAAAATCCCTATAATAGACATGGATATTCTTCAGATTGCACAGAATCTGACCTCAACATATCGGCATTAACTAGGCCAAATTCAGCATTAACTAGAGCATGCAATGCTGGAATGAACATGTGAATATGCACACTGTTTTATCATGTGTAAACGCACAAAGAGGGAAGCCGAATTACAGCAAAATCTCATTTTCAGGCTTAGGTAGCCATGTGTTATCTTCCACTGATTTGTGTCTGATTTGTATTTGCAGTGTTGTTTACCAGGATGGATTTTATGGCGCAGATATTTACGTAAGTATCTCCGTGCATTTAATTTTATAGGCTTGCTGATTGCTTTGTGTCATGAGAAAGGAGATGGTCTTGTCTAAAGTTAATGTTGTGAAATGCATTTTGCTTTTCATGTAGGCATGTGAATACATATATATTAATTTATACAACAATGTATTTATTACACTTTGAATGCGCACCTCAGAATATTTGTACTTGATTGTAGATTGAAGCATATACTCTAAAAACATTTATTATGTGGGGCATATTGTACTGGCCCATTGTGCAGTAGATTTCTAATATCTATAAAAAAAAATCCCCAGGAATGATTTTAAATTGCCACCAGCAACCTGGCCTAGAATGTGAGCAGGACTGGTTGCCTCCAATTGCACAGCTTGGGTGGTGAGAGGACGAGGCCTCATTACACACTATGCTCTAGCACTTGCATATGCTATATATTGGTGGGTTTTCCTGTTAGGCTGCTCATCCATGATGGTATATCGTAGGCAGAATCACATCATTACCAATTGGGGATGAGAAAATCGAGCTTCAGATCCATGATCCACAGTCAATTCATTCAAAAACTTTGTTTTAATGCTGTAGTAAAGCGGTATCCGTACAGCATCAAAATTTGTTAAGTCCGAGTCAGTGAATAACTTCGGGCTTCGATTTTATGACTTTTAAAACAGGAATCGGAAGTCGACTTCGGTACCGGTTGGTACCTCCGTTCCGAAGCTGACTTTCGATTTCTGTTTTAAAAAGTTTTTAAAGTCGTAGACTCAAAGCTGACTCGTAGAATCTGTTGCAACTTTGGACTTAACAAATTTTGCCTGGCCAAAGTACATACATTTTACAGGAGACAGGTTTCTGCACAGTGTTAACACAAAGTTTTTGAACGAATTGACTTCGGAACTTGGATCCAAAGCTAGATTCACTGGCCCAAAATTATTATCTATTGTAAAGCAGTGTAGTGATGCCTTCCCCTAGGTAGCTTTGCAGGTAGAGGAAACCAGTCCTCCTCAAATTCTGGGATAGGTTGCTGGCAACCATTTTAAATAATTTCTGAAGAACTCTTCTAAGCCCACAGTGGCTGAAAAAAACAGCATGACACATCAATTGGCAGATAGTAGTTGCTGTTCGCCCTCATATTTCATTTGAAAATTAGGTTCAGCCAAAATGATCAAACTCGGTCCTTTCTACTAATTGTTATCTTATGTATGTGGCCAGATTTAAATAGGCTCCTACAACTGGTTCCAGCATACCCTAATAGTCATATAGCCAGGTAGGGCTCTTAACACTGGTAAAAAACATACCTTTCATTCCCTCCTCTTTGAGATCTGTCTTAGCTGTAGCAACTTTTATAAATATTTAAATGAGCAACTGGAGTCTGGGTTATGCCTTCAGGGTGCAGTGACGTGACGGCGCGCCGTCATACATGCGAGTGCGCGCGCGGGATCCCAGCTTTAGACCATTGAGTCTAGTGCTGCCAGTCAAATGCATTGGGGGCATTATTAGAACATGTAGGGTGGCAGCATAATTCCTGTGGGTGTGGCAGAAGCAGTGCTCGGAAGGCATAACCCAGCCTCCTAGTGCTCCAGTTGCTCATTTAAATATTTATAAAAGTTGCTTTGAAAGCTAAAGCGTACCTCAGAGAAGGGAATGAAAGATATTTTTTTTATTAGTGTTAAGAGCCTTACCTGGCTATATGACTATTAGGGTATGCTGGAACCAGGTGATAAAGCCTCTATAAAGGTGTTCTTCAGAACTTTGAAAAAATGGCAAGGAAAGGTGCCATTATGTATAATATAACTACTCAAATGCCATGCAGGCGGTTCCTTAGTCCATTGCTGGTCCTCTGCACTACTGCAAAGAATAAGACTGTCCAGACACTTGACTGTAGATATCTCTGGCCATAGCAATACCAGTACGTTCAAGAAGCCACTGTTGTGGCAAGTGATTGGCTGCCATAGTTGCATATTGATACACATTTATAAGCACATATCAAGCTAAACTCTTGATTGCCCATTTAAATTTATGTTTTGTTATGGAAAATGATGTGCAACCTTGTATTTGAATTTGGTTATATATGTATGGTGGAACATTGCTATCGTCTGCTTAGTAAAATGAATAGTGATGCACAGTCTTTGACATATAGAAACATTTATGTTCCATAATATTGGAAATGGTAAAAAATGGGGGAGTGAGAGTGTGGTCAGTGGGTTACCAAGGATAGCTAGTTCTTTTGCATTGCATTTTTACTGGTTTTTACTTGGTTGACAATATTTGATGACATGAATTGTTGTATAGTAACATAATTGGAAAAATTTCACACACACAGTTTTATGGGTAGATGTTTCACACTTTACAGACATGGATAAAGTTCATCATATAGGGATTTGTCTTGGGTTTTTCTCACCTCTAATCTCGCTACATTTTTTTAAAAATAAATGTCATCCTCTACAGACCTTTATATTTTTTTGTCTATGTATTGTAGAAGCTATGCAATTTAAAATAGCAGAAGTCTGAGTATTATCTCACAATGCTTAACCCCTTCAGGACCCTGACATTTTTCACCTTAAGGACCAGGCCATTTTTTGCAAATCGTACATGTGTCACTTTATGTGGTGATAACTTTAAAACGCTTTTAATTATCCAAGGCATTGTAAGATTGTTTTCTCGTCACATATGGTACTTCATGACAGTGGTAAATTTGACGCAAAATATTTCATTTTTATTTATAAAACAAATACCAAATTTGCAAAAAATTGGGAAAAATTCGCAATTTTCAAAATTTCAATTTCTCTGCTTTTAAAACAGAAAGTGATACCTTCTAAAATATTTATTACTTAACATTCCCCATATGTCTACTTTATGATTGCATCATTTTGTAAATGTAATTTTTTTTTTTTAGGATGTTAGAAGGCTTAGAATTTTAGAAGCAATTCTAATTTTTTTTTAAATATTTCAAAAACCCACTTTTTAAGGACCAGTTCAAGTCTGAAGTCACTTTGTGGGGCTTACATAATAGAAACCACCCATACATGGCCCCAGTTTAGAAACTACACCCCTTAAGGTATTCAAAACTGATTTTTCAAACTTTGTTAACTCTTTAGGTGTTCCACAAGAATTAAAGGAAAATGTAGATGAAATTCCAGAATTTCACTTTTTTGGCAGATTTTCCATTTTGATCAATTTTTTTCCGCTAACAAAGCAAGTGTTAACAGCCAAACAAAACTCAATATTTATTACTCTGATTCTGTAGTTTAAAGAGACACCCCATATGTGGTTGTAAACTGCTGTACGGGCACACAGCATGACGCAGAACGAAAGGAACAGCATATGGTTTTTGGAAGGTAGATTTCATTGGGATAATTTTAAGTTGCCATGTCACATTTGAAGACCCCCTGATGCACCCCTAGAGTAGAAACTCCAAAAAAAGTGACCCCATTCTTGGAACTATGGTATAAGGTGGCAGTTTTGTTGGTAGTATTTTAAGGTGTATATGATTTTTGGTTGCTCTATATTCCACTTTTTGTGAGGCAAGGTAAGAAAAAAAGCTGTTTTGACTCTGTTTTTATTTTTTGGTTTTTACAATGCTCATCTGACAGGTTAAATCATGTGCTATTTTTATAGAGCAGGTTGTTACTGATGCGACAATATCGATTATGACTACTTTTTTGGTTGTTTGTTTCAGTTTCACATAATAAAGCATTTTTGAAACAAATGATTTTTAGTGTCTCCATATTCTGAAAGCCATATTTTTTTTTTTTGGGTGACTGTCTTATGTAGGGGCTCATTTTTTTTTGCATGAGATGACGGTTTAATTGGTACTATTTTAGGGTACATATGATTTTTTTATCACTTTGTATTACACTTTTTGTGATGTAAGGTGAAAAAATGTTTTGTTTTTTTTTACACCTTTTTTTTTACGGTGTTTACCTGAGGGGTTAGGTCATGTGATATTTTATTAGACTTGGTTGTTACGGACACAGAGATACCTAATATGTTTTAGTGCCTCCATATTCTGAGAGCCATAGTTTTTTTTATTTTTTGCCCAATTTTTTGCCTGTTTTATGTAGGGTCAAATTTTTTGCGGGGATGAGGTGATGGTTTTATTGGTACTATTTTGGGGGCATACGCCTTTCTGATCGCTTGGTGTTGCACTTTTTGTGATGTAAGGTGACAAAAAAAAATTGTTTTGGCACAGTTTTTGTTTTATTATTTCTACGGTGTTCAGGTGAGGGGGTGGATCATGTGATATTTTTTATAGAGCTGGTCGTTACGGATGTGGCAATACCCAGTATGTCTATTTTTTTACAATGTTTTGTGTTTTATTGGGGGGGCTTCTTTTTGCTTTAACATTATTATTTTTTATTATGAAAAACACTTTCTAAAACTTTTTTTTTTACTTTTTATTTTTATCCCACTGGGACTTCAACTTCTGGGGTCTGGTTCCCTCTGCAATGCATTACAATACAACTTATATTGTAATGCATTGGCTGTCAGCTATTATGCTGACAGCCTGCCTGTGAGACCCAGCCTAAGGGCTGGATCTCACAGGCTTCCGTAGAAGGCAAGTCCTGATTCCTATGGAAGGCCACTGCAGTGTGGAGACCCGATGGAGATGCGGCGGGCACACATACCCTCCGCAAACCCTTTGTATGCAGCGGTCAGCTTTGCGCCATACAAAGGGTTAATACACCGTCTTCATTGATGCTGGCGTATGTAGCAGGGGACTGGCTGACAGTGACTACCAGGTCAGTGAGCTGGTCCTTAAGTCATGCCCACCAACACTGTACATGTATGCTGAGGGTCCTTAAGGGGTTAAAGGATTTTTCCAGGTTACATATATTGACAAGTTGACAATCTTAATGTGTCCTCAGAATAGGTAATCAATATCAGATTAGTGGGGGTCTGACACCCTGCACCCCCAAGATCAGCTGTTTAGGGCAGCTATAGCTGGTGTATGGAGCTTGAAGCAGACAGCTCTGTATACTATGTAGTGGCTATGTGGGGTACTGCAGCTTTAGTAAACAGGCCCTGGAAACCATACAGTGTGCGGAGCCTTCTGCTTCTGCTCCTGACATTGTGTGTTTTCTGGCCCTGAACCTGCCTAAATTGATCAGTGGGGGTTTTGGGTTTTGGAATCCCCATGAAGCTAACATTGATACCTAGACAACCCCTTTAAGTTTTGTTTGCATTATTAAAATCAAAATCATAATGGCTCCCATAAAGATTTTACTCTTGACCCTCTATTATCATCTAAATGCGGCTAATGCATGTGTTCTTAATAAGGAGAGGGGAATAAGTCGCTGCCAGACACGTTCTCTCTTGAAAACAAAGGTTCAGGCATGTTGAAATCCAACATGCTTGGTCCTTTTTTTTTTTCTGCGAACTGCCATCAGGAAAAAGTCATAACATCCTGACATAAATTAGATCCTGTGAAAATTGTTAGGTTTGGTACACATTCATCTAATGTGTATGACCTCCTTAAAGGGGTTGTCCGAGTTATATAAAAACTCACACAACCCCTGGAAATGGCCTACAATTAAAAAAAAGGCTACTCATTAGTTTTCTCCTGTGCTTCTTCCTGCACTGAACTCCAATCCTTTCGCTGCTGATTTAATCTTCCTGGCTGAAGCGCTGAAGTCCTTTGCACATAAGTAACTGTTGCAGCAAGTTCTGATGCACAATATTATGATATTCGTATTGTGATGTAACAATTGATGCAATTTATCACAATTTTTTAAATTATTTACCAAGGCTGATTTTTACTAGAAACATTTGTTATTTTGTATATTGGAACAAGCCTCTATTAGACAAGTCATGTTAGAACAAAGCTGCAGGTTATTGACATTGATAATTACTGAAGCTTCCAATTTGGATAGTGTCCTATGTTATGGCAATATTTAATCTACCAATGGCCACAATGGTAAAACCTACAAAATATCTAGTATTTGAAAAACAGATCTGTAATTAATCTTGTCAGGGATGTAATAAAGGAGTTGTATTGATTTCCCTCAGGAACTTACTATGGCTCTGCTGGAGTTATGGAAAGTAGGCCTGGGTTAACTGAATATTGGTAGTGTACTGTTATTTTGAGGTCAGAAAATGTATTCTAATGTATTGCATAATAAATCAATTAGAAGTCATCTTTAAAGGGGTAGTGCACTAATTGTCAGACCTCTCAGACTAGGGGGACCCATGTTGGTTATCATAGTTACCTGATCCCCAGTGCTGGGTCTCGGCTTCTTTAAATCCCTAGGCTCCGCTGCTTGTCTTAAGTCATGTAAACTTCATGTTTGACGCCACTGCAGCTAATCACTGGCCGCTGCTCCCCTTGTGTCATGTCAAATGGCCACTATATTTAATGATTGGCTGCCGCAGCAACAAACTGGAAGTTTAATTGGAGCTGGGACCCAGGCAGTGCTCCAGACTTAAAAAAATAAACAGCAGCCATTGGCTACTAAACTGAAAAATGTAGTACCCAAATAAAATTTTTAGTAGCCAATTTGAAAATATACATAATTATAATAATAATAAAAAAAAAGACTTAGAGAAGATGAGACACAGCTCACAGTAATGAGCCAGCACTATAGGAGAATTCATCACCACATACCTATTACATCCAGTGACATCTCCGCTCATGAAGAACTTCTCTTTCCTCTTCTCCTCCGTTAGACTGCCAGGACTAATTCTTTCAGCCGCATCTCGTCTCTACAGAGTTTGTTACATACACAATAAATTTTTCCATCAACCTCCCATCCTGGTGTCCCCACAATGTTATCCTGCTGCCATTCTCAATACTGTGCCCGTGGAGCTCTCCAATGCCCCAGGTACTATATTGCAGAAAAATTGTACTGTCCCTACAGTGTTTACAGGAATTATAAATGCCACCTAGAGTGCCCCTATATATAATTATAATTAAAAAAAAAAAGACTTATAGAAGATGAGACACAGCTCACAGTAATTAGCCAGCACTATATATAGGAGATTTCAGCACCACATACCTATTAAATTCAGTGACATCTCTCCTAATGAAGATCTTCTCTTTCCTCACCACTCACTGCCCTCACATAGTAATCCACCACTCACTGCCCTCACATTGTAATTTTCTCTCACACTGCCCCCATATAGTAATTTCTCCACACATAGTAATTACTCCCCCACTGCCCCCACAGTAGAAATATGCTCCACAGTAGTGATTTCCCCCAATACTGTCCTCTAGTGGCCCCCTTATGGATAGTAATGTCTCCCAGTGCCCCCCTTCCGGCCAGTAATGTTCCCCAGTGCCCTTCTTATGGCCAGTAATGTCCCCCAGTGTCCCCCTTATGGTCAGTAATGTCCCCTCAGTGCGCCTCTTATGTCCACTTAAAAAAAAGGAATTATTGGCTCCCATGCCCCGCCGCCTCATTCTACTTTTTTTTTTTTTAACCACAGCACCCTGCCTCCACATATTATAAGGGGATCCTGATGTTGCAAAACCCCTTTAAAATGGCATAGAGAAGATAAAATTATTTTCTGGATGCCATTGTAAATATGTTTTCATAAACTCCATTTTTATCGGATGCCTTGGTGTCAGAGGCAGCAGCTGCTCTCATACTCCTGCTGCAAGCGACGGGGGCACTGGCCCTTCTACACCCCAGAGACACCGCAAGGGGCGAGAACAGCTGACTACAGGGGGTCAGAGAAACTAAACCTGCAGAAATTGGGGCGTCTTCATTCTGATGGGTGAGCTGTATTAATGTGGATAAATAATTAGCTATATGAAAATGTATAATTCCCATCATCTTCACGTAATCACTCATCCAGTAGATGAGGAAATGGCAGACCGGCCAGAGCCTCGTTAGGCCGGAGGTAGCACTAGTATGGGTGGTTCTCTCTACTTTACATGGAGAATTAACATCTGGCAACTGGCCCCATGCAGGGCAGAATTACAGGTATTATAGATGTAATCACTGTTCATATGGAAAGATCTTTCTGTAGGAACTACAAGTCCCAGCACAACTCTCATAACTGCTTAGACATGTAGACAATGACATCCTATTCTCTATCCTTATACCCCCCCTTCTGCGGGTAGTCGCAGCCCCTCCCCCAGCATATGTACAGTGTAGGGAAGCTCCCAGTTGTCGGTCCCATTACCTGTGGTATGTGCAGCAGTAACAGGAGGCCCAGCAGACCGGACAGCTCCATTTCAGCTTTCATTCAGGACAGTCAGCCAGACAAGCAGCCGGGGTTTCATGAATCAGAATTGCTGATTTCTGGGATCTTCACTTCCTGTCGGCCGGAGGAATCAGAAGGAAAGGCCTGCTGCTTTCTGATCCCCATCACGACACTGCTCTGCCCGGGGCAAGGAAAGCGCACTTATTGGAGGTGTCGGATCAATCCCTGCAGACCTCACTGCCGTACATCCCGGCACTGGCAGGCTTGCGCACAGCAGTGAGATGTGTAGCATAGGTGATCGATGGAGGGCCAAGGGCAAGCAATTATTGGCTCCCATGCCCCGCCGCCATATTCACATACAGCGCGGCAGCCCTGTTGCAAATGGCGACAAGACTACAAAGTCTTGTCCCCATCTGCAAATTTTAAGGCACATTGGAGACTATTTTGGTCGCCATCTGGAGCCCTGGACCCAGGGCCGGGGACTAGGTAAGTATGATCACCAACACAGGTCCCACCAGTTTGAGAACTCTGGAAATGAATCCACAACCCTTTTAAGATAGGCTGCCTATATTTACAGTATGCATTGTGATGAAAGCATAAAAATTTGAAGCACACGTAGGACTACAATGAAAGTCTTCAATGGGATTAGGTTCTCTAGTAGTTTTATTTCTGGAATTACAATTACATCTCAGCAGTGAGAGACTGATTTAAAATACATTGAAGAAGTGATCAAAATTTCATTATAGACGAGCAGAACATATTTTTTACATATTGTCAATAATCTTTAAGAAATATTGTGAAGCAATCATGAAATTGTGCATAATGGGTAAAAAAGTTTTCAGTTACAGAAGTAAAATTTAATCCAGCTGCTCAATTGATTTTCTTGGTACTCTTTATTCACTAGTACATTTCATTTAATTTTACAGCCAAAGCATAAGCTTTACTTTTTTTTACTTTTATTAGACATTTTACTTCACAAGCTTCCCAAGCTATTCCCAAGCTATTGCTAAGCTATTGCTTACCACATAGACTTATATTTTTTTTGCATCCTAGACAAATGTCAATTATATAAATGATATCTTGGAATATTTCCATAAGTAATAATTGGTTCTTTGCTAAATGTATTTAGTCTGTATAACTTAATTTACTCCTATATCTCAATGTGCATGTGATGGCTAAAAAATGTATTTACCTGAAAGATACCCAAATATATCCAATTATTCATTAAACTCTTCTGCATTTTTACTTTTTACTCCCTGCCTTCCCGGAGCCATAACTTCTTGTTTATTTTCCTTTCTTCACATAGCCATAAGAAGGCTTTTTTTTTTTTTTTTGGAGCAAGTAGTACTTTCTATTTGTACCATTTAATATTGCATAAAATGCAGTGTAAGCTGGAAAAAAATCCAAATATGGTGGAATTGAGAAAAAAAAAAAAAGAAATTCCACCACAGTTTTATGGGTTTTGTTTTTATGGTGTTACCTATGCAGTAAAACTGACCTGGTATGTTCATTCTCTAGGTCAGTATGATTATAAAAATGTTTATATTTTTTATATGTTTTTTATGTTTTTAACCGCTACAGGACCGCCGCACGCAGGATTGCGTCCTGGCGGCGGCCCTGTAGCTCTGATCGGACGCATCTAGGCGTCATCTCGCGAGACGCGAGATGACGCGAGGACGCGCCCGCACATGCGCAATGCGCGCCATCGGCGAGCTCGCATGTAGTTATACTACAGCCTGCCAGCGCCCGATCGTGCGCTGGCAGGCTGTATATGGCAGAAAAATCGCAGATCAGGCGTTGTTCTGTGAACAGCGTCTGATCTGCTTGCTGCCCGCTTCTCTGGTGGTCCCTTTGCTTGGGACCACCAGAGAAAAATATCAAAGTGCACCAATCACCACACAACCCCGACACCCACCGCCCCCACCCACTCACCACCCAAAAGTGTCACACATGTGGTATCGCCGTACTCAGGAGAAGTAGGGCAATGTGTTTTGGGGTGTATTTTTACATATACCCATGCTGGGTGAGAGAAATATCTCTGTAAATTGACAACTTTGAATAAAAAATGTAAAAAGTTGTCGTTTTCAGCGATATTTCTCACACACAGTATGGGTATATATAAAAATACACCCCAAAACACATTGCCCTACTTCTCCTGAGTACGGCGATACCACATGAGTGACACTTTTTTGCAGCCAAGATGCGCAAAGGGGCCCTAAAACCAATGAGTACCTTTAGGATTTCACAGGCCATTTTTACGCATTTGGATTCTCACGCTTTAGGGGCCCCTAAAATGCCAGGGCAGTATAAATACCCCACAAGTGACCCCATTTTGGAAAGAAGACACCCCAAGGTATTCCGTTAAGGGGCATGGCGAGTTCACAGAAAAAAAAAAAATTTGGCACAAGTTAGCGGAAATTGATATTTTTTTTTTGTTTTTTACAAAGTCTCATTTTCCACTAACTTGTGACAAAAAATAAAATTTTACATGAACTCACCATACCCCTCACGGAATACCTTGGGGTGTCTTCTTTCCAAAATGGGGTCACATGTGGGGTATTTATACTGTCCTGGCATTTTAGGGGCCCCTAAAGCGTGAGAAGAAGTCTGGAATCCAAATGTGTAAAAATGCCCTGTGAAATCCTAAAGGTACTCATTGGTTTTAGGGCTTCTTGCACTCAGGCTGCAAAAAGTGGCACACATGTGGTATCGCCGTACTCAGGAGAAGTGGGGCAATGTGTTTTGGGGTGTAATTTTATATATACCCATACTTTGTGTGAGAAATATCTCTGTAAACGACAACTTTTAAAAAAATTTATACAAAGTTGACAATTTACAGAGATATTTCTCTCACCCAACATGGATATATGTAAAAAATACACCCCAAAACACATTGCCCTACTTCTCCTGAGTACGGCGATACCACATAAGTGACACTTTTTTGCAGCCTGGGTGCGCAAAGGGGTCCAAATTCCAACGAGTACCTTTAGCTTTTACATGGCGGCTTACAATTTAGCCCCGCCCAAAATGCCAGAACAGTATACACACCCCACAAATGACCCCATTTCGGAAAGTAGACACCCCAAGGTATTCACTGAGGGGCATAGTGAGTCCGTCTGAGATTTTTTTTTTTTTTGCCAGAAGTTAGCAGAAATTGAAACTTTTTTTTTTTTTTTCTCAGAAAGTGTCATTTTCCGCTAACTTGTGAAAAAAAATGAAATGATACATGAACTCACCAAGCCCCTCCGTGAATACTTTGGGGTGTCTTCTTTCTAAAATGGTGTCATTTGGGGGGTATTTATACTTTTCTGACATTCTAGCACCTGAAGAAACATGACAGGTGCTCAGAAAGTCAGAGCTGCTTCAAAATGCCGAAATTCACTTTTTGCACCATAGTTTGTAAACGCTATAACTTTTACCCAAACCAATAAATATACACTTATTGGACTTTTTTATCAAAGACATGTAGAACAATAAATTTAGAGAAAAATTTATATAGAAATGTAGTTTTTTTAAAAATTTTACAACAGAAAGTGAAAAATGTCATTTTTTTGCAAAAATTTCGGTAATTTTTGATTAATAGCAAAAAAAGTAAAAATGTCAGCAGCAATGAAATACCACCAAATGAAAGCTCTATTAGTGAGAAGAAAAGGAGGTAAAATTCATTTGGGTGGTAAGTTGCATGACGGAGCAATAAACGGGTAAAGTAGTGTAGTGCGGAATTGTAAAAAGTGGCTTGGTCATTAAGGGTGTTTAAGCTAGGGGGGCTGAAGTGGTTAAAGTCCCCCTAAATGATTATAATAAGCAATCATTAGATTGCTTCTCTAATATATTGCAATCAATTGCTATTGCTATTGATTACATATTTGCTATGTTCTTATGAAGTCCTGCATTTAAAGACAAAAAAGTACATTTCACTTTCAGCACACCAGATATCCTTCTCACAGTCTGAGTGCTTTGGGTGCTTTTTGGTAGAAGGTTCTTTCTGGCAGTTCTGTTTAGATTGGTGGATTGCTACAGTGAGGGCTGACCTTCTGGAAGTTTCTCCCATGTGCACGCAAGATCTTTGGAATTTAATGAGAGTGACTATTGGGTTTTTGGTCACCTCCCTTACCAAGGCTCTTCTCTCCTATTTACTTAGATTGGTGAGGGAGACAACATTAGGAAGAGTCCCGTTTGTTCAAAATGTCTTCCATTGAAGAACTATGGAGGCCACTGTGCTCTTGGGAACGTTCAGTGCAGTTAAAATTTGTTGTACCGTTCTATAGATCTATGCCTAGAGATGTCGTGAACATAAAATTTTCCGTTCGCGAACGCGAATTTATGCAAATGTTCAGGAACGGGCGAACAGGGCGAACCGCCATAGACTTTAATAGAGAGGCAAATTTTAAAACCCACAGGAACTCTTTCTGGCCACAATAGTGATGGAAAAGTTGTTTCAAGAGGTCTAACACCTGGACTGTGGCAAGCCTGAGGGGGATCCATGGCAAAACTCCCATGGAAAATGGCGTAGTTGACGCAAAGTGTGGTAAGTTGAATTCGCAATGCGATTAATATAACCTGCATTAATCGCATTGCGAATTCAACTTAGAGCTGGGTTCCTAATGGTTGTATTGCTAGAATATAATGAAGATTGAGAATATAGCGCTATATTCTCAATCTTCGTTATATTCTAGCAATACATCCATTAGGAACTCAGATCTAAGTTGTAATCACAATGCGATTAATAAAGGCTATATTAATCGCATTGCGATTAAAACTACTAACACTGCAGCTTCAGAATGAATCTAAGATGGATGCCGTCCTTGCTTTTTGATAGGAGGTGGGAGTGTCTGGGAGGGAGACTGATGTACTAGCCCTAAAAATGGCTTTTTGGGGTGCTGTCAGGGCGCTGTCCTTACAGCAGAGATCAGATGAGTCTTTCAGGACTGGAGTGGACACTGAATACACTAGCCTAGCTATTGATTTCCCTATTAAATCAACAGCAGCTACACTGTCCCTCCTCTCACTAAGACTGCAGCTTCCGAATTAATCTAAAATGGATGCTGTCCAAGAGATGGTAGGGTCTGGGAGGGAGGGTATGCTGCTGATTGGCTGGAATGTGTCTGCTGACTGTGAGGTACAGGGTCAAAGTTTACTCAATGATGACAAATAGCGGGTGGACCGAACATCGCATCCGAACATCAAATGTTCGCCCGCCGCAGTGAACACGCACAAGCTATGTTGGCCGGGAACTGTTCCCTGGCGAATAGTTCGGGACATCTTATTTGCGAATTCAACTTAGAGCTGGGTTCCTAATGGTTGTATTGCTAGAAAATAATGAAGATTGAGAATATAGCGCTATATTCTCAATCTTCGTTATATAATTCTAGCAATACAACCATTAGGAACCCAGCTCTAAGTTGAATTTGCAATGCAATTAATATAACCTGCATTAATCGCATTGCAAATTTAACTTAGAGCTGGGTTCCTAATGGTTGTATTGCTAGAATATTACGAAGCTTGAGAATATAGTGCTATATTCGTTATATTCGTCAATTCTAGCAATACAACCATTAGGAACTCAGATCTAAGTTGAATTCGCAATGCGATTAATACAGGTTATATTAATCGCATTGTGGTTACAACTTAGATCTGAGTTCCTAATGGTTGTATTGCTAGAATTGACGTATATAACGAATATAGCGCTATATTCTCAATCTTCGTTATATTCTAGCAATACAACCATTTGGAACCCAGCTCTAAGTTAAATTCGCAATGCGATTAATACAGGTTATATTAATCACTTTGCGATTACAACTACTAACCCTGCAGCTTCAGAATGAATCTAAGATGGATGCCGCCCTTGCTTTTTGATAGGAGGTTTTTTCCTCTTTAATAATTTGCCAACATTTTTAAAATCCTGTTTTCATTGTTTTATTATGGTAAATTGTGTGCAGATTGTTGGGGAAAACTTGAACACATTTTAGTTTTTTTAAGCACAAGTTTACTACATAACAAAATGTGAAAAAAGTGAAAGGGTCTGATCACTTTCTGGGTGCATTGTATACTTTGATATATAAATGTAACAATATAAGTTGTATTTTAATATTTTAGTCAACGCTAAGGTCTATGAATATTATTTAGATATTTGGATAGTGAATTAGAAAGGACCATAAATAATCACCCAACATTTTCCCAATTTTAAGTAACCATATTTTTCACTTTATAAGACACACCTGATGATAGGACACACCTATGTTTTTGAGGAGTAAAATAAGAAAAAAGTATTTTGAAACAAAAGATGTGCTTTTGGTGGGTTTTGAACTAATGGTGGTTTGTGGATGACACTATTATGGGGGATCTGTGGATGACACTGTTATGGAGGGGATCTGTGGATGAAACACTGTTATGGGGGGATCTGTGGATGATGCACTGTTATGGGGGAATCTGTGGATGACACTGTTATGGGGATCTGTGGATGACACATTGATATGGGGGGAGCTATGGATGATACTGCTATGGGAATATCTGTGGATGGAACTGTTATGGGGAGATATGTGGATGACACAGAGGGTTTATAGCATTTTATGCTGGTCCCCTCTGTGTCTTCTCATGTCCCTGTGTAAATAGTGACCCCCATTACACAGGGCCCCGCTTACAGCAGTCTTCATAAGTAAAGATTAGTTATTTAACCCTTAACAAGTGGCTCTGCTTTTTAAAGTACTGTAATCATCTGTAGTAGTACTCCCTATCAAGCACTAAGCAGCTTGCCACGTCTCACCCTATGCACAGATCACAGGACAATAGTTGAGATAGTGCGGGATAGTGAGGGTTTTATAGGGCTATAACATCACAATGCATGGCTATCTGCGCGTTGGCTGGCTGCATAGCATTATGGGTGATCTTTCATTCTCAGGCTTGTCTCCTCTACACTTAGTTTCACTTTTTAACACGTGCCGCAGCCATTTTAGGTAGAACTTATTTATTACTACGAGGCGCAAGGAAATTTAAATTAAATGCAAATCGAAATTTTCCTAAACATTGGACTAATTTCTGTTTTCAAAGCTTCCCTTCACTCAACACTAATTATTACACTCCATAAATGAGTTCAGGCTTTACCTTTGCCACCTACTCTGGCAGTTTCATAGTTTCACTGCTCTCACAGTAAAGAATCCTCTTCTATGTTGGTGTGCAAAACTTCTTTCCTCTAGACATAGAAGATAACCCCTTGGGAGAGATGTGTATTCACCTTTTATATAGGTATACTTTACCAAGTTATTAGTAGGGTTGAGCACCAATATTCAAATTGTGAATTTTTATAGCTAATATCGGTTCTTTGAGAATTTGCGAATATTTTGAATATAGTGATATATAGTCGTAAAAACGAATAATAGTTTTTTTTTGTTTTGTTTTTCCATCTGAACCCATTACCTTGTATACCTACCTGCTTCTTGCTTGTGGGCCAATGTGAGAAGGCTGCAATATTCTAGTCTGTAGTGAATTACAACATTATTCATTATTTAATTTATTTTCTCTTATGCGAAAAATCGGCAATATAATATTTGCGTAATGCGAATATTCTAAAACATGAATATATAGCACTATAGAATATAGTGCTATATATTTGTTTTTTAGAATATTAGTAATTTTTTTCTAATTTAATGTGAACAGTCATTGGTCCAAAAGCAACGTAAGCAGGGAGGAATCATGACTTCAGATGGAAAAAAATGTACAAATATTCAAAAAAATTAATATATAGCACTATATTGAAAATAGTGCTATATATTCGTTTTTTAGAATATTCATCATGGACCCCCACAGATCTGAAATTGATGACCTATCATCAAGGTCATCAATATATTTTTATTGATAACCCCTTTAAGTTTACTATCATCTAAAATTAATTTTCCATGTCAGTTTTATACACTGTTTTACCATTTAATATATACTATATAATAGAATGTAATAGTACAGCTTTTTGAAGAAAGACAGGACTACATTGTGCACCCAATGAATACTTTGTAATGTATTGTCTAATAAATGTATATGTCAGGAGTGTAAAAAAGTATAAAAACAATAGATAATTTGCAGTACACCTACCTACAATGTGTCCTCTAAGTCTCCTGTCCAAGTGTACAGTAACACATAACTTACAACCTGTTGACTGCACCAGGGATTTTGAGACATGCTTTACAGGGGACTCACTGACTTCTATAGGACAGTTTTCTAGGCATGTTCTGTGACCAGTGCAGAGGTCACTGTATAGGGAAGGGGAGTGGATAATATGTGAGCATCAGCTATTGGCAATGGTAGATGTTGTTTTATCCATACAGAGGTGATATCTATCATTATAATCCTGCATGTAATAGTAATGGGATGACTAGTGAAAAGTGATCTGCACAGACCAGGAAGTGGCACCTATTATTAGGCATAGCAGCCTAAAAGGATTTTAGGATTTTTTTTTTAATACAGTTGACAGAAAATTTAAAATCACCGAACTTTAAAAAAAAAACTGTCCCCAGTGGAGCTCCTAATGTAAGCACAAATAATAATTTTAAAAATAGGCAATTTTCTAATGACACATTCCCTTCAGCCAGGGGCGGACTGAGCGGTCGGGCACTTTGGACATGGTCCGAGGGCCCGGCCGGGAAGGGGGCCCGGCGGCTGCCCACTCAGTATAGAGAAAAAGAGATCGCGGCGGCGGCAGGGAACATCAGGACGGAGATGAGCGCTTGCATTGCGCTCATCTCCGTGCGGAGCAGCAGCAGAGGAGGGAGAGGCGTGTCCTCTCTCTCCCTGTTCCTCTGATAGGCTGCCAGCACTAGGCCGGCAGCCTATCAGAGGCCGATGCAGGCGGCGCGATGACGTCATCGCGCCGCCGGAGCCGTACAGCTCGAGACACAGGCCGGAAGAGGCCTGCATCGCATCGCTGAAGGTAAGTATAAGTGTTCTTTTTTTTTTTTCTTGGGGCTACTGGCATTAAAAGGGGCTACTGGCACTAAAGGGGGCTACTGGCACATAAAGGGGGCTACTGGCACTAAAGGGGGCTACTGGCACTAAAGGGGGCTACTGGCATATAAAGGGGGCTACTGGCACTAAAGGGGGCTACTGGCCCTAAAGGGGGCTACTGGCACATAAAGGGGGCTACTGGCACATAAAGGGGACGGCTACTGGCACATAAAGGGGGCTACTGGCACATAAAGGGGACGGCTACTGGCACATAAAGGGACGGCTACTGGCACATAAAGGGGACGGCTACTGGCACATAAAGGGGACGGCTACTGGCACATAAAGGGGACGGCTACTGGCACATGAGGGGGGACTAATAACACATAAGGGGGAACGGCTACTGGCACATAAGGGGGAACGGCTACTGGCACATAAGGGGGGACTAATGGCTCATGAGGGGGCCTAATGGCACATGAGGGGGGCCTAATGGCACATGAGGGAAGCCTAATGGCACATGAGGGGGGCCAAATGGCACATAAAGGGGACGGCTACTGGCACATAAAGGGGATGGCTACTGGCACATAAAGGGGACGGCTACTAGCTCATAAAGGGGAATGGCTACTGGCACATAAAGGGGACGGCTACTGGCACATGAGGGGGACTAATAACTCATAAGGGGAACGGCTACTGGCACATAAGGGGAACGGCTACTGGCACATAAGGGGGACTAATGGCACATGAGGGGGCCTAATGGCACATGAGGGGCCTAATGGCACATGAGGGCCTAATGGCACATGAGGGAGCCTAATGGCACATGAGGGAGACGGCTACTGGCACATAAGGGAGACGGCTACTGGAACATATGGGGGGCTACTGGCACATATGGGGGGCTACTGGCACATAATAAGGGGGCTACTGGCACATGGGGGGAAGCACAAGAGAGGCACTTATTACTAGCACATGTGGTGCCATGGAGAGGCACGTGTTACTGGCACATTATTATGGGGCACTATGGGGGCTTCTACTGAGGCCACAAAGAATGGGTATTTTATATGGGGGGCTCTGTGTGGTATTAGTATTACCAGGGGTATTATCTGTTTCTGCAGTGTAGTATTGGGGAGCACAGCGGCACAGTATTGGGGGTAGTAGGATGATTTGTCCAGAAGATGGGAGGATGATGGAAAAGTAGTAAACTAAGATTTTTTTTGTTAAACTGCAGAGATGGAAAATGGCGACAACATGGTGGTCTGGTCTGAAGGTCTGAAAGGAGGACAGAAAACATCTACATCAAAGAAGACGTCACTGGACGTAATTGGTAAGTGCCCTGTATTTCTGTAGTGATGGGATCAGAGGCATAACGATGGCGGTGTGACCAGGTAGTGGAGGCGGGATATGGGCGTGGCTGGAGGTAGGGCATGGGTGGGGCCTGGAAGGGGGCCCTTGATTTATTTTGCCCGGGGGCCCTGAGGGTTCTCAGTCCGCCCCTGCCTTCAGCTTGAATCCCGAAGCTGCATGAGTTTCTGTGCTTTCTTTTCCTGTTTCCTTTGAAAAGTTGTATAGCATTTTAAGCCATTGCATTGTAATGTAGATGGAACTGTTTACACAGGTGGTCACTAGGGAATAGCTCAATTACGTATCATAAAGGGGTTATCTTATCTAATACATTGGTGGCATATCGTTAAGTTATGCCAGAAAGGTGCAAGTCCCACCTCTGGCACCAGCTCCTAGATCCCTCCCCGAAAGTTAAGGAGAGAACGCCAACCAAGGGCGACCACTATTCAGTTTCTTCTATGGGGATTCATATAATAGCTGAGCACCGGCTCTGCTTGGCTATTTTCCAGCAGTCCCATAGAGGTGAATGGTGAAAGGGCAGTATGTGATGAACTCTCCATTAATTTCTGTGGGATTACTGAAAATAGTTGAGCACACTTGATTAGCTATTTTTGAAACTTCTTTTGAAGTGAATGAAGAATATGAACACAAAACCAGTGTGTTCTTATTCATTTTGGGGATCTGGTTGAGGAGATAAGAGTGGCTCCCAGAGTTTGGAGCTGCACCTTTCTTACATTGTTGTCATATCCTGGCGATATGCCAGCAATGTATAAGATTAAACAACTTATTTAAGTAACAGGGCTGGCAGAACACACTACGTCTGACAAAAATAATATACATGGGGCTGATTGACAAATCCTATAGGTGGTATAAACTTCTAAACCTGGTGCAACATTTTGGCACAATTTTTACTAGAATCTAGGTGCCCTGATTTAGTAAATGTCAGACACAGATTAAGCAAAGGTCTTTCCAAACAATTTGAATGTTATTATTGTAATAAGGTTAGCTTACCTTTTTAAAATAATATTGGTTGCCCTACTGCCTATCAATCAAAACCAAACCTACCTCATTGTCCATAAAACAGCATTCTACTGCCAGGTTGTTGAGGAATTTAAAAACACATTGAAAGAGATAACTCAGACACATAGAGAGATAAAAATTCTGGCATATGCAGTTTACTTGCTGGATGTAATTCATCTGCTAATTGCTACTTGAGACTTTTCTGGGACCTCCCGCTGGGAGAGTGGAAGACAGATCTTCATTCACATTCTGAGTACAGAGTCGTTCACTTGGCTTCTGCAGAGACCTACCCCCATATTATGCTGTAAAAATAAATAAATTAAACCTCATAGTTTAAATATTTTATAGCTAATCAGTTTAACCCCTTGATGACCAGAGTGTTTTGTCCCTAAATAACTTTTTTTTGTACACATGTTGGTTTAGGGGTCCTTACATTTTTATTTGCTGGCCCAACAAAATATTTATTTTACCTTTTTTGTTGCACATACAGTATACTGTAGATATTTTCATAGTTTTTTTTTTTTGAGAAAAAATTATGTTTTTTTATACTTTTATAGGGTAAAGTGCACTAAAAGTAGATAGATATAGATAGATAGATAGATAGATAGATAGACAGCATTCAATAGATAGATAGATAGATAGACAGCATACAATGTTATGACTTTAGATACTGGCAGAGCTAATCTGGGTCTTCTAAGGGTGCTGCCACACGCCATGCCTTTTTAAGGAGGCAAAAAAATTCACCCCCCCCAAAAAAAATGCATGTGGTTTTTTCAACAACATACCTGCGTCTATGGTGCATTTTCTTCCAAAAAAACACACACAGCAAAACTTAATTACATCAATTACAAAATAGAGTTACATTAAGGTAATTTAGGTTTGCTATCCTAAACCCAGGCACAGCCACAATCCTGGGGGACAGCAGTTCTCCCATGATGAGGGGAACCCAGTAGTAACACATCTGTGGAAGTAAGGATTTATATTGCTGTTGCTAACAAAATTATCTACAGTATTTAGAAGTCTCCAATGGTGATATATTGCATATGAAGCAATTAAACATTGTGGGGGACATAATTTTTTATGCGTGAATTTGTATGGAAATATTATGGTTTGTTTTTTGATAAATAAAATATTAAAAAAATAAAGATTATGGGGGACATTTATCATCTGAGATCGTTTTCATGTCACTTTTAAATTTTGTTTTGCATTGTGTGATAGCACCAAATTTTGGAAATAGTGCGCAGTTGTCATGTATTTGGTGGAACTGCTTTGTGTTGTATGACTTAGCCTTAAAAAATACCCCAGGAGGCTGCCTGGCGTAGGAGGCGACTTTTCTGCGACATTTCAAGTGTCACAAATAAATCCATAAATGTGCCATAATCCAGGTCTTATCTCACTTTTCTGCCTTAAACATAGACCACTTTGAAAAGTGTTGTGCAAAAAAAGTCACATTTGGCTTGTTTTGGGACACTTTGACATCAAAAACCTGACATATCTGGTTTGATAAATGTTCCCCTATGTCTGTGACCTTAGAAATTCCCATCCCTTGAAAAAGTATTTTTTTAAAAATTATTTTAAAGCTTGAGTTAGTATTGTATAACCCTATCCGTAGCACTCACACAAACCTACAACCAAACAGCTATGTACATTCCTTTCAATGTGCTATTTTTACCTGTTTTAGTATAGAAATGTTGATTTATTTTAAGTTTTTATTTGTTTTATTCAATCCATTACATTTCTTTTTCCTTATAGAGTAGTGTGCCAAGAGCCTCTGTTTGGTAATAAATTATCTCAGGTATGAAGTCTGCTGGTGATGCAAAACCTTTCTCACTGAATGCTGTTTGCTATGTAATACTAACAGCAAAATTGTGACGTTCTATTTATATCCTATCATGTGCACAATTAAACGTGAAAGTTGCAACATTGTGGCCAACTGAGCATCTATTACTATTTGTTTCTCTTCTTAAGTCAATCTCACTAAGCTTGCTGGATGGTGCATGTGTCTCACTGTCACAAACTGTATACCTGAATGCTGTTCACTGATAATATTCTTAATTACACGTATGAACAGTAATGACTCTTTGTAATTTTGGAAAAGGAGACCACTAACTTGCTAATATAAGAGGGAATATTCTATAACATTTATAATTTGACTTCTCTATTTTCTACAAGCCTCTTTGTCTTGTTATCATTTAACTCATATTTCTGTTTAGACAGCATGGACATGATAATAAGTGTTTATGTGCTTACTCAAATGAGATACTCAAGTTGAACTACTACTGAGACCCAGACTGGTCACCATCACCGCCTGGATCCATACAATACTTTAGGGTAGGGAAAAACACAAGTTAATTACATGAGACTTTGGGGAACATTTATTAAGACCAATAATGGTGGATTGGCCAAAGTTATGTAGAGGCACCATCCTCTTCATAACTTTGGCATATCCACCGCCACTTCTAAATGTAAGACGGCTATCTTTTTGACCATTTACTATGCCTAAAATACGCACCAGAAATAAGCCTAATCTGCACCAGAAAAAAGCCAAATATAGGTGCATTTCTGTTTAATAAATGACCCCCTTTATTTATTTTTATATTTTGCATATCTTTTTAACAAGTTGCAAGCTATTTCCAACTTTATCAAATTTAATATAGATGCACATATAAAAATGTTGCATCACAGTTATGTTAGAAGGAATAGTCTAAGTTATAAAAAAAAATGTTCTCCCAGAAAGGAATTAACAAAATATACCCCATACACCAATCCACCAATACAAAACTGCAGCCAGGGGCGTAACTACCGGGGAAGCAGGGGAAGCGGCTGCTTCGGGGACCGGGCTGACAAGGGGCCCGGCGCCAGGCAGCACATGTCCTCTCTCCTTGGCTTCCCCGCCCCAGTAATCAGCTGACGGCGACGCTGCCGAGTTGCCAACAGTGCGGGACTGTCCACTGTGCCGGCGGGCCGCCCCCCTTTCACAGTTTGGCCCAGCCCCCCCCCTCCCCTCCCCTCCCCTTTAGTTACGATTCACGTCAGTCTCAGACTCTCATGTGTCTGTCCTGCAGTGCGGGCCACAATGCGATCCTAGTTACAGGGCAGGGAGGGAGGCGGGACTGGAGACTGGGAGGTGGTGCTGGCCTATCAGAGCGGCGTGATGACGTAATTGCGCCGCTGCGCTGCAGAGGGCATCAGAGCATTGCTGTCGCCGGACGTGTGATTGTGTAAGTACAGTCTGACTGTGACTGTGTCTAGAGTTTTTTTTTGTTTCGGCTAGGTGGACAAAAATCAATAATTCTAAATGATGGACTACATTGGGGGGGGGGATGGGGGGAAGAGGAATTAATTATCATTCATCTGCATTGGCTACTGGCCCATTATAGGGGAGGGGGTGTTATGGGCCAGGCACATTATAGGGGAGGGGGTGTTATATGGCTGAGTGGCTACTACTGGCACATAATGTGCCAGTAGTAGCCACCCAGCCATATAACACCCCCCCTATAATATACGTGCGGGGGGGGGGCATACAAAAATTTGCTGTGGGGCCCAGTCATTTCTAGCTACGCCCCTGACTGCAGCCATTTACTAGCCTTAGCAATATGTGGCACATGACAACTGAGGCCAGGGTTTGTCTACAGAGGTCATGTGGAGCATACGGGTACATATTTGCTGCAGCCAAACATACAAAAGGGGGTGGGGAGGATCTGAGTAGAGGTGCTGGAAGTGGTAGGGGATATAATAAGTGAGAATATGATACTTTTTATAGTTCACACAACCTGTTTATTTGCATTGTTGCAGTGATAAAGAACTGCAACTTTTATGTAACTGTTATTTGCTTTACAAAATCAGAAGTCAACAGTTTTTATAAGGATTAACCAGGGACACACACACACACACACAATCTTAGTGCACCACAAGAAAACTCAGGTTTCTATTCTCCACTAACAGTTTCAAAGAATTTTCTATACATACCTTTAAGGGGATTTCCAAGACTTTTATACTGATAACCTACCCTATTGAAGTTAATGGGGCCAAGCTGTACATTGTAGAGCTGCTGTGCTTGGTGAGCTGAGAGAAGGCTGTGGCAATACTGTGAGTGCCAGTGCCTTCTCAAACAGCTGATCGGCAGCAGTTTCTGGTGTTGCCTCCCCCCATGATCAGATACTGATGTCCTATCTACTGGGAAGTCTGGAAAAACCCCTTTAAGAACATTAAAGTTCTGATATTGGTAACCTGTTCTCATAGTCGTGGCTAGTGATGAG
This sequence comes from Bufotes viridis, assembly GCA_033119425.1. Taxonomy (NCBI): domain Eukaryota; kingdom Metazoa; phylum Chordata; class Amphibia; order Anura; family Bufonidae; genus Bufotes; species Bufotes viridis. Next base: position 46,282,216 of record CM065595.1, read on the forward strand.
CGAGGTTTACAAAAATTAGATTCGGCTACTTCAATCTCAAATGGATGAGGCGAGTATGAATATTTTTTTTTAACCGCCATTTCAGGAAAAATTGATTAGTTACCATGAAGCATGAGGAAATTCAGCTTCATGACAAATCAAATTTACCCTGAAATTCTGATCAAAGTCCACTTCCTATACTTTAATTAGTTGAACAGTTGTAGTTGCTCTGTTGGATATAAGTTATCTTATTCACTTTATTAGGACAATTCTTTAATACCCAGCAACACTGCTACTATATGCATGGTGTGTCCAGAGCAGCTGCAATGCAGATCAGAATCTTCAAACGGCTGATTGGCCTGGGTGACAATCTAATATTGACGGTCTAAACTAGAGATATGTATATTTTTCCTATTGCCAAAAGGTCTTACTCGTGTTCCGTTGCACCAAGGGTTAATTGCACAAGACAGGTGAGCTGGATACCCATGTATATTTGTAAACTAATATGACAGTATCATGGCCAAGAATAGTTCAATTAATTGCCACCATAGGCCCCATACCATTATTATACCCTGATATTGGCATTGACTGACTAGAAATCAATTCAAGATTTAAGAGCTCAAGTCTATATTTGCCCTCCCTTTGTATGCAGTTGAACATCAGTTTGCTTAACTTTTTTAGTTCGGACAAAAAAAACACCTTTAACTCTGGAAACTGATTCCTACGGTCATACTTTATGGCTTTTGAGATATCAGATTTAGAGAGCCAATGGCTCATTTATAATGGCGAAATAATTTCACTAGAAATGTACAGATGCTTAGTTTTGAAATTACCTTCCTGTTTACATGGTCAAAAGTACATTTCACCCTTTCTAGTCATTGCTTTGGATTGTAATGACTTTGCAAAACAATACACTGTATGCTGCTAAGGAAGACACACACTAGAATACTTGAGGATGCATAATAATAGAATTTTACTTATACCAAGATGAATAAACCTAAAAAGCAGAACAGATGTAAATATATATAGCAATAGGAATATTGGGTGGCTCACTTGAAGGTAGATATGGAGCGGGTGCTCAGTCACCTAATGGGTCTCACCTAACCCTAAATAATGTATTTAACTGCGTATATCTATATTGGGACGAGCACACCTCTCTCTGACCCAGCAGAGTATTAGATATAAATTATGTTAAATAGATCATGGTAAACATATGCATTTAATAAGATGCTCCTATTTATTAGCAAATCACACAAGGAAACCTTAAAATATAAATATAAAATATAAATATAAAGTACAACTTAAACTATAAGTAATGGTCCTCTATATGTTGGAGAAATAAAATGATAACCGTAAAATCAAAAGTTCATCACCATATTCGTTCAACAACCATTTGAATAGTATGTTAATAGTCCATTAAAAGTTCATTAAAATTGCATACATCGAAATATGTCCTTGTAGGGATTATGAGACCTTGATTTTGCTGTTTAAAGTGCACTATTGCTCCCAGGTAGAATGTTGCTTTATATTCTCAAATATTTCATTCAAAATTTTATAAAAAATGCTGTCGTGCCGTATATTAATGTATTAAAGTCCTTGCATCATCCCTGTATCACCACACATTATTGCAGCACCCTCCTTTCAAAGGCTTTCAGCAGTACCTGTTTGTGCATGAGGCTCACGGCTCGGCTGACTGCCAGTGGCGTCACACGTGGTTTAGCTACACGGAGTGCTTTACCTCCTCTGGCGCTGCTTGTACGGACCTGTAGTGTGTCGGGGGTATCGCTGCTAAGTATGTCCTTCGGTAGGGGGACAGGGTCAGGAGCGCTCCTGCAGGAATGAAACTTGTTGTATTGCAGGGGTCTTCGCACCAAACGCGCTTCGGGACCAGCGCGTCCCTTCCTCATGCAATATATAAAGGCTATAGCTAATGAAAAGCAAAGCACTGAAACATTCGATTTGGCGGCTTCGCCAAATTTTACACAAAAAATAACTTTGTGACTAGAGATGAGCGAATCGAAATTGACAAAGTGGAATTCAATTCGAATTTCAGGAAAAATTCAATTTGCATCGAATCCAAATTTCCTGACCCTTCATAGTAACAAATTTCTTTCCTAAAGTGGCTGCTGCACATGTTAGTACAAGGAGCAAAGAACTCTGGGAACGTGGGATCGACCACAATGCCATGCATGCAGCCAATCAGCAGCCAGCCAGCCCGCCCTGTGATGTCACAGCCCTATAAATAGCCTCAGCCATCTTGGATTCAGCCATTTTCCAGTGTACTTAGTGCAGGGAAAGACATTAGCAGGCACTAGGGAAAATGCTAGGAAGGACTTTAAAACTTTTATTTTGCTGAATAGAAGTTCAGGGAAAGATCATTAGAAGTGTAGATAAAGGATAGGGAGGAATTATTCCACAGTATTGAAGCAGATCAGGGTCCAATCGGGAAGTGTACAGCCTGGGTAATAGGAACAATCATATTACACCTTGCTGCACTGACTGGGGATCCAAATTGCCATTATACTGCCGCTTTCAGGTTTGCAATAGATGATACTTCTTTAATTCCAGCAAACCTCTCTTGTTATTGTAGTGCAAGTGCTGTGTGATACAGCCATTAACAGGGTGTATTACTAGGAAATATTTCTATGTCTTATTACCCTTGTGCGGTGCATTTATATGTTCTAAAGCATTTTTATTTTATTTTTATTAGCGGAAAAAAATACGGGCTTATTTGCCGTTCAGTGGTGCAGTGATATGTTCTAAAGTCTTTTTTGGGGTGTATTAGTGCAAAAAAAGGGCTTATTAGCTGTTGTGTGGTGAAGTGAGAAAATTACAGCCTTTTTTGGCTTATATTAGTTGTAAGGGATCGCTGTTTTAAAGGGGGTCACAATCATAGACTTCTCCTCTGACAACGGGGTTCAAGTCCAAAAAGCTCAGTTTACCCACAGGGTCTCAGGCTCCAACCCTTAGCAAGTCGGCTCATCAAACATAAGTCCAGGGGAGAGATCCGGCTTCACTAAGCTGCACGGTCTAACAGCCCTCCTAGCTGTGACCACACAAGCATCTCAGGCTTCCCTCTGTAGGGTCACTTCCTCTCCCCCGAGACTCATACACTGAGGGTTGATTTATCGCAGCTTGATTAACCTAGCTGGCCTCACCTGTAATGGATTAGGGGTGTGGACTGAAAGACTCCCACTACCAACCTGTCTTCCAGTCCAAAGAAATCCAGCCCATACAACTTTAAATAGAAAACAGCTTTAGCAACTATGCTTGCTGAAGCCAAACCATTTCTAGATTTCAGTTCTCACCCAGCTAAACTGAAAAACCGGGTGAGATATAAACCCCCACTGTTCATCTACTGTGCATTTTACTGTACCACATAGTGGAAAAAAAAGTATTATTTGCCGTTCAGCGGTGCAGTTATATGTTCTCAAGCCTTTTTTGACGTGCATTAGTGGCAAAAGTAAAATATGTTTGCCGTTCAGCGGTGTCACTTGCGACAAAGTAGAAAATCGAGTCAAAATATATGATAAGTATAATTTATCTGCTGTTCAGCGGTGTCACTTGCGACGAAGTCGAAGATCGAGTCAAAATATATAAGATCTGGAAGTGGAAAAAAAAGGCTTATCTGCCATTCAGTGGTGAAATTATATGTCCTAAAGCCTTTTTTGGGGTGTATTAGTGCAAAAAAATAAGGCTTATTAGCCGTTGTGTGGTGAAGTGAGAAAATTACAGCATTTTTTGGCATATATTAGTGGAAAACAAAAAGTATTATTTGTCGTTAAGTGGTGCAGTTGTATGTTCTAAAGCCTTTTTTTGCTTGTATAAGTGCAATAATATAATGTCTTATTTGCCATTCAGCTGTGCAGTTATATGTTTTAAAGCCTTTTTTGCATGCATAAGTAGAAAAAATAAGGGTTTATTTGCCGTTCAGCAGTGCAGTTATATGTTGGGAAGCCTTTTCTGCCGTGCATTAGTGGCAAAAAAAAGTATTATTTGCCATTGTGCGGTGAAGTGAAAAAATTACAGCCGTTTTTGGGGTGTATTAATTATCTGATCTAACAGTATGTTAGACAGATAAAAGACAGGCCCTGCATAGGGGAGGGACAGAGGCCTAAATGTTTCTGGCACAGGTCGCAGAGGAGTAAGGGGATGTGGCAGCAAGGGTCACTTTGAGAGGCCTGAGCTCCTGGTGTCATCTATCGGGTGTGTCTTGACCAGTAACCCAACGGGTCTTGAATGGTTGGCTCGGTCATCCACTTCATCCCAAGTGACATCAGACACACCCAGCCAAGAGTCGGACAGACACTACCCTTAGTTAGCATGGCACAGGAGCAGGCCCTGTGCCCTCACCTGTCCTCAACCTGCTTGTGTCCTTTTTCTATCCCCTCAGCCAGATAAGTATTATATGCTGTGGGCTCAGCTCCACTATACAGCGAGGACGAGCTACTAGAGGACAGTCAGCAGCTATTGGCCAGCCAAGATATGGAGTAGACATCCGCCACTTCCTCTGGTGGGCGGGAAAGTAGTGATGAGGAGAGTGGTGTGGGAGCCGGAGTTGCAATCGGTCAGTCTCCTGACCCAGTGACGTGCAGACAGTACTCGAAGATAATGATATAGCTGATCACACTTAGGAGCCGGGTTATTTAGGGGCTTCATCTTCATCAGAAGAAGGGGGTGGCAGCTTGCCCGTAAGGCATCGATGGAGCTAACAAGTCGCTAGCGTGGCTGGGAGTCAGCAGGGTGGCAGCATTGGGAAGTCGGGTGCCAAACGTGCCCTGGGTAGACCACCCGTTTCGCAGAATCCTACTCCCTGCCCAAAAAGTAGTGGTGCATGGGTTGATGCGGCGGTAGCAGTCAGTCAGTGCGGAGTGTTGGGGGTAAAATCACCTACTTGGCGGTGTGGTCATTTTTTGTTAAGCAGACAAGGAGGTGAACATGACCATTTTCAGAATCTGTGGGCAGAAGGTGAAGCATGGTGAGGGTGCCAATGTTGGCACTACTGCCCTGCATCAACATATGCAGTATCACCAAAAAGTGCCTTGGGAGAACCGAGGGTCCAATGTTGTGGTCCAGCCTGCCGCAGCAACAGCTGCATAACCTAGTTGCACGCTCATGATTTCAGGCAGTCAAGGTTCCAGCACCTCAGCCGAAGGAAGCCGTCTGTCTTTCCCATCATCTACCGTTCCTGATGCTCCTGCTCCTCGCCAGTCATTCCGTCAGCAATCGATCACCGAAGCGATTGCCAAGGGACAACAGTATGTGTGCACTCATCCAAAGACGCAGAAGCTCAACGTGCTCCTGTCCAAGTTGCTGGTGCTGCAGTCTCTCCCTTTCCAAGTGGTGGACTCTGAACCTTTCAGAGAACTGATGGCTTGTGCCGAGCCGAGGTGGAGAGTCCCAAGCCATAATTTCTTTGCCAAAAAGGCAGTACCAGCCCTGCACAAATATGTAGTATAGAAGGTCGGTTACTCCTTGAGCCTGTCGGTATCTTCCGAAGTGCACGGCAGCGCTGATGTGTGGAGCTGTAATTATGGTCAAGGACAATATATGTCCTTTATGGCCCACTGGGAAAATGTGGTTCCTGCCCAGTCAAACCAGCAACTTGGCCAAGTGACGCTGCTTCCGCCTCCACAATCTTACGCCGTTGGTCCTGTGACAATGTCTGCTTCTGGCAGGTTATTGTTATGACGGATCAGAGGAAGGGCAAAATAATCAGTGACGTCAACACAAACTTACTGCTGACACCCTCTCCACTCTGTCAGGGGGGCTCTACTTGTGTAAGCGTTTAATAGAACAGGTTCTGTAGACATCTATATGGAATCAGCTGATGACGGTGTAAAAAGAGTTGGCTCTTTCACGCTATAGTAGATTCTTGAGCCTCTGCACGGTTCATTATACCTAGCGCTAACATCAATCTGTAAGGCTGAGTTCACACTTGAGTTATTTGGTCAGTTTTGACCCCTTAACTGTCCACTGTGTGCAGTGATTCTAAGAGCGACACTTGTCATGTGTTTGTATGTATTATTTCACTACCACAGCAGACTCCCTATCAATGTTACTGCACGGCACAGTATTCTACACCACTATAGAGGCTCTCGGCAGCCAGAAAATAGCTGTTTTTAACACGATTCAGCACGAATAAATTTGGATTGAATAGAATCTTTTTGGAAAATTTGGCGAACCGGCCAAATAGAATTTTTGAGACAAATTACTTCATCATGAAGCGCATTTCTTTGTAAGTAGTGGGTGCAATGACAGGGAGCGGTGATTGCCCTTTATAGCTGATCATGGCATCTGACAGAAATAATACAGTATAAAATGTGAGAAAAAAAAAATTCATACTTACCTCATCCATTTGATCACAAAGAGCCAGCCGCTGCTATCTTGATTGAATATCTAGCTAAAAATTTCCCGTGTCCCATGATGATGTCATTATATTGGCCAGCCTGGTAATGTCATACAGCACCTCGCAAAGGATTTTGTGCGAGATCTTTAATCAAGATGGTGGTGGCCAGCTCTTTGTATTCAAATAGATGAGGTACAGTAAGTATGATATTTTGAATGTTTTCCTGCCCGAAAATTTGGGTTGGCGTCAAACCGAATTTTCCATACTAGCTAAAACATAAAAAAAAATTAAGAAATATAAACAAAGTTGTATTCAACATGTTACCAGCCTATGTATAATATTGTGACAAACACAGGCTACTGGGTAGCAAATTAACCAATACCTCTAAGCCCACAATCTTTTAACAATAGTCTGGAATCATCAAAATCCAAATATGAAAAGCTTAGATATTGATCCCTGCTGGGTGTAGATCTTAGATGTGATATCTTGTATACTTTGAATGGACATTAGTAAGGTACACGAGTAAGCCAGCAGCAAGCATTCAATTGCAATGTCAACATAGGAGAAATGCACCATTACCATTATACAGTAATGAATGTGCTTTTGGTCTTGTAATGCAATGTGTACCAACCAGGATTCCCAATGACCCCAGGGTTCCTTGAGTCCTGATGGACAGATTCAACTAAACATAGAAACAACAAAATCTGCAGCTTTTAGAGTAGGGAAGGTAAACTATTTCTAGCCTGCTCAAAGATAATTTGCAAAGCAGTAACATATCTGAGCAAAACTGTATTATTGGACAAGAATGATGATGCTTTAACTAGCCCTATAACAAGCTGCTTAGAGGTAGGAATGGTATTAGGGGTTCAGAAGGAGTGAAAATATTTTTCAGAGATTCCCTTGTACTAATACGTTTTTGGAATTACTAGTTTAATGTGTGGACATGCTGTGTCGATGGACGAGAGACACACTTTGTAGAACTCCTCCCTCTTCACATAATCTGTGATGATTCTGGACAGGAGAATGCCCTATATTAACTAAGTCTCTAAATTAGTTTCTTAAATCCAGTAACCCCAGAAAAGAGCTCTACAACTCAGTTCTCCCAAAATGACAAGAAACTAAGAGGGTCATTTATCAAATTGGTGTAAAGTAGAACTGGCTTAGTTAACCATAGCAACCAATTAGATTCCACCTTTCATTTTGGACAGATCCTTTGGAAAATGAAAGGAGAAATCTGGTTGCCACTTTTAATTTACACAGTTTCATACCGTTTTTTAAACCTGCTAAGCGCCTAAACAAAAAATTGCCCTGGTTATCTGAGTGGCCTTTGTCGGATAACTGTTAGTGATGGACGAACATTGCGGTGGGCCCCATTGACTTTAATGGCAGGCGAACATAAAAAACCTTTAGGTAATATTTGCAGCCACCAAATACTTACTATAAGTGCACAAATAGTCCCACAACATGAACAGTGACATACCAGAGGGGGATCAAAAATTCCCACAAAAAAATATGTATTTTAATAAGGGGCCATTTTTATGCATCTTAAAGGAAAACTCTCAAAAATGTGCCCAGCTGGAGCCTAGAAAACTTTTATTTTAGGCCACAGGAGTAAAGGCCCCAAAAATTAGGCATTCTCCTGACAAAAACTTGATTATGTGGCTTGAGAAAGGGCCGGCTCCAGGGTCATGTGGGCGACAAATCCCACTGGGTCCCCTTAAGACATTTTTATACATTTACATGTCCCTCTGTGGCTCCCATACGGTATAATAACCACCAGTGGCCCCTATACAGTATAATGAACACTATTGGCCCTTCACACAGTATAATGACCCCCAATGCCCCCAAACACAGTACAATGACCCCCAGTGGCCCCACTCACAGTATAATGACCCCACAGTGGCCCTCCATTCAGAATAATAACCCCCAGTTGCCCCCATTCAGAATAATGACTCCCAGTGGCCCCCACACTAGGGGTTAAACTGTATGGAGGGGGCACTGGGGGTCATTATACTGTATGGTGGTCACTGGGGGTCATTATATTAAATGGGGGCTCTGGTGGTCCTCATACTGAATGGAGGGTCATTGGGAATCGTTATACTAAATAGGGGCACTGGGGGTCATTATACTGTATAAGGGGCCATCACAGTGTAATGACCCCCCCAGTGGCCCCCTCACATACCTATCATTGCTGGAGTGCAGGGGAGTCGGCAGTCCTGTCATTCACTAACCACAGCTCCCTGTGCTCCTTCTCTCCTCAGGCTAATTGCAGCAGTGAGACACACGTCATGATGTCACTGCTGGCTCGGGCATGGAGGAGAGAAAGAGCTGTTCAGTGATGTAGCTAGAACTTACTGGTCCCCACAGAAAATTTTAGTATGAATCCCACCCTCCTCCCCCAGTGAGTTCACATCACGTTTTTCCTATCGGTTTCATGTATACAAATGAGCAGCACTCCACGATTTTGTATCCTGCAGAGTCTATTAAAAAAATGCATACATTAACGTATATGTTTTTTTTTTTAACAATGGAACTGTATAGTGAACAAACGCCACTGTACAGCATTAGTCTGAAGCATCTGTTAATGAATACATTTTTGGTATTCATTAAATGGATGGCAAATATGGGATGTGAACCCAGCCTTAGTGTCAGAATAAACACCAGTACACAACGGAGCAGAGGGTGGAGAGGGGAGGCCGCCATGTACTGACAGATCGCTACCTGGTCCTTGTGGTCAGGGGTGAGGACTGTGTTTTCCAAGGATCATTTATCTACTGGAAAATACAGGACACAGTATAATAAACTAGAATCTATATACTATAAAGATATTAGCCCTACCCCTGAATAATAATACCATTAGGGGGTCATTTATTATATAGAAATACGTCTATATTAGGCATATTTCTGACACAGATTGTGGCGCAAAGTTTCTTAGCACCGCACTCTGCATCTTTTCCACACTCATGCCAGGTCTAACAAAGGTGGACTGGACAACACCTCTGTACAGTGACTGGATAACACTACCATACAGTGACCAGATAAAAGGGAATAAGCGGTACACTAGGCGGTCACTGGCTAAAAATTTGAATGTAGGTCAGTACAGGCCCCCAAAATTAGGCATTAACCTGACAGAAAAGAACTTATGATTATGTGGCTGGAGGTATATTAGGAGGTCAAGTGGATAAACATTTTACTGTAGGCAACTAGAGTACAGTCCCCAAAAATTAGGCATTCACCTGACAGTAAAGAACTTGTGATTATGTGGCTGGAGGTACATTAGGCGATCACTGGATAAACATTTTACTGTAGGCCAGTACAGTCCCCAAAAATTAGGCATTCACCTGACAGAAAAGATCTTGTGATTTTGTGGCTGGAGGTATATTAGGCGGTTACTGGATAAAAATTTTACTGTAGGCCACTGGAGTACAGTACAGGCCCCAAAAAATTAGACATTCACCTGACAGAAAAGAACTTGTGATTATGTGGCTGGAGGTACATTAGGTGGTCACTGCATAAAAATGTTACTGTAGTCAAGTAGAGGCCCCAACAATTAGCTATTCACCTGACAGAAAATAACTTGTGATTATGTGGCTGGAGGTACATTAGGCAGTCACTGGATAACAATTTTACTGTAGGCCACTGGAGTATAGGCCCCAAAAATTAGGCGTTCACCTGAGAAAAAAGAACTTGCAATTATGTGGCTGGCGGTACATTAGGTGGTCAATAGATAAAAATTTTACTGTCGGCCACTGGAGTATAAGCCCTAAAAATTAGGCATTCACCTGACGGAAAAGGCATTTTATGCCGCTGTATATACATAAGTTGAGGACCATTCTTTGTTCTGGGTGGTTGCTGATATGAGTGGGCTGGCTTGAGGAAATTAAATTACACGTGGTCATCACAGGTGTTGAATACCTCTGAGATCATGCCTCATTCATTTTTAGAAAGTCGTGTGCTAGGCGAGCGCGCTTCTTGGTCACAATCCCCCCTGATGCGCTGAACTTTTTTTGGACACCCAGTAGTCCAAGGGTTCCTTGCTTCTCAGAGCGTCCACATCGGCCATTAACCCAATGTAGTCAGACAACTGCCGGTCTAGGCATTTCCTGAGGCTGGATCCGTAGGGTAGCTGTCAATGGGTTGGCTGCAAGATTGATCCCATATCCGAAGTGACCAACACATCTTCAAACCACTCTCTTCTTGCAAGCGCGGTAGGGTTGGTACCCGCACTTGTTTTGCTGTGGTTGTAAATTCGTATGCCAGCGTCCACAACAGCAAAATGCTTCCCTCGCAGCAAGGCCTGGAAATGCTGCATTATGCCAGCAGTCTGTGATGCTGGTAACATGTCCGCCAATTTGTGTTTGAACCGGGGGTCTAAGTATGTTGCCACCCAGTACTGGTCTTTGGCCTTTATGCTTTTCATACGGAGGTCCCTCCTCAAACACTGGAGCATGAAGACCCCCATTTGCACTAAATAAAAAAAAACGCCCTGGAGAATGACATCCTCGGTCTCCTCCCCCCAGCCACGGACAACACCAGGGATCCCTGAAAAGTTTAAAGTCCCCCTCAAAGCCTGCTTTTCTTGCTCCTCCTCCACCCCCCAGTCACCATCCTCCTCTGACTCCTCTTCAGACTCCTCCTGTCTCAGATGGAGTAGCCCCCCCTGGGAATTCATTCAGCATTGCAACTTCCTCATCTTCCAGCTCTTGCTCCTCAATGGCTTGATCAATGACATGATGCAATGCACGCTCCAGAAAGAAGGCGTAAGGTACGATGTCAATGATGGCCTCCTTGCTGCCACTGACCAGTTTGATGATCTCATGAAATGGCCGCAGAAGTCTGCACGCGTTGTGCATGAGCAGCCACTGGCGGGGTGAAAAGAAACCAAGCTCCCCAGAACCTGTCCTGATGCAGAGTTTGTTCACATAGTCGTTAACGGCATGTTGCTGCTGGAGCAGCCTATCAAATATATACAAGGTGGCGTTCCAGTGCATCGGGCTGTCACAAATCAGACATCTGATGGGCAAGTGGTGTCGCCACCGAACGTCAGCAAGGCGAGCCATGGCCGTGTAAGATCTTCTAAAATGGCCAGATATTTTCCTGGCCTGCCCCAAGAAGTCCTGGACCGCTGGGTATTTTGCAACAAATCGCTGCACGACTAAGTTCTGAAAGTGAGCCATGCATGGCACATGTGGCAGTCCAGGACCGGTGTGGCTCTTGGCTCCTAGGCATAACAGCCACAGCACAGCATGGCAACATCTCACCTCGGATGTCGAATCGGTACTGGGGTGCTTGGGGGGCGCAGCGGAAGAGGATGTAGCAGTTGAAAAGAAGGAGTCAGCCGAGGAGGAGATGGAGGATGGAGTAGGAGGAGGAGATGAAGAGGCAGGCCTGCATGCAATCCTTAGCGGTAACACCAAATCCACACAGAAGCCACGGGTTATATGCTTGACAGCCATCAGAAGATTCACCCAGTGGACAGTGAATGTTATGTACCTTTTCTGCCCGTGTTTACTAGACCACATGTCTGTGGTCAGATGTATCTTGGCACTGACACTGTGTGCCAGAGATATATTCACTTGCCTCTGAACGTGGTCATATAGCTCTGGGATGGTCTTCTGGGAGAAATATTTCCTTCCATGGACCTTCCATTGTGGTGTGCCAATGGCCACAAATTTTCTAGAGACCTCCAAGTCCAACAGTTTATATGGCAGCAGTTGGCGGGCTAGCAGTTCTGATAAGCCAGCGGTCAGCCATTGGGCAAAAGGGTTATCCGGCATCATCAACTTTTTATTTTCGAACATTTGGGCCTTGGAAGCTGTCATCTGCCAGATAAACGTGACGACTGCACAGTGGAAGGGGGAGTGGAGGACAAATGGGAGGAGAGAGGAGAAGGAGAAGAGGAATGACATGGCGTGCCGGGAGTGTGGGTTCTGATGGTGCTGCTCCCACTTAGCTTGGTGATGGAAGGCCAGGTGCCTTCTTAAGGCGGTTGTCCCTAGGTGAGTGTTTGGCTTACTGCGACTTATGCGTTGACAGCACAGGCTACAGATGGCAACACTATTGTCAGCAGCTGACACGTTTAAAAAAGCCCACACTGCAGAGCCATGTGCCGGCGTCCTGGGAGCACAAGGAGTGACCGTGCATGGTGAATGGCTCGCTCCAGATACATTTGCAGTCTGCTATTTGCCTCCTGGGCCATGTGAGCTCTGGCTGCTTCTCATCCTTCTCCTCCCTTTCTGCTGCTCCGCCTCTCCCTCTGAACTCCCCTCCTCTTCCTCTCTTGTGGGCACCCACATGACGTCCATCGTCATGTCATCATCGTCAACTTTACTGACAAGTAACACGCCACTGACACGTAACATTTCGGAATAGTCAGCAACAGCGGGGACCTCCCTCCTTGGGTTGATCTGGCTACTATTGTCAGACCGCTGGGTGGCGGCTACCTCCTCTTCCTTCCAATGTCAAGAATGGCTATGCATCAGTAAGGTCTGGGCATGAATGGGAAAATAATTCCTCTTACTCGAGTTGAGGGGCTATGGTGGTGGTGGTGGTGGTGTATTTTTGGGTGCGCACAGCATAGAGTGGGGGTGTGTCCATGTGCTGAAATGTCTCAATTGGCTGTCCTGTCCCACCTGATGGATTTGTCAGGGGTTAATGTTTGGCGCAATGCAAAAGAATATGGTGACGGCTGACATCGCGATATGTTTGCGTGATCGGCGAATCACAAACATGCAAATTTCACCGCAAAACGACTGCTGGGTGAACCGCAAGGCTATCTCTAATTACTGTGTCTCATTAGGGAAACCATGTATTAGGTATGAGGAGAATATGCCCAATTTTAGGGCCCTCAGGATAATTTCACAAATACTCAATTTGGTCAGTGTATCAGTGTGATTTTAGATTTGTAACAATAAAGATATTTAGTTTAGGACTCCTACAGGGATCTCTGTCAGTCCACTGACCAAATTGAGTATGTATGAGGAGTATTCTAGTCCAGCCAACTCTGCTCTTCATTTCTAGATATATGCGCATTAGCATAGATCTTATATCTGCTGGCCTCAGAGAGGCTTAGAGCTTTTGTCTTTTTTGGAAGAAAAGCTAATTTGGATTTTTGAATTTGTAATCCACAGACTGGTTTTCAACAACTATACTTCAGAAAATTAGCACACAGCCCTTAATAAAATCCCCCATGATCCTGTAAATTTGTGGACCACCAAAATTGTAGTTGCAAGCCTTCATTTTAGATGTTTCTCACCATATCAGAAATGATTAAAAAAAAACTAAATAGAATATTAGAAATTAATCCTAAAACTTATAAGTAAAATATGTTCAGTACACCTGTGAACACATAGAAGAATGTAATTGATAATTATCTGTATAATCATCTCGGCAATTTTTTTTTTTTATTATTATGGTGACTCACAGCCATCACTTTTTATTTACTTTAATTGATTGAATAGATGTTTGGCAAGACTGACCAAAATTGAACAAACGTCAACGTCAACCTCAATAATACCACAACAAAAACATTAGTTATTCAAAAGCTAATTATATTAGCCCTGAAAACATGACTTAAAAGCATACCTCGATTCCCAATTTTTGATGTTGAAACTGCTGCATCTTAAAATCTCTATAAAGTACAGATGTAGCTGAGCTAAACTTGATGGTTAACATGTAACTAAACTTTTATAATAATTTTTACTAGGTCTTACCTAATCCCTAAATAAAAAATTTTGAATATACTTTATTTATTAATTTTATATTTTTATTGTACTTTTACATCCCTAAAGCGCAACATTCAGTGTGCGCTTAAAACTCAGCAGCGCAGGTAGTATGGGCAGGAGCGCACTGTCATGCAGTTCTCTTAGCTTAGTGGAACAGGCACAGGCAGGAGCTCGCCCCACTCAGCTAACCCTGGTTTAGTACATAGGTACAGGGTACCCATATACTATGCCAGGAGTTAGTAATTGTCCGGGAAGCATGAGCAGGAGCAGCAGTATGCGCTCCTGCCCATACTTACCTGCACTGCTGTTGCCTCATTCATTAAATGTGTACTCCGAGCTGTCAGCGGTGTAGGAAGAACTGAGTTTTAATAGTACACTGAATGATGTGCTTTAGGGATGTAAAAGTACAGTAAAAATACTAAATTAATAAAGTATATTAGAAAAATTTTATTTAGGGGATTAGGGACAACATATTAAAAATTATTATAAAAGTTGAGTTACTCTTTAAGAAAAGAATAGCAAGAATAAGATAACTAACTTTTCAACTTTTGTCACGAGATAACAAAGATAACACATGCACCCACATGATCACCTGAAGAAGCATTATAGGTGAAACGTGTGTCGGAACACAGGAGGCAGGCACTGTACAGCAGGTATAATGTATTACCTTGGAGGGGCAGGCATGGTCTGAGGATGTTTATTGATCATTTCAGCACCAGCACTTTAATTACTTTGTAACCGGCCTTTTAACATGCTCCTTCCAAATGTTATTGCAATGTCACTGATTGTTATCAAAGTAGTAATTCATCTCCCGTGAGGGCATTTAGCCCTGAATGTATTATCAACACCTTTTAGTTTTTAACATTGAATGATGTTTTATTCCTGATGTATCAATAAAGAATTAGTTTTCTACTTGATCCGGATTGGTCCTATTTTGTGTTGATTCATGTGTTATCAGAGTCAAGTTTAGCTTAGCTACATGTGTAGGTTCATATTGTAACTCTATATGTATGTATATATATATATATATATATATATATATATATATATATATATATACACAGATGTAGCCAAGCTACAATTAAATCTGATAACACATTGCACAGTGTTATCTTGGTTATCTTGCGACAAAAGCCGTTGAAATCCATTGAAATGTTAGTTATCTTTTTCTTTCCATTCTTTACTTAACGCATTAACCATCAAGATTATCTTGGCTGTATCTGTATGTATGTAAACCATCCATTCCAGACACCCTAGTCCTTTTTTGTTTCAGCCTCTACCATATGGAAAGAGGTACCATAATATACCAATTAGAACCATTACATTTAAGAATAGTTTTTTTTTCTGTGAGCTATTCAATTGGTCACATCAGCAATACTGACTGTAACATAAATACATATTGCAGGCTTGTAGTGATCTAAATAATGCTGTAAGCTTGTTCTCAGATTGAAAATAAGCTGCTAATGCTTTTTTTTTAAATAATCTTTTCTTTCTTTTCTATCATTGATCTGGAGATGTAGCCTGATAGTGTTTTGTTATACTGTAATCTCTGTGTTAGTACAATGACAATAAAGTTAAATTGAATATACTGTATATAAGTATAGTGTTGTAAAGTCTGAAGGCCACAGGAATTGTATCCTTAGAGACAATGGGGTGATGGGTTCTAATTGGAACTTAAATGCTTAAATGTTGTTTGTTTTATCTATGGAGAATGGCCTCTGTTTGTTAATTGGCATGCTAAGATCATCTTGAAATGGTTGATATAACATTGTGGTCCATTGAACAAGAAACTCTGCTGTTTTCACAGTTTGATAATTAATGCATCACTGAACCCAATTCTTTGAAATACATGTTTTTGTTTGTCCTCTGCTTAAATGAATAGCCACAATTACTATTATATACAACTGAATGTTAATTTGACAAAAGAGTAAAAATATTACCAATTTGAAAACTATTTTTTAATCTTGCACTACAGAATAGCACACTTACCTTAAAGTACAGAGTTGGTTTTGAGTGTGATATCTGCTTTCAAAAGTTAAAGAGAGTCATCTACTAAAAACATTAATGGTATATCACTATAATATGCCTTTAAAAGTCCAATTAGAGGGAGTATGACCACTGTGATTTCCTGTTTACCAAGAATGAAGGCCATATTATTAGCCAATAACTATAATGTCTGAAATGGCCTCTAAATTAGCTTGGTCCTAAAACGGGTGATATAAAATTTTCTTCCATTCAAAATCTTTGTGTGCCACAAGTTATCCCTTGACTATAATGTAGCCTAGAAAATAAAAAGAGTGATTCAATACTGTTTATTGATAACAGATAGCCCTAAAGAATACATTAACATTGGCCTCCACACCTTTTCCCACTATCATAATTAAGGAAATCTATTATTTTATTGTTTGTTACTTTCCCCAATTAGGTAATTGTGGCACTTACTTGTAGACAATTCAGTAGAATTCTTCTTTCACTTTTTTTGCCAACACTGTTAACTTTGGATAAAGGGACCCCTGTCTATGTGTTTACATTGTGAATGGTACAGGAGGATGACGGCAAAATGTGTTTTGGCCCTTTGATAGGCCCAATGGTGGCAAAAGCAGCCTTCAGTCTATGTGTGCCCTTGGAATGGTTTATGGTAAATTCTTGAATTATCTACATGGAAAATAATGTAATTTGCAGGCTTTTGACAAACAGCAAAATACAAATTAGTTTCACTCTCACATAATTGTGGTCTAGATGCATGAGTTTTTCAGTATGAATGAGAACCCTTGTATTGTGAAATTATCTATTCAGAAAAGGCTACGTTCATGTAGAGTTTCTACACTTTTTATGACATACATAACAAGGGGGAGAGGCTTCACAGGAAAGGGATGGACCTAAGATATGCCATATTATGCAAAAAATGTACCATTATTCTGTGATAACAATCTGTCTTAAAGTAAGCCAACCAATATTTGGTATAAAGTCAAAGAGAAGTGTCTATCACTGCACCTGATTTATCACTAATCCTGAGCTAAAATGATGAATCTGGTGAAGGTCTAGAAGGCTGTCTAAGTTTATGCTATCTTTAGGATTAGTAAATCTGGGCCAATGTATGAATAGATCCTATTTCTAAAGTATGTCTACAAATAACATTATCAAGTATACTGTATAGTTTAGCTTCTGAAATAGTTTTAGTTACAGTTGTCAGACAGTTTTTTTTTTTTTTGTTCTCTCTTCTTTAACAAATATACACATTTTTGAGTAAAGATATTATGGTAGATTTTTTTTCTGAAATTTGTGTAGCTATCCTATCTGAAGGAGGCTTTCAGAAATCATACTTGAAAATACAGAAAATACACCTGCTGCCAAAACAACCCTATTCAGATGTATGGAACATATGTTTAGTTGCAGTATCTATTAATCTGATTTAAATAAATTGACCTGACATGTTTCACATGCTAATATTGGATCATAATTAAATTTCCTGTTATTATGTCTTAACACAATGACATTAAAGGGCTTCTGTCACCCCCACTGACGAATTTTCACTAGCTGACATTAGCTACTTGCTAATGTCAGCTGAGTTCAAACATATGTTTCCTCACTTTTTCTCTGTTTTCAATCTTCTAAAAAACTTACTTTTGTGATATGTAAATTAGCTTCGCTACCAGCAAGTTGGGCGGGTACTTGCTGGTAGCCGCCGCATCTTCATGCCCTTGGAACGCCCCCTCTTCTTTTGATAGACAGGGCCAGCGCGCTCTCCTCCTCCCGCTGGCCCTGTCTGCAGCTGCAATCCCGCGCCTGCGCCGTATCGGTCTTTAGTCGGCGCAGGCGCTCTGAGTGAAGGACGCTCGCTTATGCGCTACGTCCTCAGTGCGCCTGCGCCGATGACGTCAGCGCTACACCCGGAAGAGAAGACGCCGGCATCCCTGGTAAGGAGCAGGCGTGCCGGCGTCTTTTCTTCCGGGTGTAGGGCTGGCGTCATCGGCGCAGGCGCACTGAGGATGGGCGCCTAGCGGCGTCCTTCACTCAAGCGCCTGCGCCGATTAAAGACCGATACGGCGCAGGCGCGGATTGCAGCTGCAGACAGAGCCAGCGGGAGGAGAGCAGCTGGCCTGTCTATCAAGAAGAGGGCGTTCAAGGCATGAAGATGCGGCGGCTACCAGCAAGTACCCGCTAACTTGCTGGTAGCAAGCTAATTTGCATATCACAAAAGTAAGTTTTAGAAGATTGAAGCTGAAGAAAAAGTGAGGAAACATATGTTTGAACTCAGCTGACATTAGCAAGTAGCTAATGTCAGCTACTGAAAATTCGTCAGTGGAGGTGACAGAAGCCCTTTAACATTTAAAAAAAAAAAAAAAGTTTAACATTCTTGCCATTTATTTTTAGGGTGGTTATGCTGCCTATCGATATGCTCAGCCCGCAACAGCCACAGCAGCTGCCTATAGTGACAGGTAAGGACTGTTCATATTACTTTTTATATGCTTCATTATTTCACCTTTAGGCAATACTGGGGTATTCAAATGGATTAAAAGTTAACATTAAAGGGTTGAATCCTTATCACAACCTAAGCATCAACAATCTGGAGCCTTGTACATATATAAAAATTGTGCTAAAAATGTATTTTATTATTTTAGTCTAGTGTACCTTTGAAATTAAAGTTGCAAGGTGATTTCTCCTGCTTAATCTGAGTAGTATTTGATAAAAGGATAGTAACTGAGCTCTGTGCTATATCAGTCTATATTATTTCTGAATGAAAGGTAGATTAAAGCCTGACAGGACTTCTAAGAGAGAAGAGGGACTGAGCATCCAGATTTCCCTGCCCAAACTTTATGACTGACATTTTGTATTAATCCTGTGTGTGGGCAATATTCCTACCATCTCTCCTAGAAGTCCAGTTAGGATTTACTCAGAAATCCTGCTTCAAATTATATAATCCCATAAATCATAGATTTTCAGCTTCTCTTCCTCTACCAAATTCTGGTCTCAGCATAGCAGAAATCACCTGATAGATTCACTTTAAACATCCATATATAAAACTTGTATATAAACTATATTCCAGTTCAGTCAGACATGATTGACAAATAATATTTTGCAATACATTTATAACAGGTGCTATAAAAGTCTTTACATAGAGCACAATTAGAACACCATTTTATAAAAAAAAAATACTCCTGAAAAAAATAAAAATAAATATTTACTGTGTTATGGCCTGTACAGTCCCGCCACTATGCATAATATGATTTATCAGCTTGGTCTAGAGTATTCCTTTTCACTCATATATTATGTTTACAGTAAGTTAACACATAGGATTTATCCTTCAAAAAATTCAGCTACAGAATCTGATTTTAGCCTCACAAATCCTAAACCATGATTGGACACCCACTGTGGTTCAGAAATCCCAACAATGAGAGGTGGATTACAACTAGTTTTCTCTCACGGAATCTGCACAAAAAATTTACTGTGTAAGCAAGACCTTACAGTTTTTCTCATTTTTTTGTGGTATATTCCATGTCTTATACACAGATTATTTCATATTGGAGTTTGTAACCCTTATACAAATTTAAATATACAATGTACATGTACAATACTACTAAAAAATAATCTGCTTAAAACACAATCTCAATATAAAACACTAATAATAATAATAATAATAATAATAATAATAATATTAATACTAATAATAATAATATTGATAATCATCATACTGTTTATAACATTGCTTTTTAACAGTTTCTTACTTAAGATTTCTTTTTTACTCACATTTTAATATTAAACAAGTTGAAGTTTGTAACCCTTATACAAATTTAGATATACAATGTACATGTACAATGCTACTAAAATATAATCTGCTTAAAACACAATCTCAATATAAAACACTAATAATAATAATAATAATAATAATAATAATAATAAAAATGATGATAATCATCATACTGTTTCTAACATTGCTTTTTAACAGTGTCTTACTTAAGATTTCTTTTTTACTCACATTTTAATATTAAACAACTATATTAAACACGTTTTGAAGCAGCCTTTATATATAAATTAGTTTTCTTTTTACAAGTTATACATTAAACAACAAAATTGCGATCATATACTGATAGAGAAGTTATATGCTAATATCAATATTGTAGCCATTTAAGGAGAGAAGCTTGTCATTTAAATTAATAACATTTCTATACCATTTTAAGAATACAATACATATATTTAAAAGTTTATTATGATATTTGGTTTATTGTAAAGAATATCAAGACAATGAAATAAATGAATAATAAAAATTAAAATTTAAAATGAGTGATTTTATTAGCTCCATTATTATCTTTATTGATGGATGCTAAAGGTAGAGCAGAACTGTTCTAGTTTGATTACTAATTGTACAAATGCTTTACAAATGGACATTTGTGAATAGAATATACCTTAAAAGTAAGTTCATATGTGGCCGATTTGTTGTAGAAATCTCAAAATATCATTCATGTGCATTAGGTTTGCAGAAATCCATGCAACACGAATAACCCTAATCAGATGTATGAATTTAAGTTGCATACATTTGTGCAATAAATTGTTCTGGCATATTGACAAGATAAGCAAAGGCTACAGCCCCGGAGTGCATTTCCTTGTAAAATTGTGCTTCAATTGGCTGCCATCTGTGGGCATTGCTTGGCAACATTCACAAAGCCTCATTGAGGGGTTATAATCTAAAGACATTAGATCGCTGGATTTCTAAATGCAAGGGTTTACTCTTGTGAAGAAGGTTTCTGCATTAGAGGAAGTATTATCAGTCTGACTCCTACTAATCAGACCTTTATGATAATTCTAGATCATAGGACCCCAACCCATAACTACTTAAGCTATATTGAATATTAAAATTGAAAAAGTCAAAAAGTCATATAACTCACCCTAGTGTTGCCTGCCAGTGCTGTTTGCTCTAGTACCAGTTTCAGCATTAGTATGACTATATTCTTGATGCCACTAAGACTTAATAGTACTTAGGGCTGCAAAGCCACATGCAAGGGGCCTCAGAGAGAAATATAGAGAACAAATTATTGAAGGGCTTTTGATAACTTTAGCATGGAAACATTTAGGTGATACTACTATTAACTTACAATTAACTTTGGCTGTTCTTCAGTTGAAGCTATTATACAAAACTATGTCAGCATGGATTTTCATTGCACATTTTTTTAGACTCACACTTATTAACATATAAAAATGATCACCTATATTATTTTTCCAGTTACACTCAAAGAAAAATAAAAGATCAGTTCAAATTTTAGCAAATATGTTTTAATTGACAAATAGATGTTTCCTGCAATGCTACACACTAGAGTTGCCATGCCCATTTTTATCTATAATTTTAAAATTATCTATAACCAATATGCATACTTCATACCCAAATAGTGAAAAATATATATATCAATATTCATCTTATTTTTTGTAAAATCATTTGATTACCCCCAATATATCCGAGCATATTTCTAGAACCCCAATTTCAAAAAAGGTGTGACACTGTGTAAAATGTAAATACATGTAAAAATAAAGTTAGTGTAATGATTTTCATATCTCATAGACCCATATTTCATTCACTCTGGAACACAGATAAGATGCTGAAAGTGAAACATTTTGCTAGTGATGAGCAAACAGGGTTCGTGCTGCTTTGACAAATCTGGTTCGGTCATTTATATGACTCTTGATCCCTACCTCCATACATTTTAAAATGTATTGTCTCCAGATCTGAACCTGGGTTCGTTAATGATCGTGGTGCATGCCACAAACCCAGTTTTTGATTTGTAATTTAATATATTAATGCATGCAACAAATGATGATTTGCACTACTGGTGGCCATATTGAAAGATCTTCATCAAAGGTAATACATTTTAATTGATATATCGAGCTAAGGATTGGCTGGATTTTCAGTTATGTAAATGAACGAGCTGGGTTCATCAAAGCAGCACAAAACCCGATTCTTTTGTCACTATAATTTACCATTTAAAGAAAGAAACACATTTATAACTTGACATTAATAATGCATCTCAAAAAAGTTGGGACCAGGCTGAAAAAGAAAGTGATCTCCCAGAAGCAAAGATGGGCAGAGGTACACCTTGCCAATCTTTGAAAAACTACATCTAAAAAATGTGGTAACAATTTTAGATAAGATGTTTCTTAACATAAAATTACCAAGATTTTTAATATCCCACCATTTACAGTAAATAATGTCATCAAAGAGATTCAGAGAATCTAAAGAAATTGATGTGCACAAAGGACAAAGCTCATTATCTATGGGTCTTCAGGAGCCACTGCCTTAAAAACAGGCATGCCTCTGTACTGGAAATCACTGCATGGGCTCAGGAACACTTCCAAAAATCATTGTCTGTGAAAACAGTTCACTGTGAAATGCTCAAATACATGTTAAACCTGTATCATGCAAAAAAGAAGCCTTATTTCAACATTAGAGATGAGCAAAGTTTTGGAAACTTTGTTTCGGCTGATTCGCCAAATTTCACAAAGAAATTACGTGCATTTCTTTGCATGTAGAGGACACAATGATGGGGAACAGTGATTGTGCTTGCCTCCATCACTAAAACCTTCAGGTGTCAGGTTAATCGCTTATTGTGGCATCTGAAACTACCATTTAGGCCTTTCAGGGGTTAATTAGGGTAAAAATAATTAAGAAAAAGAATCACCTTATCCATTTTAATGCACAGAAGCCTTCATGGCCATTTTGATTGAAGACACCATACAAAATCTCGCCATTATGTGAGATTTTGCGTGGTATCTTCAATTAAAATGATTGCAAAGGAAAGAAATTCGACTTTGCGTCAAATTCAATTTTTCATGAAATTTGGATCACAGTCAATCCGTTTGACTTCGATTCGCTCAACACTAGTCAATATGATCCAGAAGCATAGCTGTCTTCTATGGGATAAAGCTCATTTAAAATGAACTAAGGAAAAGTGGAAAACTATTCTGTGGTTAGATAAATCAGAATTTGAAAACCACAGATGTTGCATTCTGCAGACTTAAGAGGAGAAGGACCATTTACAGTAACTTATCAACACATTTTTAAAGCATGCTTCTTTGATGGTATGGTGTTGCATTAGTACCTACGACTAGTGAATAGTGGCAGGGGCAATATTTGAATTCACGATATTTTGTGAATATTTGGGTGAATATTCGTCATAAATTCGCGAATTAGAGAATTTGCGATTATTTTATTAATTGCGAAAATCAGCAGTGTAATATGCGTGTATTGCGTGTGCAATACAGGCGTGGTTCACTATTGTTACCTTTTTTAGGATACTGGAAGTTTTCTGAGACTGGAAAATATGGTTGGGACAGCAGAACATTACAATTGCTTTATCTGCAGATAGAGTGCTCCAATATATTCGCGATTGCGCAAATCGGTAATTAATTATGCACATATTTTTGCGCAATACGTGCACCTTCACATTTTAGCAGGTATGACTACATATTATTGATTGGTGCACTAAGTATTGTTGTGAACTTGTGACATCAGAACACTATGTCTATAGCATGTGTCTATGGACGGCAGAACCTAACTAAAACCCTGCACTATAGCTACACTATATCACGATCCAACCTACACTGACTATTTCCCACTAACTATCTGTAATATATATATATATATATATATATATATATATATATATATATTAACTAACTATCTACTGTACTGTAACACAGCAAAGCACAGAGCAAAGCAATGGCACTGCTATCTCTCTCAGAACTATAAAAAAAAAATGCAGAAAATGGCTGCTGGGTAGCTTCTTATATAGAAAAGGGATAGGCAACTTTCCTATTGGTTGCAAGGGATGTTGCTAAGCTCAGACAAAGACATTGCAGCCTTCCTACTGACCCACAAGCAAGAAGCAGGGAAGGATCATGGGTTCAGAGGAAAAAAAAATCTAGAATATTCGCGAATACGAATATATAGCACTATATTCTAAATCTTTGCAAATTCCCGAAGTGGCAATATTCACAATTAAAATTCATGATTCAAATATTCTCACCCTACACTACCTACAACATGGGCAGCTTACACATATGACACTATCAAAGCTGAACTGTATATAGAGGTTTTAGCACAGAATATTCTCCAATCCTGACAACCTCTCTTTCAAGGAAGACCTTGTATATTTCAGCAAGATAATGCTAAAACACATAATGCATCTATCACAACAGCATGGCTTTACAGAAGAAAAGTCCAGGTGCTAGGCTTGCCTGCTTCACCAATAGAAGATATTTCCTGCATTATGAAACAAAAAATCTGGCAAAGAAGACCCAGGACTTCCTAACTCAGACTCAGATTATTGTCCTAAAACTCCAGCAAATGGTCTCTCACCTTCTAAACATTTATAGACTGTTGTTAAAAGAAGAGGGGATGCTACACAATAGCCATGGCCCTGTTCCATCTTTTTTTTTAGATCAGTTGCTGTCATAGTTTTAAACAGGTTAATTTTTTTCATGAAATCTTAAATGTTTAACATTTGATATGTGTTCTAAGACCTACTATAAATAAAATATGGCTCTATGAGATTTGCAAATCATCACATTCTTTTTTTATTATTTATTTACATTTTACACAGCATCTCAACTTTTTTTAATTATGTTTGCATAAATAGCTTCAATTTTCTCACATTTGTCTGTGCATGAAAATAATATATATATTTTTTTTAACATCTATGAACATTATAGGCCTAAAGGGTTTGGCCACTTCTGTTAGCAAGCTAGAACTAATATTTTGCTCTGAGAAAGGTTGCCCCTCGTTTAGCTCAGTCTTTTTTACTGACAGCATGGTACTTTAGTCCTAAGCATAGTTGTTGATGAAGGGGCCTATGACCCCAAATGTTCATCAGCAGCCCTAATAGATAAACTTGGTATACAGCACTTCACATGAGCTAGTTTCCCAAGTAAAGTGTTCCATAATTAGGGATGCTGATGGATGTATCAAAAGCCATGTTTTGGACCAGAGATCCATGCTCACAGCGAAGAAGGCTGTACAAGAGTGTGGTACTTTTCTGAGCAAAACATTGGCACTGGTCTTCTAATATCAATATGTTAATAATCCATTTGCACCTTTATGAAAATATTAATGAAATAAACAACCCCTTTAAGTGTATTAATCCCTTTGTATACTTCATATAGATATTTCTACTAGAATCCATGATAGGTATATACAATTTGTACACTATTGGTTTACATGCATTAGTAGTAATACCATGGGAAAATGTACTGGATTATTTATAATAGTTTGGTAAATCATGAAAGGATTTACCAGAGAAATGGTCTTTTGTATATATATATATATATATATATATATATATATATTTTAATATGCATACCTATGCATATTTTGTGTGGAATGATGGGTAATGTGCAGTGCATGAATACTTTGCAGTAATCCTTGATTAGTGGGGCAGGTAAAGTCATGATGTAACGGAATTGCATGTGTAGCTGACGCATGATTTGTCAGAAAGGTAAGAATGTTTTTGTTGTCTTTAATGATATGCTCTTTCATTATGTATTCAAAATTGCCTCCCTGAATGCCACGGTGGCTTTAAATCACCAAACACAATGCTGAGGGAATGCTACATAACCGTTGCCATTCCATTCCAAAGAAAAAGAGCAATGCAAGCATGTTATGTTTTTTTTAAAAAGTTTGTGGTTTATTTTTTCAGATTCATTATTTAACTCAGCAAATTTCTGCTGCAATGTGATTATGTACACATACAATTTTGGAGTCAAGCCCTTGCATGTCTTTTGGTATACACTGTGATGATTGTGCACCTACACGTAGAAATTGTTTTTGAAAAATAAAAAGGAAATATGCATGTTTTTTTTTTTCTTTTATAGCATTGTTGTTCTCTACAAATGTACTTATAGTCATATATGAAGCTTTTATCATTTCTGATTCTATTTATGTCCAGATATGCAGAAAATAATTAGAGGTCACAATACCAGATTTTGAGAAACAGCATAGAAATTGAATGTTATATGAATTATATGAGAAATAGGAATCATTTCAACACATTGTTACTTAATAGAGATATTCTAGCTGAAAATGAAAAAGAAAAAATCAGCTACCACATTGTGTGTTTGTTTCTTACCTTTACGTTGTGCTTCTTATTTTTTGTTATTGAATTTTTTACATTGTGTCATCAAGTGACTGTTATCTCCAAATTGCTTTGGAGCAGTAAACGGGTCTGTTGCATTTTAATTACCTCTACCAGTTTATATATCAATTGGCAGGTGCACACAACTAAGCTCCTTTTAGAAAATATAATGAGATAAGCTAACATAAAAATTATTTGTATATCTTGTATATCTCCATACAGTGTAGTATTCTTTAGCTTGATACTTAATGTATTGCATGCAAAATTGCGGTAAAATTTAAAATGACATTCCATTTTAATGGGCAGTGTCAAGTTAACCAATGATTCATCTGTTCACTTTTACATATTAATGTCCAGTTAGAATTCTGCAAGGGGCCAGTCACCATTATATGGGCAGCAGAGTAAAGGATAGTAGAAGATTTCTATAATGGTATTATTCTGATTAAAAAAAAAAAACAGTTTGGAGGCATGTGGAGCCCAGATATTATCCTAAAGTTAATTTCTATTTTTTGGAGTGATCACAGCATCTCTTATACATATATAAATATCAGAGAGGTTAATTTAAACTATTTCATGGTTGGCAACTGCTCACTTCTTAACCTTTTGATGTCTAATGGCTGACTTTGGTGGTTAATGCTGACCAGTTTTCTAGTTCCATGATTCCTATATGCTGGACATATTTTTGCTTGAATAATCATCTAGTCAGTTCCAACAATTGTCAATCAAATATCTATTATTTTTCACGGGGAAAAACCTTCAACATGTTTATAGAAAGATAGATACAACAGAGTTAAAACTCACAGTCATAACTTGTTAACTAGATATGATAACTCACCAAGTATTTGTGCTAACTCTGCTGCATTAACATTTCCATAGACTTGCTTAAGAGGTAGAGATGCAGCTGAGTTAACAGACACAGTCATAATAACACGCTAACTAGATAACTAGTCCTGCAGAATCAAGATATGGGAAGCATAAAGAATTGAATGTACCGTTTAGATTGGAAAGGCCATACCACAATTTTATTTTTGTTACCTATTGTGTGTGACCATGGGCAGGCACTTTGCATCCCATAAATTGTACAATGGAAAGAAATGTGTATCTTAATTGTGATTGTGATAAAAAAAAAGGCAAGTGAATTGTATATATAATATTATGTGTTCTAGATGTAAACATAGGAACATTGGTGTCCTAGTGCTGTGATCAATCAAATTTGAATGGCCAAGTAAATTGTTTTTTTTAATGAAAACTTCACAAAGTTTTATATTTTTTCCAGATATTAAGGTCTTGTTCACAAAGTGGCATTTTGGTGCATGCCTTTTATTACTGTATAATTGTTAATATAAATAGTAATGATAAAAAAAAAAAATCCTTTAAAAAAAAAATACACTGTGTAAAATAAGTCCTTATGTATGTCCATAAGTCCGGTATATCTCTTAAATAATTAGTTTTTTTGAAAATGAAAATTTATAGCTACACTATTTTACTATCATTATGTAAGAATGCTGACCAGATCTATTAGAAAGTCTGATGAAAGTACATTAGTACCTTCTGTAACATTATCAGACTAGGGTTCCTTGGGCACAGTGAGGGAGGCCCAATCCTCCAATACAGAAATAGAAATAGACCCTAAAGGAAAGTAATTCATTTTTATGTCAGCTCCAATGGAGCAATTTTCTGCTGGATCTTTGACATCCATTATTGTGCCAGAATTGCACCAGGGCATGGAATTATAGGACTGGCATCTCTTACTCTGGCAAATCAGGCACAAATTTATGTGTACAGATGTTAGGTGAAGACATCAAAAAATCATGGAGGGTTGTTAGGTCATTATTATATCTTTGTAAAGAGAATGCTCAAAAAGTCTCAGCCTGTGAAAAAGGAAATCCATTGAGCTCTTAATATCATTTTTTTTAATTGTAGGCACTGAGAAAGTAAAAATACCAGCTGACTTTTTAGACATTATTATGTGTCTACCTCTGTGAACTCTCTGATTAAGATCCTGTGCCACTTTTGAGATAAGTGCCTAAATGTCAGAACTTTGCAATTATGCAAGGCAACATTATATTTTTTTGCTAATGGTTTGAAGAAAATGTTTTTTTGAAAGTTCCAGATATTGGTTATCTTCTAGAGATTAGAAAATTGCTTCTTAAGAATAAAAATTCAAACAGCATTTTTTTTTAAATTCTGATTTGTTAGAATCCGAATTTCTTGAGATTCAGTTTGGGTGAATTGAGAGAGAGTGACACTAATTATTATTATTATTATTATTATTATTATTATTATTAGTATCAGTAATAATAGTAATGGTGGTAGTAGTTGCACAAAATACATACTGGTTAAAGGGGTTTCCCCAATATAGTAATTTATTCCCTATATAATTGATAGGGAATACATATCCAATCAATTAGAGTACGACCTCCGGGTCCCCCACCCATCATAAGAAGGTGTCAGAGTCCCTAGAGTGAATGAAGCTGCGGTTATGCATATGCACTGCCTTGAAATAAAGATTCAACTCCCACTGCTAGAGTTAGTAAAGCCCTGCACTTGATTTCTCTTTGGTATTTTCATTGAGTTGAATGGAGCATCAGCATGCATTCACTTCAGGGACTCCAGCACCTCATTCTTGTGATCAGTGAGGGTTCCAGTGATCAGACCTCCACTGATCAGATGTGTATCCCTATCTTTTGAACAGGGAATAATTTCTTATGGTGGGAAAACCAATTTACGGATAATGGCTCTTAAATAGTCAAGCTTAAATTTTATGAGATAGAACATTAGTAAATCAAAATATAGCTCTACTGTAAAACTATGATGAATACATTTAGTTAATTATAAGGGAAATTATCAAAATGATAGAAATTAAGTAAATTGTTAAAAATGATTGAAAGGATTTGCAAAGTCAGGGCTTCACTTTTTAATTCCTCTAATTGCCCTGCCTAAACAACAAAAGAATGATGTTGTATATGAATAGTGCAATAAATCTCCTTTCTTCTGTTACTGATCAAACCCAATTATGCTTCCAATGAGAAAGGTCAAATTGGAAGGAGGATTAACAAGTGTGTTGATGCTGTAGAGATTGAGAAAATTCTCTTTTTCTCTTTACTTCCAGAATACTAACATTGTAAAGTTATTACTTATACTTTGTTCTTTTCAGGGGTTAATACATACTTAAAGATATTGTAGCTTTTCTGGAGCAGAGCAGTAACACACACCTACTGTTTCCACTAAAATAATAACATTTTTTCTTACTTGCAAAAACATAAAGAAAGAAAAGGATAGGTAAATAGATTTTTCTTATAATAATTACAGAAATGGTAGATGTGAGTATACAATCTTTCACTTTAGGAGAGTGGGGTGGGGGATTACTAATTATATTGCACCAGAATAATAGCCCAATTTGTAAGTAAAAACTGTGTGCACGCATTGCATCAGATTTATTAAGTCTTTTGTACACTTTTAGAACCTTTTTCCAGAATTTTATGACAAGGGGCATGCTTAAGCAGGAATGGGCTATGAGGCACATCTTAAGATGCTCCAAAATATGACAACAATTTAGCATATAATTCTGGTGTAAAGTATGTCACCTAATAGGTGATATAAGGTTAGACTAGACAGTGCACTACATTTATCACCCAGCATCAATCACTGTCATGCATTTTTGGTCTGCCCATCTTAGAGGGTTATATATTAAATGTGCTATGTCAGAAAAGTGAAGTGTTTTGACAGTTTGCCTGTGGCATAGAAATTTGTGACAAATTTATAAAGTTGTTTCACTCTTCACCATTTTAGTTAGTTTTAGTTTACACCATGTCTGGCCTTTTATATTTACTAAGGAGCAACCAGATGTTTTAAAGGTGGAGTCTGATTGAAAATGTCACGATTGTACTC
Organism: Bufotes viridis; assembly: GCA_033119425.1. NCBI lineage: Eukaryota > Metazoa > Chordata > Amphibia > Anura > Bufonidae > Bufotes > Bufotes viridis. Next base: position 46,312,275 of record CM065595.1, read on the forward strand.
CAATTCTCTGGTGGAATATAAACTGATGGAACCTTTGTTATGAATAACAATAGATTTTAGACAGAAATCTCTATATAATTTCTGAGACAAATTTAACAAATGGTGTGTCTTTTTTTTTTGCAAAAAATAGCATCTTGACCCACAGAGTTTACGCTGTGTTAGACAGTATTAGTAAATATTAACCAGTGAGTTTTAATGGGTTGCTCCCTTTGGATTTATAGATGTCACAGAGACAGTTCCCTACTAGGTGCTTCCTTAACAAACCAGCATGGAGACACTATGTAAGAGTGGCTCCTATTCTGGCATACTTATGCATCCTTGTATTGCAAGAACATTTATTTGAATGGCTGTAATGCCATATTTTCCTTGCAAAGGTCACTATAAAGGAATCATGTGTCTGGAGATAGTCTTCCCCAGAGGGCACTAAAAGCAAGACCAGGGTTTTTATTTTTATTTTTTGCAAGGTTTGTCTCTGGTGGTGCAACTACTTTGAATTATATGTCTCTGACTGGCTAAACTAGAGTTGGACTATATCTAATAGACCTTTCTTTCTATGGCTGTATTCCCTTAGGCATATGCTTTTAGCAGAACAAAGGGCTGGATATTGTCAATGGAAATCCCCCCTTCTTTTTCTCTGAGAGCACAATGTATATATCTAAAATATGAACTGTTCATAGTGAGGGAAGTCATAGGTATCCTTGCACTGAGTAACAGTTGGCAAGTGGATTTAACAAAGTTGCATTTAATGAGAGCTCATATGAACATAGCTCTACTAGAATTGCATACAATAAGCATCTTTAATACACAGGGACCCAAAAAATACTATATGATATGATCAGGAAGACTCATTTTGAATGTTACTGTTTTATCTTGTATTTGATTTTCAATACTTGGTATTTTAGTTACAATTATGGCTTTACTACTTCACTCACATTTCTGTTAGAGAAAAAGAAAAGGTTTAGTAAACAAAAATATACAGAGTATGCACCGGGATCAGTAGCAACCAAAACTGCCCAGAATCCATAAATGGCAGAGGAAAGAATATGCTTGCTGTGCTTATTGGTCGGCAGAGTCTCGTTATTTTCTGTCATCATGTGTCAAGGGATATTGCACTATGCAGCAGCAGAAATTGGGAATTTAAATAAATAGCAGTTGACTGGTTTACCTCCACTGGAGACATGCCAGTTCTCCTGTTCCACATGGTTTGAATGAATTGAAATAATGTCTTTCTTCATAGTGGACACGTGTTTTTTCACATTTTTACTATCCTTTCCTAATGTCTTTAGTATCTTCATGGTGTTAATTTATGAACTGTAATATAATAATAATTTAAATGGTTTCCCGACACAATACACCCCTGATTGTGTTTTAAAGCCATTAAAGTTCCATGGTCCTAATGCAAATCTGGTGCCACCCACCTACCATTTGCTATCCTTAATATTGCAGCAGAGGGGTCGAATAGGTTACTATTTGCTCTATATTCTCTTTAACTATGACCTTGACTTTTCCAATGACAACAGATTCAAGCAATTATCCACAATTTCTTTCAACCTATTTGACAGATCACTACATAACACAAGGATGATGCCCAGCATAAATGTCGAATGTGGTTTAGAGTCACTATTTAAGGAAGTGAAATAATGGAAGCTTCCTAGCATTGTTTTATCATTGGAAATAGAGATGAGCGAAGTGCTTAAAAATATGATTTGGATGTTTTGCCCAATTCTACAAAAAAAATTGCTTGTGACAAATTACTTTGTCACAATACGTATTTCTTTGTAAGTAGCAGGCAAAATGATGGGGAAATGCGATTGCGCCGTCCCCTGTCAATGAACCTCTCAAGTGCCAACTTCATTGCTTGTTGCAACATATGAGATTAATATTAATAGTGTTGTTCTCGAATATATTCAAATCGCTAATTTTTATCACGAATATCGCCACTTCGAGAATATTTAGAATATAGTGCTATATATTAGTATTTTCAAATATTCTAGATTTTTTTTTCCTCTGAACCCAACCCATGATGCCTCCCTGCTTCTTGCTTGTGGGCCTATGAGAAGGCTGCAATATCTTTGTCTGAGCATAGCAACATCCCTAGCAACCAATAGGAAAGTTGCCCACCCCTTCACTATTTAAGAACCTCCCCAGCAGCAATTTTCTGCAGTTTTTTTCAGTATTGAGAGACAGTAGTGTCATTTCTGTGCTCTGTGCTGTATTGTGTCACATTACATTAGATAATTAGTTAGTTAGTTTTTAGTTAGTGGGAGATAGTGTAGATTAGATAGTGATATTGTGTAGCTGATAGGTTCCAGTGAAGGTTGTTATGTAGTGTCACACCAATCACTAATATGTAGTCAGACCTGCTAAAATGTGAAGTTGCACGTATTGCGCAAAAATATGTGCATCATCAATTGCCAATTTGTATAATCGCGAATATATAGGAGCACTCTATCTGCATATAAAGCTATCGTAATGTTCTGCCATGCCAACCATTTTCCCCAGTCTCAGGAAACAGCTTGAAAAATATAGCAATAGGGACTTACGCCTATATTGCGCGCTCATTATGCAAATATTACCTTGCCGCTTTTCGCAATCAAGAAAATAATTTATGATGAATATTCAGCCAAATATAGCAAATTTGAGTATTGCCCCTGCCGCTCATCATTAAATATTAAGGTCTTTCAAGGGTTAATCATTTTTTTAAATTAAATTGTACTTACCTAATCCATTTGAGCATGATGAGGCCACCACGGGCAACTTGCTTGAAGATCCAGAGCAAAATCTCACGCTATGCACAAGATTTTGCTCAGGATCTTCAAGCAAGATGGCTGTATAGGCACTCAATTGGATGAGGTGAGTATGATTTTATTTATGTTTTCACCACCATTTCAAGGAAATTGATTAGTTACTATGAACCACAAGGAAATTTGGCTTTGTTGCAGATAAAATTTTCTCAGAAATTTGGATCGAAGTTCACTTCGGATACTTCGATTCACTCAACACTAATTGGAAACAAACCCTAAATGTGTGGGTGGAATCTTCATAAAATGCCTACGGCAGATTTTATTCTATCAATAGGCAATGATTAGCTGACAGATTGTACTTTGCATTTAATCTGCAGTGAGATAATACAGGCTCCTTTTGTGTCCTGTTTCACATAAATTAAGAGCAATGTACAGTATATAAAGAAGGTGTATGTAAGGCCACAGTAAATCAAAATAAATGGTCACTGCAGTTTTCTAATTAGGACTTATTTTATTTTATAACAAAAATGGCATGTGAATAAATGTATGACCACTAGTGATGAGTGACCTGTTTGTAAATTGAACAGATTTCACCCAAATTTAGTAAAAATTCAAGGTGGTTCTGGATTTTTTTTAGTGACTTAAGTTGGGCAAATTTTGGAGAGAAACAGAGAGAGAGAGAGAGAGAGAGAGAGAAGCTTAATAAAAAAAAAAGTGAGATGCAAAATAGAAAAATTATGATCCTTAGGAGACCTCAGGGAGTCTTACATAAATTTTCAGGCCAATTGGGGCATGTTCAATTTAAATAGAATAGATGTGGACCTATAGCATTATGGTCTTAGTCTGGGTTTCCATCTTGATTGACAGCAAAGAGCTACATCCTATGCTGTTCTTACAAATAATTATATGAACGTCAAAGGAACCAAGCAAGTGTGAACTGAGCCTAAGAGTGATTGAGAGGATACATTAATGACAGTCTATGTTTGTGAGTGTGACAAAAGTGTGTCAAGAATAAGTATGAGTGAAAGAATTTGAGTGTGTAAATAACAATAAAGAATATATCTTAAGTATATTATTATAATTGAGTAAGTGAACTGATTTTTCAGTTTTATTCCACTTTTTTTTGTATATGCTGCTACTCATAGTCTTAAACATACGGTATGGGCATTTTAGTAGCAACATTAAAGATATGGGTTATGCACTCAAGGATTCGAGAGCTTGCCACAGACACTACACCACAATACCAATATATTTTTCTCTCTATGCTAGTTGCTTAGAGCACTGTGTCAAACAGCCCTGTTATTAAAGCAATAATCATTTGAATTCTACATTGTACATGAGTCAAACGACAAATGGAAAACATGAAATACAGCTATATAAAGGCTAATGTGTTCAAGGAAAATCAACCGGTTTCTCCAGGTAATGGCAATATATGTGTTGTCATAACCTTATAATAATGCTGTCATGCATAAATGTACAGAGACTTGTAAAGGCACAAACAAACATATTAAAACCATACATTCCCAGTGTTATTATCCTAAAGGACACACACTGTGTAGTTGCATGTCACAAACCAGTCGTACAATTACACATCTCTTTTCTATTTAAAGTCTTATTTCTCATTCATTTAATTAAAATAGAGAGACAAACAAGCTAAGTTCTATTAGTTTATGCTAATGTATTTATTGGATAACAAAAATAAACAATAGGAGTTGGACCACACTGACCATCAAGACATTTCTTGGGCACATTAAATTACAAGTTATTTCAAGGTTTTATTAGTGGTGTCTAATGACTAGGAATCCCAATGATTCTAAACTGGGGGTATAGCATATACAGATATAGCCGAGCTAAAATTTAGTAAAGCCATTAAAAGTAACATTTTCTTCCCATTGTTTATTTAACGAGTTAACCATCAATTTTAGCTTGGCTATATCTGCACAACAGCACACTATACAAGTATTTTCTCACAAAACAAGTTAGTATGAATAGAGATTCAAACCATACGATGTATATATTCCTCCATAGTGCAAGCTCAAAAATATTAGAAATAAAATATATAAGAAGCTATGGACCAGAGGTATACCTATGCCATTGTGACATTTTAGGAAATTGCCTCCTTTATCTGGGGGGACAAAGCTAGTGGAAAAGGCATTGTACAATTATACAATGTACTCTTAGGCACTCTGCTTGCTGCCTTTATATGGCACTGTAATAAGGGGATATAACTCCAACTCTCCATAAAAGCAATATTAAAACTACGTTCATTTTCTTGTATTATTATTAATTTGCAATTTACTAAAACCACATAAAATTGAAAGCATAAGCAGGTACGGTAGAGCCCCATCCATATCTTTGGCCACTGTATCATTCCTCCTTATAGTTAGGAGTTTGTGCAAAGCTGTAATACTTTAGTGTTGGACTGGGGTTCCTTGCGCCCATTGGAGCAAGATGCTCTGTGGGCGCACCAACAATCTATATGCTTTTATATTTTAAATCTCATTGGATAGGAAATAGACACTGGTAGTAAATTATTGGCTATAAAGTCAGCTCCTCGTTGAATAGGTTTCTGTTGGACCTTAGGGTCCTTGTTTTATTAGGGATACATTATTGTGTCAGAGTAAGGTCCCTCTGGTGGGCATTGCGGTCCTCTGATACTCTGCTGGTCCTGTCCGACACTGGTGCAGGAGGCTTTACACTTAGTGGTGAATCATAGCATTGCAGCAATTATACACATTCTACTTTATGTCTGTAATACTAGGGCAGAGATGTTCACACTGTCAGTGACATGCTGCTGAGCAGAATAAATTTCAACCTACGCAGGGATGAAGAAATAATAAATACACAAGACACATATGTTAAGTAAAAATATTTTTGTCTATGTTGCTGAAGGTAAAATTTGTCATCTTTATGAGAAATATTTGTACAGAAAAATAATACTCAACAAGCATATGTTACAAAGAAAAGACTAAAAGTAAATAGGTTGCAAAATCTCTTCAGAGTGATTTATTTCCTTATTTTATTCTAGCAAATTACAAGCACTGCATCATTAAAAGGGACATGGCTTTATGGCCCGAACAGTCCTTGTTTTCTTGTGACAACAATTTGCATTGCCCTCTAATGACTTGCACTGTTTTCATTGGTTTATTCTGCCTGCTGAGCTTATTAAATTGAATGACATGAGAAAATGCATTCAATGTGTCAATTGTTTATAACAGTGGAATATACAGTGTAGGTATTTGTGTTTATTTATTAAATATGAAAATTGGACTTACATATTCTGTAGCGTTGCTTTGTCTAAAATTACACAGAAAAGCCACTGCACGCAGAGTATATTTTTCTTACATTTATTACATTCTGTTCTCCCCATTTATATTTAGGACAGTTTGCAAGTAAGGAGTTAATTCAATTTGAAAAGTCATTCCATTCAATTGAAAACTGAAAGGTTTCAACTTGGTTTTCTGTGTTTCTAACTTCCAGCTATTAACATCTCGGTTGGACATTAACTGCAAGAGATGCACAGTAATGTGCACCCTGGGTGCTGTTTTGCCGATGTGAGCAAAAATACCCATGTAGGATTTATATGACTTACTGCTTCAGGGTTTTTTAACTCATTTGGGAAGGCCTTGTGCACTTTTCTTTCAAAGGTAAAACTCATCTATCTGATAATGCCCATTTTAAATCTTGAGATAAAGAATTTTCTCTAGATTCATGGGACAGAGCAGGAATACCCTTTGGGGTAATCCATTCTTCTTATTCTTCCTGAAATGCTATACAGTTCTGCTGATCACATGGCAATGCTGACATCTGGGGGCCAAGAAGGATTTGTCACTTACACTTCACAATTTTAGCAAATCTCAGTCTGCAGTCGTTGTCGCCGCTGTGAAAACATTCTTTAACAGGATATAATGTAACAATGTGCAATATAACTAAACCTAACTTGAAATGAACAGTAAAATGGAATCATTTTTGCACATATGGACAGTGACTAAAGCCTATAGCCTTATTATATATAGATGATCAAGAGGCAGAGCCATTTACCAGATTCATATGCATAGTGTATATCCGCAGGAACTCCCGAGTATGGATTGAAGATAAGTTTTTTAAACTTATCGAGAGAATCATCAATTATCTACTCTGGGGGAGAAAGTGAGTAAGGCTTAAATTGGAGCATTTTTATAAGCCGATGGAACAGGGAGGATTAAATCTTCCCTGTTTTAAAGGCTATTTTTTGGCATCACAGTTATGGTTATACCATGAGTGGGAGAAGAATCCACTTTGGTGAAGTGGTCGACATATGATAATATTTTTTCCTTATTGAATCTGGTCAGTTAATTAACCCCCAATAGGATTACAGAGTTGCTGCAAAGCTACTTGTTAAGCCCTGGAGTACTATTAGAGATTGGTTGGGGATAAAGGGATCTCTTTGCTATATGCCCCTCTGGCATAACTATTATCTACAGGCCCTAGATTAACTGGCTGGAGATCAGTACTGGCAAAAGAATAATGTTAGGTATCTTGCATAGATGGTTGGAAATGGTTATATTTTTTCTTTTTTGGAGTTGGCACAAAGAGAAAATATTTCTAACTTATCTTGGTTTTGTAAATTTTTTGTTATGTTCGGCACTTTCTAGTATAAATATTGAGATAAAGAATTTTCCCTAGATTCATGGGTCAGAGCAGGAATACCCTTTGGGTAATCCATTCTTCTTATTCTTCCTGAAATGCTATGCAGTTCTGCTGATTACATGGCAATGCTGACATCTGGGGGCCAAGAAGGATTTGTCAATTACACTTGACAATTTTAGCAAATCTCAGTCTGCAGTCGTTGTCGTAGCTGTGAAAACATTCTTTAACAGGATATAATGTAACAATGTGCAATATAACTAAACCTATCTTGAAATGAACTGTAAAATTCAATCATTTTTGCACATATGGACAAAGTGTTTAAAGTGTTCTATGGCCTCATTATATATAGATGATGAGGAAGCAGAGCCATTTACCTGTTTCATATGCATAGTGGCATAACTCATTAAGTTAAAGGGTCATCCCCATCTTAGACATTAATGAGATATTCCAACGATATGTCATCAATGTTTATTGGTGCGGCCTCTATCTCTAGGACCTGCATCTACCTCCAGAACAGGCCCACCAAAGTGAAGGGAGCGCACTGTGCAAGCGCAGCTACCCTCCATTTACCATTATTGGCAGGGGAGTAGCTGTAAGGGGTACAGAGGTAGCAGTCACTACCGGTCCCAGGACCCTTGTGCACATAAGAAGAGACCGGTGTTATAAAAAGTACATGCTCATTAAGTTACACCTCTGGCTTAGGGAAAGGGGTTAGGTCAAGAATTTGGCATGGGGAGGTGTTTCAATTTTTAGTTCAGGCAGCAGGAAGGCAATGGGCTTCCCTGCCCCTGGCCACGAAGCACTGATGGAAGGGGAGCCCAAGCTGAACTTTTGCACCAGGGCCCATGAGCCTTTAGTTATGCCCCTGGCTATGGGAGTTTGAAAATAATTGAGCAGTATTTTATATCCATCCATTACAAACTACTAGCGTCCTTTTTAAGGGTATATCCTTAGAGGACAGATATGCCTTGGATTTGTAGCCGCTCAGTACCAGCAATGTGGGTGAGATTCTAAGCAATGTAAATTGACCTGTGGTGTGGATTTTAAATCCTCTGTATGTTAATTTATACAGTAAATTTCCACTGTGCAATTTACCCTTTGCAATGTATAGGGTGAAACATGGTAACAAATCCATAGCAAAAGCAGTAACAAGTGAAATCTGCCTTCCAAAAACCATATGGCATTCCTTTCCTTCTGCTTACTGCTGCGCGCCCATGCAGTCGTTTACGGCCACATATGGGGTGTTTCTCTAAACTACAGAATCAGGGTAATAAATATTAACTAATTTTGTTTGACTGTTAACTCTTGCTTTGTTAGCGGAAAAAAATGGATTGAAATGAAAAATCTGCCAAAAAACTGAAATTCTGAAATTTCATCCAAATTTTTCTTGAATTCTTGTGGAACACCTAAAGGGTTAACAAAGTTTATAAAATCAGTTTTGAATACCTTGAGGGGTGTAGTTTCTAAAATGGGGCCATTTATGGGTGGTTTCTATTATGTAAGCCTGACGAAGTGACTTTAGACCTGAACTGGTCCTTAAAAATTGGGTTTAAAATTGTCTTAAAAATTTTAAGATTAGCTTCTAAACTTCTAAGCCTTCTAATGTCCCAAAAAAAAGAAAATGTCATTTACAAAATGATCTAAACATGAAGTAGACATATGGGAAATATAAAGAAACAACTATTTTCAAAGGTTTCACTATCTGTCTAAAAGCAGAGAAATTTAAATTTTGAAAATTGCGAATTTTTCCAAATTGTTTGTAAATTTGGTATGTTTTTATAAATAAAATATTTTTACTCATATTTGCCACTGTCATGAAGTATAATATTTTATACGAAAAAGCGTTTTAAAGGTATCACTACATAAAGTGACACATGTCAGATTGGCAAAAAATGGTCTGGTCCTTAAGGGGAAAAATGGCAGGGACTTGACAGAGTTAAAGGTGACGTGTGGCCATTAACAATGAAGTCTGACTACATAGTGCCGTCTGTATTATTAAATTTAAGGCAGCTGTGAGCTAATTGGTGGCACCGTTCTTCAACACAGCATGGACGCAACCCACCCACAGCATCTATAGACGTACCCTAAGGTAGAGTGGCCTGGGTATGCCTGATTTATAGTAATTTGTGACAAATTAATTGGGAACTAATCAAATTTATTGGGCAAACAGCGTTGATGAATTTGATTTTTATCACATAAAAACCTACATATTTTGTTAACAAACCAACTATACACTATTTGGAAATTTGTATCTAAGAAAAATATCTAAGATAATCAAAAATAAGAATAAAACCACTAATTTTCTTAAGCAATAACTTTTTTCTGATTAATCTACTTCCACATTACCTTATGTTTGTGGTAGCTTAGTATGGATTATTTAACATTTACTTTGCGGTCTGACTAAACCCTCATACTGGTGTTAAAATTGAGAATTTAGTCAATATATCCATTAGTTTAAGGACATATCGGAGCCCAATCACCGTGCTAAGGTATCTCAAGTAGCTCAGGACCTAACACTGACCTACCTGTGCCATATGGGCAATACTAGGAGCCAGTGGGCGAATCACAGGAGCATAAAGTCCGACTCACAGCAAACTCCCAGTTACCTCCAGCATGCAGCCATGCTAACAATGGGAGGAGGGAGAGAGCTCTGAGATCCACCTAAGACTGACTGATAAGGCCCGGGCCTCATAGGTGAGCCAGAATGTTAGCGGTGGATAGAAAAAAAGGCACATTCAGATCTGGAGCTCAGTCAGACCGCAGAATGCACCTGTTTTTGTAAATGTTATATTGTTTATTACATCCACAAATTTGCTATCCTGTGTAGGATGTCTATTGGGGTACTTGTGGTCCGCTGAGGGCATCCCCTATTGCATTTTTGCTGGGGATTGCCATTAGCAGAGGACCACAAGTGCAGAATCTGATCTGCCCCCCCCCCCCCCAGTATAGATGCACCCACTGTATATGGGGTGGAGCACTTCCTGCCTTCTAATACCACGCCAATTTATAGTTAGCTTAGTATGGATGACTCCATATTTGTTCGTAGTCGGTTAGGAGTGCTGCTATTTGCTTGTGGAAGAACTTTTGTACTAATTGGTTTGAGTGATATAGCATGTGTATTTTCTAAAGTGAGTCAATGGCTGATGACACACGCTACATAGTACGATACTAGAACATATCAGAATTTCAATGGTATTTTTTCTTTATCTTGTAAGTATTCTTAAATATACCAACGCATATGTTTATTACATAGAAACCTGTTGTAATTTATCTTCTAATGTGCACATATATGTTCATTTTATGGAAATTTACTCTTAAAAACCATTCTTGTAAAATTCTAAGCCAGGTACTTAGGAAATGAAGTTTATTGCTGTTTAGCTCATCTCTGGACTATACTTATTATCTCAGCATATTACCTTTGTGTTTGCATGTTTGTGACTGTTAATGAGCATGCCTTAACCAATTTAGTGGCTGTATAGATATCGATAGATTTGCCTGGATTGCTTTTGCAAGAATTTGATGTCTGTGTGGCTGTCAGCTTTTTGCACAAAATATTATAGCTCTGAGTTTGTTTTTTTGTTGTTTTGATTGGATGTTCAAGTTTTAAAAGTCACATTTCCTGTGGGGTAAAATGAATTTCTCATAGGAAGACAACACAGATTTTGTAATAGTATATGCAAAAAAAGTTTATATAAAGACAACAAATACACAAAAATCAAGAAATGTCAAAACACAGATTGGCATCATGGCTAATTTAGGGAAGTATATTGAATGGTCCTCATATGAGCCCATGTCATACCCATGTACCTCTAATACTTTATGGGGGCACACAAAAGTTTTCTTTCATAGATTCTACAAACTATTTTGCACACATACCCTTCCCCAGAACATTATATCTAGATGAAAATACAATGCTTCACAGAGGAACCATATTAGAACATACAGAGTGCTTTCAGCTCAGTAATATGGATCTAAAGGAACTTACTGTTCTGATGTACTAGACTTATGTATATTACACTGCTGTGTGCACAAGTCTTTATTGTGTTGTTCTAAATTCTTTAATTTATTTTTTAAAAGACTTTTGCAATTGATACTATATTCTAGTTAAGAAACAAACACCAGAATGCCCAGTTATTCAGTCATTTGTTTACCATCACCTTATCAATACTTTTCTAGTACCCATTTACTGTAAATATCTGAAAAAGTTGATTAACATAATCTCTTTATGCAGTAAACACTAGCACAACCAAAACTGGCATTTTTTTGTAGTCACGTTTTGTAACATCAAAATTTAGGACAGCTCACTATAATAGTGAAAGGGGTATTCCCACCTTGGACATTGAGAGCATATTGCTATGTTATGCCCCTGATGTCTGATAGGTGTGGGTCCCACCTCTGTGACCTCCACTTAAACTTATAAAGGAGCCAGCAAAGTGCTGGAGGGCTCACTTTGTACGCATAGCCGCCCTGCATTCATTTTTATGGGTGTGCTTAAAATTTTCAATAGTCCCACTGAAATGAATGGGAAGTGCACCACACAAGCAAGGCCAAAACTCCATTCTCTTCTATAGGATTGGTGGAAATAGCTGGGCCAGTAGTCGTCTATTTTCAGCAGTACCATAGAAATTAATGGAGGGCGGCGGCATATGCATGGTGGGATCTATACTAAGTATAGATACGGATTCCATAGGTAGGACCTGCATCTATCATTGGAGGCATATCCTAGCAATATGCCCCCAATTTTCAAAATGGAGTAACCCTTTAAGATAGCTATGTTTTTGTCTTTGGTCAGTGGAAATAGTAAGAGGCCTCTCTCTTTTTTCTTTTGATTTCCTAACCACTTTTACACCAATCGTAAATTGACACTAAATAAAATCTAGAGCTATGCAAGTCCACATTCATTGAAATGTACTACAAAATCATAATGAGTCACCTTCAAGAATCTGTCAATTTACAGTAAGAATCTGAATAAATAAGAACATGTCATCAGAAAAAAGCAGTATTTTGTCTTTGGCCACTGGAAATAGTAAGATGCCTCTCTCTTCTTCCTTTTGATTTCCTAACCACTTTTAAATCAATCGTAAATTGACACACCTAAAAACTGCTTTTTTCTGATGATATGTTCTTATTTATTCAGATTCTTACTGTAAATTGACAGATTCTTAAAGGTGACTCATTATGATTTTGTAGTACATTTCAGTGAATATGGACTTGGATAGCTCTAGATTCTGTCAATTTACAGTAAGAATCAGAATAAATAAAAACATGTCATCAGAAAAAAGCAGTATGTTGTCTGATTCTGAGCTCTAACTATGAGACATTTAAACATCACATGGTATAATGTATCTAAGATGGTCTTATCTAGATGATTTTGTTGAGTGTAGTGTTGTCATTAAGAAGTTGTATGCATCTGATTCCAAATCATCATGGACATTGCCATTGATGATTTGAGGTCACTCATGTCTTCATGGTACCACTGAACCTAACAGAAATCGGAAACACACTAGAAAAAATTACACTCAAACTTTTTATTCAATCGGTTAGGCTGGTTTATTCACTGCATATGTTTGATGTTTTTGCTTAACAATGAGCATTTTCTGAAACATCACACATAGTGAGTAGACAAGTAATAGTAATAGTGTAAGTAATAGTGAGTAAACAAGCATAAACAATTAAATTGAGAATCTAAGTGCTTTCTTCTAGTGTGTTATGGATACATTCCGAGTATTAATCCATCCTTGTGTTAACATGGGTACAGCCCCACTAATGGGTTTTGGAGAGTGCTATACCCAATTTCTTTTGCTAACAGAAAGCATGAGATTTTATGTCACCAAAATCTCTCGGAAATGGAGATTATGGTTATGGCCCAAAGTTTAGGAAAACCATTCTGAATAGTAGTCACATATTTAAATACGGTTTTAACATTAATATGCAATATTAGAGAGCTACAAAAAAAAAAAACAGTTACAAATATTCAAATATATTATTAACAGCCTGAGGGACCACCCACTGTCTTTTATTGCTGCTATTTTAGAGGGAACTGAGTGCTTATGTGAGCAATCCTGCTCCAGTTAGGACACACTAGTACTGGCCTAACGAAGCCTATGCCATAGAGACATAGAACATAATATATTAGCATACATGAGTATGTTAAGACATTATAAGTATAAAAAATTCATAAAATGCATTTTATTGTGCATACTTTAGTTATAAAAAAATACCCTTAGTAGGTAGCTACATGAACAAAACAACCTGAAAATTTCATTTAACATGCAAGTCATTGTAAAATATGTATAGTATAAACAATAAAGTAAAAATTCAATATCAAAAACTAATTTTGTGCAAAAAAGTACATTAATTACTTTATTTAATATATATTCTCAAACAGTGCCATCATTGCAATTTCACTTGCATTAAACAGCCATGTCAATGAAAAATAATATGCTATGGGTGTTTAAATATGAAGAGGCAAAAAGGAAAAAAAAAATTTCTGGTCACTAAGGGTTAATCAACCAACCAGGACAGAACAGGAGTGTTTGGGTATACTTTGAAAATCTAGTGGTCTTTACCATTTAAAAACTCTACAAGACTGTTCAGGGGGGAGATACGTTTCTAGAGACTCCAACAATGTCTACATAATGTATTCAAGGAATTATAAACTGGACTAAAATTAGAATTCTCTAGAAATTCACCAGAAATGCTATTTTATGTAACAATTTACCAATGTATTGAACATTAGATTACATTTTCATAACGTTTACTATTGTGTCGTGCATTATGTATAGAACAGGTCAAAATCCTCACTAGACATTAAATTCAAGTTCTAAATCATAAATTTAGAAATACACAGGGGGATTTATCAAAACTTGTGTTCCCATAATCCAGTTTTGAACTCCCTTCAGTAAGTTGTGCCTATTTTATTAAGAGGCATCTGCCCTGACATGCATCAGAATCTGCAGTCTACACCTGCCAGAGACTGGTTTAGACTTAACATACGCCAGACTATAACATACGCCAGTTTCTTGTAAATATCCTTACTCTAAGCACCATCCTTTTTCTCATCACTTTTGAAAAGTGGTAAGAACATTTAAAATTTACAAATTATGGTGTGCACCATAATTTGAGATTTTTTATGGCACTTTTGTGGTGTAAAACACTTAATAAATACCTCCCGCAGTGTTAATGTAGATGCTACATAATTGTATTAATATACAAATGATTATTTTATTTGGAAGCAGCTTTGAGACAAATGTTATGATAACTTAAAGAATACATACACCTTTTAGGGGCAATTTTTTTATTATTGCATTTCACTTATTTTGAGCTAAAAATCATTTTTTTCGATTGATCTTTATTGAAAAAAAATGTAAGCCCCTACCTCTGTACAGCCTTGAGATTCTCTGGAACCAGTCTCTGACTTTTTACTTCTTTCTGTCAGGCAGTTCAGTTGATGGCTCATTATCTATTATCTCTGACCTCCCCCCAAAGTAGCCTTTAATACATGACATGAAGCTTTTGCACCTAAAGTCTTTTCAATCCTCATTGTCCTTTTCAGACCACAATTTGGCAGCAATTCCGCCCTCAAATAAAGACCTGACTCATTGTAGATAATCTAACTGCTGGAGACAAACTTCATGGCAACCTCATCGGAAGGTTTTGCCATTTTAAGTAGTGTATAGACAGGGCTTGTCCTAATGAGATCACAACTTGACAAAACTAAAACACTTTGTTATGTGTAGAGGAGAGCCTGAGGGGTTGGTTGAGGACACCATGCTCTTTGAATTGCAGTGTCATGCACCCCCTAGGTGTCATAGTAGATGTAACACAGTGTATTCATTTGGCCTAAATTCTTCCTTTGATTTCTAAAAATACATCTAGGGAATCTCATTAATAGATTTGGCATTCTTCAAATACTAAATACCCACCACTGCACAATACCATTTGTCTCAAACAATCATTTAATTTCTATAATTGATTTGCATTCACTCTGAAAGCAAATCAATCATTGCTATTTTAGTTCACACCCTATATAATTGTTCATAAGCTCCCAGTGTAGTACAGGGCTGCTGGAATATATATATATACATTTATTGCATATTTTCTATTTTAGTGATACCTTCTATAGGTATATAGTGTATCTTTCATGCAGTCACTAGATCTGAAAAAAGTAAGTCAGGCTTTATAAGATACAGTGTTCACATCAGTCATCTCATATAACACCTTCTATAAATCACAACTAGAAACACACACTTTGGGTTTACACTTACAAAAAAACATATTTCTTAGTTTGAACAATCTGTAGCCTTGAAGCACTTTGTGATAGAATTGTCCATCATTCATATTCAACTTCATAATACCCTGTAACCATTCTTCATGACAACACTTATGAATTCTGTAGATCTAAAATCTGTCAACATGTGTTTCTTCCACATTCATTAAAATTAAATTCCTTCCCAATGTCCCATCTATACATATCAAGTCAACTGGCAGCTACTACATTTTCTAGTCAGCAAGCAGTATTGTGAATTTTATCTTCTTTTACAGAAATCAATTCGTCTTCGTTGCTGCAGATGAAATTTCTTGTAACTCCTCTTCAGGTAACAACCATTGATACTTCTTGATGCATCCATCCAGGTCTCAATATCCTTTTTACACAAACTGCAGTTAATCACTCAGGAATGCTCTGTTAGAATCAGGCTATCAATCTTGGTTTCCCCAATGTTTCAGTAGCCTGTGGGCTCTACGCTATTACAAGCATTACACAGTTTTGCTGACTGTAATACTTTATTTGCAGCTTTGGTTTTATTTGTCATGTTGATCTAAAGCTGCGGAATCTTTAATTGAGATTATGCATAGAGGAGCAATATATTACCAAATTCCTAAGGCACATAGCAAAGGTTCTCTGCTAGTGAAGTTCTGTATACGATGAGATAGATAGTATGCATACATTTGTACTTTGAAAATATAATACTGTTTTCACTGTGTGTTCTCAACCACATCTACAACAGTTTGGGTTTCTTGTGAATATACAGAATTTGGTTTTATTTCACATCATTGTATTGAGAATCGCATGTTTCTTGTTCACATATGCATGACTTCTCTGGTTCTTGAAGATTTTCTTTTTTTGCATACATACAATCACTGTTGGTATATTAGCTATAGATTCTATTATTATAAGTTTATGGCAATACCACATTTGCATCAGAAAATTCTACAATGATAGACTTTCTTTGGAGAAAACATGATTCATTTCTGTATTAGGTACTATGTTACTTTCAATTCTAAAAGCTTCAGCTTAGCATGTTGATGAATATATTTATAGAGGAAATGTAGCTTTGTCAGAACAAACCACTATGGAAAATTGTAATCAATGTGATATCATTGAGTTCACATACCAATTGAACTAGATAAATTATTTCCCCTAATTGTTTTGAGAAAATTGGTGATGATCATGAATGTTATATGCATGAAGGTCCCTCACTACTTTTTAGTCTGAAAGCAACATGGGCACACCAGTGTGACTGACTTAATGTGCACCTCCACTTTTCTTAGTCATTTCCCTCACAATGCAAAGTGAGTCATAAGGACAGCATTTATCAACATGTTCAAACAGTAGCGTACTAGCTCAGATAGTACAATAATCTTTCTGACCCTTCATGAGTCTCAGATTATATTCATGAGCCAACAGAGCATAATGGTCGTGTATTTGTTGTGTTAATTAGCATAGTTTTGTATTTCATTTCCAGCATTAATTCAGTAGTAGATGTACTGTTGTGATGATATTATATAGATATTTTTTTTAAACATATGCTTCAATAAGCTATCTATTTTTTAAAGTTTTGATTATCAGATTTCATATAAGATATCTAGAAGGTATGAATCAGGAGTACTCTTAATACCTAGTTTAGGACTACAGATGTTGACACTCATCACAGTCTCAATAATATAGGAGCAGTCACATTTATGGTGCCATTGCTATGTTTGCCTGTCTGTGGTGGATGGGGACAGTGACATTGTTTCTCCCCGACTGCTCAGGCTCTGAATTTCTCTAGATGGCAAGTGTGCAAAGCAAATGGCCTTACTTTATTGCTTATTGTTTTATAGCCAAATAATCTGCACTCACATGCTGTAATTAGAGAGGAGTAAATCGATTTGACAGAAATAAATTTTGTTACGAATTTCCCAACAGTCAGAGTCAGATTTTGGCAAATCCCAAACTTTTGTTATTCATTCTGCATGAATCACGGCCAACAATCAACAGTTAAGAAGACAGAGAAAAAGGCAAATGCCCCATGATGGGATAATGTTTTACCCTTTTAAAAAAAAAAAAAAATGTATCAAAATCCAACAGTGCAATATGAGTTTACACCAGCTGTTTGTTACAAAAGCTACCATCCATTTACCCATAGCCATAAAGCCATGTATGTTGCTATCACTTTGACATTATTAGTGCTGTCTTGACAATAACAGATTGGAAAGGTATTGGATACAGTCCTAGGAGACCTCAGAGTGTAATTGGAGCACTTTCTGTGTGGAACAAAAATGAATCTGAGGGCCAATTTAACCAAAGCATACCCAAACAAATGTTGGGACTTTGGGAAATCAAGGATCAAGGAATATTGGATTAAGATATTGCACGCAACAAACTTTTGTTTGTTGTTCGACTTATAATTATTACTTACATTCTGTTTTATAATAGGGTTATTTTCTTGACATTTGTGTTTTTGCTATTTTCTATAATGTTTGGCAATTTGTAAATCATAAGAAAAGTTTGCACTTTATAGTGCTTTAATAAAATATCAGGACTTACAGATACTTTGTTCCTGTGAAAGTTCATCATGTATTATTCAGGATCATGAATGTTACATTGATGTGGAGAAAATGTTTTAGAAATGCTGTTTCAAAGTAACAACACACTTCAACCTCCTTTTTTTGCCATCATCTAAAAAAGTTTCATGATATAAGGCTTATCACAATACAAAAAGTTATATAAACTTTACCTTGAATATATATATATATATATATATATATATATATATATATACACACACACCAGTTATGGCTGATAGATATGGTTTTCTGTTTGCTTATTTGGTTGCTGTTTTATTTTGTGGGAGGCATTATTTTCTATTCTTAAAATAGGCAATCAATGAGTGGTCACATAATGAGGTGGCTGCAGTGCTCCTGTGAGCATCATGACTCCTTAAATACTTATCCGGGTACAGCTGCTTGTCTATGTGCATGGTTGTGCTTGGTGAAGAGTCCTTATTCTGCTAACCCCCAGAACTTCCCCTGGGCCAATCTTTTTCCCATATAATCCCTTTAATTTATTTCTATTTATCTCAGATGCATTATTTACTATAACTTGATTGTTTTATACTTTAATTTTGTAATCTGTTTTCTGCATACTTTAAACACTATTTTGGTGATTGCTCTCCTTGCTTATTATCTGGTATTGTTTTAGATCTTGATGAAGGTAGGCAGAGATGTCTCCTTAAATTTATATATATTGGTATTTAGATCAACATTAGACAACTTTATACAGTTTACTCAACAACTAACATCAGTTCAGTGTGCAAACATTCCTTTATATTTTTATATTATAATAAACTGGGCCTAGAGGAGACATGGAATTTTAAACCTTCATCACACTTTGTTGTCCCAAGATGCAAGTAAACATGTTTTTTATATACTTTGTGCCAAATTCAACATCACATTTTATTATAGGTGTTAGTACATAGTTAGCATGTCATAGCATATCATAATGGCATTTTATTTCATGGCAATTGTTGTGGGTGTCTGACAAATAGCATTTATTCAAATAAGTTTGGTTTTAGCACTAAAAAAGTTGTGGACATCTTCCATCTATAAGCACAATAGTCCAGGGAGCAATTGCATCTCTGACTATTGTAAGTTCTCCTGGGATATCTGCTTTATTTCCCACAATTACACCATAGTATATCATTTGCAGCAAATCTCATATCTAAGTTTTGTGCGTGAGGTGTCTGTGTATATGCCAATAAACAAAAATCTATGAGAAATGGCCATATGGAATTCTGATTTCAAACATTTGGAAAATAGGGCTTTGTGACTTCCTGGTCTTATTTGCACAAAATGTAGTGATGTTTTGTATTTTTATTTCACTCACTCCACTTTTTAAGGGTGAGAGGAAAGGGCATGTTGTTACCTAATTAGCTTCACTTAAGATTTATCACTGTGATTTTTTTTTTTAATTACTCAAAAAGTTGCTCCAGTACTCTAGTAGGAGGATGTTGTTAAAAACTAGAGTTGCATTTCTAGACAAAAGCATAGAATTTAAAAATATGCAAAATTTATTAGACAATGTGCCTGTGTTTGATAAATTTGTCTTAAAGTACAGCAACACAAACTAAAACAATGTACATGTTACAAAGTTAAACGAACTATAGAGATGACAAGCTTGGTAATGCAAGATCACCCTTAATGCCGTGCGGCCAGCCAATCAGCAGATAGCCATCCCCTTTGATATCAAAGTCCGATAAAACCCTCATCCTGTGTGGTCTCCGCCATTGTCCTGTAAATTGAACATAGGGAGAAATGTGACAAGAGTTCACTCGCTACGGACAATGTTGCTGAAAATAATAATAGAAGATGTAGACAGAGGATGAGTTGGATGTCTCTGATTATATATTCTCATTGATATTAGTGTGGATAAGGAGGAAAAGCAGATGGCAGAAGGGCTCCAACCTATAGGCCAGGAGAGTGCTGGGGTTAGAGAAATAGATATGCCAGAGCTGATTAATATTCTGTGTTTACTGTCAAATAACCTGCAGGTCAGAAGAGCAATAATTTGTATGTTGTAAAAAAAGGAAGAAATAAGGTGTGCACTCCTTCCTCTGGTATTGCATATAAGGTAATTTATTCAATTGATCAAAAAATAAAAAAATAAAAATATATAAGAATATACAAAACATCCCCTAAATATATATAAAATACATAAAAAAATTCATTCCAGATCCATAGGTATAGCTGTGTAAGGAATATATATATATATATATATATATATATATATATATTAATTCATAGGCCTTATTGTAGAAGAAGAATATATGATAATAAGTGGTGGAGTAAAAATGAATAGACAAATCATCATAGAGGGTTTGATGTTTCTACAATGTTGCATATACAAGGGTTAATTTGTGCGTTGGTTAATGACTCTAACAATAGTAATTCTGATAAATCCATGAAAGCAAGATTTGCGGTAAAGCAAAAAAACTTAAAACGTATAATATTCAGTACTTAAGTGTTCTGGAAAAAGCGCTGAAATGGTTACCAAATCCCACACATCTTGCCTACTTTGGAATAAGAAATAGCTACATTATTATTATTATTACATGTCCAAATACCAAGCTAAACGTGCGTATATAGCCTGATTTATAATATCAAGAAAAAGTTTATCATGAATCAGATAGTTATTGTTAGCAGATTGGATGTATTAATGCCAATGCAGTCACTGAAGATAGTAAATAGCAGCAGAAATAAGTTCCTAAACTGAGCACACATGTCAATCCCAACTACAATAACAGAGACAGGTTACCAGCATAGAGGTAAGTATCTCATTGCAGTCACTGCATAGTGTTCATGAAGCCATATCACCAACTTTGAATCTTTGATATTATTTGCACCTACTTGGAGCATAATTAATAAATCCTGAGGATACGAGGTTTGAATATATGCACTTAAGCCTCCCCTTCTGATGTTTGCGCTAGGCATTTAGATACCTTGAAAGTGGGTCAAATGGTGATAGCAGGCTTTTGGTTCAAGCGATGATTGATGTTCAATTTGTGGCGCCCTGCTTTTCCCAGTGATAACAGGTTCACTCCAAAAAGGACAAATGTTGCTTTGTATATCTTAGGTCCGGACCTAAAAATTATTTGTAGTAAAATGTCATATGTGTTTCCGAGCACTAGCTCCTTTCTAAGTGGCTTATTTTGTATGTTGTGCCCTCACTTAACCAGCCAAACCCCATACCAGCAGCAGCCCATGGTTAAAGGTGCATCAAAGGTGCCGCACGGCCATTAACAATCAAGACCGACTATAGAGTCTCACGAGACTTTGGATAAAAACTTTGGACTTCAATTTTTAAGCTTGAAAACCATTTTAAAACTTGAATCCAAAGTCGGCTTTGGTAAGGGCTGTTATCTCAGTACTGAAGCCGACTTCGGATTCAAGTTTTAAAATGGTATGAAAGTTTTAAAATTGAAGTCCGAAGTTTCTCACTGAAGTCTCGCGAAACTTTCGAGATAACGAATTTCCCCTCGCAGGAGCATATACATTTGAATGCTATAGGAAGACGTATCTCCGTACAGTATTGAAACAACGTTTTGACTGAAGTGACTTTAGATCTACTAATGCCAATGCCAATAATTATTTTAGAAAAAGTACATTTTCAATATTAGTACCAGCAACAAGGAGAAGTGTTATAAGCAATTCTAATCTAATTATTGTAAAAATAAAGAACAAATGGAGATACCTAGATATCTGTACCAGAAAACTGTGCCGTCTGATTACTTCTGGTATCATTAATAGGGATGAGCAAAGCGAGCTTCGGATGTTAGATCTGAAGTCGCTTTGCTCAGAATACGTAACCAAGGTCGATTTCGGATCCACGTCTAAAAATTATATATTTTTTTTTTTTTTTCAGTTCAAAAATCAAATACCAAAGTTATAGCTCACTTATCCTCGTCAGAGTCCATACATTTTAATGCTGTACAGAGACGGATCTCCGTACAGCATTAAACCAAAGTTTTGAGTGAAGCAACTTCAGATCTAGGATCCGAAGCTCACTTAGCTCATATAATACCATTGTGTAAAAAGTGCTTTTTTAGATATAATTTAATATGTTTAAGCCTTTTATTATGTTTGCTTAATGATAGCGACATCCCAGTCTTGCTAATAAAAATTTCATTATTTGTGCTTTTAAAACCACATATAGCCTGTGGTACTGACCTAATTTCAGAAGGGTTTGGAATAGCAATTAAGACAGATGTTACTAAATTATACAGTTGTTGTGCTACTGATTATGCAGTCATCATAAAAAGATAGGAACCAAATAAAAGGATTATCACTATTTGCCTGCTTCCACATACATTTGATTTGCTGGTGCTTCCTTATTCAAATGCATCTATCACACTGTCTTCTGTCACTGCAAACCTTTTCAAATTTAGCCGTAAAGAGGATTAACCATCACATGAAAAGTGTTCAAAATTGTCCTACTACAGTGACTGGGAGTTTATCTCTTGGCAAAAAATGAAATTCCATCTTCCTGTTTCCATTCATTGCCGTCAATGGAAAACATGAAACATGTATCAAATGATAAGAATCAATAAACACTTGATCCCTTCCTTATTTTTGCAGGGTACATTGATTAATCTATGTTTTTTTTTTTTTTTTCTTTCCCAGAGAAAGCAGTCTGGCCATTTTTTGTCATTATTGTCATTATCATTTTGACAGTCTTGACTGTTCCTTTGGTTCTAGGTCAGTTCGCATGGCTAGTCAGATGTGACAACATGACAAGATATAAAGTATAAATGGACATTTTCAAAAATGTGAAAGTAAGAGAGCAGCAATTAGGAGGAGAGCATGCAGTATCATTAATGTGTATGGTCATATAGTATATCTATTCAGATAATATGCTCTGATTATAAAAAAATAAACTTCATAAAATAACAATACACTAAAAAGCAAAATTCAATATACTGTTAGGATCTTTCATTGTAAAAATAACCACATAGATTTCAATGTAATGTTTGTTACATTAAAGTGGGTTTCCAGTTTGCTTCAACACCCTTTAAAACATTTTATGAAGGTAGCTTTAATTTGTATTTATTTTGTATTGTATTTCTTTTATCGTTATTGCTCATATCTTCTTTTCTGGGCTGTAGTCACATGACTGTGTCCATGCAACACTTTATTTCCTGTGATGTTTTGTCCATGTTTGTGTCAAAGCAGCAAAGAAGCAGTGTTAGGGGAGTGTAACTAGCGGGGTGGGAGGAGCTACAAACTAGACAGGCATTTTTAGGGGTGGTGCCGGAGCTATGGCAGAAAAAGGAGAAGGGCACATGGGTTTGGTTGGATACAGCAACATGAAGTGCTACATACAGTATGCAAAGAAGGTGAAAAAGGGTCAAGACTCAGAGTCCAAATTGAAAAAAAATACATGGAGAAGATCAGCGTATCTGTTATATACCCTGGTAATCCTGAAAACCCCCTTTAATAGACTATTACAGTTTCCCACATAGATGTCCGCTTCACATACAAAATGTCTTGGTGCTGATAATCTTGTTTTAACTATATTCATTCCTAACATTTACAGTTTTTTGTAGCACTCACTTATTTCCACAACAAAACCTATAGCAAACAGCTGTTTCTTATATTTCTTCTTGTTTAATGAATTTAAGAACAAAAACAGGGCATGGAGAGAATAGAAGAAGAGATGTCCAACGAAAGTTATGGTAGTTAGCACTGGAGCATTGCAATGTTGGAGTCCTTGGTCTGATTCCTACCAAGGACAACATCTGCACGGAGTTTGTATGTTCTACCTGTGTTTGAGAGGATTTCCGAGTTTGGTTCCAAGTTTAAGGCCTTATTCACACGTCCGTTGTGTTTATGGATCCGCAAATTGCGGATCCATAAACACACCCGGCCGGCAGCCCCATAGAAATGTCTATTCTTGTCCGCAATTGCGGGCAAGAATAGGACATGCTCTACTTTTTTGCGGAGCAGCGGCCGTAAGATCGGCGGCATGCTCCGCAAAAACTGATGCGGAGAGCACAGTGTGTGCTCTCCGCATCGTTCGGTGCCCCATTCACATTCAATGGGTCTGCATGTATTCCGCAGAATTGCAGAATACATGCGGACGACATTGCGGACGTGTGAATAGGGCCTTAAAGTGGCTTTCCACTATAAAAATCAACTACCAAAGTTATTCAACGAAGTATCACGCAACTTCACAAATAAATGACTTCGGCTCATCAGAGCCCTTATATGTTAATGCTGTACGGAGATGGATATCCATACAGTATTAATCCGAACTTTTGAACGAAGCAACTTCGGATGTAGCATCTGAAGCTCACTTTGCTCACAACTAAATATAATTATAGAAGCAAAGCAGTGATATAATGGCATATAAATAAAGAATTGTAAACTATTCAGGGCTAATGACAACCCATATGGGACATCTTAGGTGATTTATAATACTTTCAGTAGTTTATAGTCATGGGTACATTATCCTTTGACCTTTTCAGGATTGGGCCATATAACATTTTTTACTCACTGCATTTCCAGGGCCATAACTTTTTTATTTTTCAATTCACATAGTTGTAATAGGGCTTGTTTTTTGTTGGACAAGTTTTACTTTCTAACATTTATTGTTGCATACAATATAGCGGGAAGTGGGAAAAAATTCCAAATGGGATAGGAATTTTAAAAAACCCACAATTCTGCCTCAGTTTTCTGTTTTTTTGTTTTTGTTTCCTATATTGGTAAAATTGACCTGTTACTTTAAAATTAAAATGATAACATATTGTGTTTGAATACTAAATTTTTAATTTTTTTTTGCATTGCCATGTTAAGTCGCCCATAACTTTTTTTTAAATTTTTATGTGTACAGTGCTGTGCGAGGGCTCATTTTTTTTAGAATGATCTGTAGTTTTTAATGATATAATTGAAGCTGTATAAAGTACTGCAACTTTTTGATTACTTTTTATTATATTTTTTTAAATTCATATAGAGTTTAAGCTCTTGCGAGTTGGGCCCTCATTCCTCTTGTTTTAATTACAGTATTGACTTGTCTATTGCTATGTTATTTATGACTGTTTGTACATGAACCCCTGAACTATAAAGCGCTGCAGGATATGTTGACACTATATAAATAAAGATTAATATTATAAAATGTTTGTGGTAGGTGAAGCAACAGAAAAACAGTGAATCACCAATTTGGCTTTTTTTTCTATTTTACCATTGGCCGTATGGGATGAATGTTTTTATATTTTAATAGTATGGGAGTTTTCACATGTGGCGATGCTGATGATGTTTATTTTTTAATTGTTTGTGTATTTTTGTTTTAATTTTTTAGATGTGGTGATTTGAATTAATATATATATATATATATATATATATATATTTATAAAAACTTTTTTTTTTACTTTTTAATAGGTCCCCTAGTGAACTTGAACTAGCAATAATTAGTTTGCTCGTCTTATAAACTCAAATACATTAGCATTGGAGACTATGACAATTTCACTGCATTTCTATGGAGCCCTGCCACAGATAGATAGATAGATAGATAGATAGATAGATAGATAGATAGATAGAATGTTGTTATTCAGAATCCTGGACACGGAATTGTATCCTAACAGCAGGATATGTCAATCGAGCAGTGATTGGCATAGCAGAAGAAAATTTCTACAAATGTGATTTGTAGCAAACTGCTTCAGCAGAACAAGATGAGCAGCACCCGACATATATCACTAATACCATTCATTTCTGAGTTATCATCAAGGTTTGATATCAGACTTGATGTTATACAAACATTATTTGCAGACATATCAATGTCTATTTTCAGAATGTATTGAATATTGCTGTAATAGAATATATATAGTTTGTATCAAGAAGTCAAGTACATTATACTTTATTAAGGTTGGAAGTTAAGGGAATTCATATATATATATATATATATTAATATAATATATATAAAATACCAGTCAATCTGGAAATCTTTTCATGAACATTTCTAACCTTTCAAGCCCTTAAATGTCAATGTCGAGCATAGGTGAGTCTTTTGAAATCAGCTTTATAAATAAGCTGTGTATTTGGAGAATAAGTTGACCCTTTCTATTTTCTCCACAAAATAGCAAAAGTTAATCATAACAAAGGCTCCATTTTAGAAGGCGAAGGTCAGCTCGAACAAATATGATTTCTAGTAAATTTAAACACCCTGCCTTTATGTTGTAATAAAGCCTAACTGAATAAGAAGATACATTAAACCAAACAGAGATACATAAAAGCAAACTTGGATGACTATTTTTTGTATGAGGAAAAATTCGAATTCACTTGTGAACTCTAATTCAGCTGTGAATTTTTATGACATTGTAGGGTTGTGTATTTTTTTTAAATGGTCGTGGTTTCGGATTACCCTCAATGAGTCAGAAGGGAGAGGGCCTACTCTGGCGGACCCAGATTATCTAAACATTATATGGTCAGGTATTTAATGCACGAAATGTATGGTCAGACATGTTTTCCCCAATAATAAAAACTGATTGCCATGGGTTAAAGAGGCTATACCTGAATCAATCAGTTTATTACCACATATAGCGGTCCTGATTCATAGCAACTATGCTAATTTTTCCACAGGAAATATGCTGCATACTGTAAAATCATCCATTCAAATGCTGAAATTTCCGCTTTGGTGTAAAACTTTGGGCACATCACATGAAAACTTGGGGGGGGGGGATTTTTCACTTTAGATACACAGCTCAGGAGACAGTATCACACCTAATAGGATTAGATGCACAGCTCAGCAGACAGTATTACACAGGATAGTATTAGATAGACAGCTCAACAGACAGTATCACACAGTAGAAGATTAGATACACAGCTCAGCAGACAGTATTACACAGGGGTTGATTAGATACACAGCTCACCAGACAGTATCAGACAGAAGATGATTAGATACACAGCTCAGCAGACAGTATCACACAGAATAGGATTAGATACACATATCAGCAGACAGTATCACACAGGATAGGATTAGATACACATATTTGCAAACAGTATCACACAGTACATGATTAGATACACAGTTCATCAGGCAGTATCACACAGGAGAGGATTAGATACATGGCTCATTAGATAGTATGACACAGGAGAGGATTAGATACACAGCTCTGCAGACAGTATCACACATGAGAGGATTAGATACACACTTCAGCAGACAGTATCACACAGAATAGGATTAGATACACAGTTCAGCAAACAGTATCACACAGGATAGGATTAGACACACAGGTCTGCAGACAGTATCACACAAGCCCTATCACATACTGTACTGCACAGTCCTAGGCGCAATATCGTGAGCCGGAGCTATTGTACAGTACTGTTAAAGTTAAAGTCACAATTTCAACTTAGAGCTTCTGCCGACTTCCGTGCTCATGGAGCGTCCCCATCACCATTGGAACGGCTCCATGCTAGAATGTACTGTTGGATTTGAGAAAGTTGAAATCGCAATGCGGCTAATAACTACGATAATATACTGTAATATCATAGTACCTCTATTGCAGAAAAGGGGAAAAATTACGGAATTAGGGCAGCGCTGGCTGCTGCAGTTTACAGCCTACTCTCCCATGTACTGTAGTTCCAAGCGGGTCCCGGGCAGTTCCAAGCGCCATCAGGTGTTCACTCAGAAAAATTGCACCACCAAGCGCTTCGGGTTCACAAATGAAATTCGCTATTGTTACGCGCTGATGCAAGTCTGCAGGGTCCGCTAACAATGATACAACTGTACCTCAATTTCCAGTCCAGTTCTTAAAGGGGTTGTGCAGCCAGTACATATTGATGACCTATCCTTAGGATAGATTATCAATACCTGATTGGTGCAAGTTCAATTTCTGACTCTCCCGCCAATCAGCTGTTTGAAGGGGAGGCAGTGCTTATGCAAGCACTGCTTTCTATTCTTGTTTTCACTCTGTGTCATTTCACTTACAGCAGAGGCACAGTGTAATTACAATTACTTATCTCATTCCAGTCAGTAGAACAAGTACTTGTAATTGCACCATGCCACCAAGACTTCCCCGATGATGCACAGTGTATTTCTGAAGAGGAAGTAGTGCATTTACAAGTGCTGCCTCCTCTTCAAACAACTGATTGGCAGCAGTGTTGGGAGTTGGACCCCCATGATCAGATATTGGTCATCAATATTTAGTGGCTGCACAACCCCTCCAACTCAAATATTTTATCTCTGGAATAACTAGGACCAGTTAATGTTTTGGCTTCAGTGGATGAAATAAGGATCTGTTCACATTGGATTTAAAAGCCTCCTCTGGGGATTTCATCATTTTTGACAAGAGTTGCAGAGCATGCAGCACTATTCTTGCAATAAAAACAATGGAAACCTCAATGGAACCCTGAGGGTTCTTATTGTAAATGATTTGGTCAGCTATAAAGTTGTGTCCTGCATTGTAAAAGTCATAACGCTAGCGTTAACAGACCCCAATACTATTGTCTATGATCCTATAATAGAATTGATTTACAGTAATACAGTAGGTTTTACAATTATTAAATAGATTATGCAGTTAGACACAGCAAAATGTGTTAGTACATTACCAAAGAAACAGGATAGCGGAACAGTGACAAATATCATGGTAGCTTAGGAAGTTATACTTTTAAATAGCCCTTTGAACTTCAGTTCTATAAAAAAAAAATTGTAAAATTAATTGTTTCTGGCTATTGCTTAGCTGTTCATTCAATTCTGCATTATCAATATGAATTGCACCACACAAAGCATAAATGGGTTTTTCATCTTTGGGTCTCCCCATCCCCCATAGCCAGACCAGCTCTGACGGATTACAGTTTGCCTCCCTGTCATCGCTAGAGCACTCCACTCCCTGCTTGTCAGCATTTGGTTTGAAGGCAGTTGCAGCCAATCACTGGATGCAGCAGTGACACATACTCCTTGTGCCACATGATCTATTGACATGGTGCAAGGGGGACACATCACCGCTGTGAAAACAACCTTTACCAGATACCCTGGACTCCAAGTAATATGGACAATCAATTGTACATCTCATTTACACACAGAAGAATAAAGTATTTTATAGTATGAATATCCTTATAGGGGATTATATATAAATTGCATTTTGTACATTGATTCATTCCACTGTAGATATTAATATGGATGACCAAAAAGTACAGTCTTTTTCAATTTTTGTTCAGACTTTAAGGTAATACAGGTTAAAAACAGCCAAACGATCAGACTGTTTTCTTCACACCAACTTTTTTGTTAAGTTTTAGAACAATCTCTTAATAATTTTTTATACTTTACATTACATACAATTTAGTATGATGCACTTTCAAGCTCTTATAACATTGACTGCTAAACTGGAGAATGAAAGAACATTTCAGTATTTGGACATCTTCCAAGAAAAGTATATTGGCTAATATTTATCAATGTCCCGAGCTGGATTACCTGTTGTACTTCAGTATACAGAGCAGTGTGATTACTTCTCTACACTCATTTAAAGTGTTGGCTTCAGGACAAAATTTACAGGTCTATTTTCCAAGGTAAAACATCTGGTCTATATGTGGTAAGAAATATAATTTGGGGCCAATTTATGTTTGAGTAGCAAAATGATTTAGTGCTTGAAAATAATCTGGATAGATGCATAGGAACAAAAAGGGAAAAAAAACATACAAATGTAAACATATACTTAGACTAAATATATGTATTTAATATAACAGTCATTGCAGATTATAGATTGTTCTTTGCAGTACATGTTTTATATATATAATAAGAAAGAATAATGTTGAAACCATGTTTATGCTTCACTCTTAATAGTGTTCTTTATTAAATCATGTATATCTCTTTTTTAAATTTTTAGTTACGGACGAGTTTATGCTGCCGACCCCTACCACCACACACTTGCTCCAGCAGCCACCTACGGCGTTGGTACCGTGGTAAGTTTCCCATCTAATTTTTTATATTTTAGAACAGAATTACTGTAATATTTTGCTTTATAAGACGCACCTGATAGGACACACCTAGGTTTTAAAGGAGGAAAATAAGAAAAAACATCAGAATAGACCTCCAATCTTCATTAGACACTTAATATTCAGCCTCACATCATATTCCTATATCAGACCTCATATCAGACTCCCATATCAGATCATCATATAAGATATCAGATCAGACCCCTATCAAACCTTAGATGAGACCTCCATCAGACCACAGACCAGACATCCATGTCAGACCCCCATATCAGGCCTCAGAAAAGACCCTTATCAGACCTCAGACTAGACCCCCATGTCAGACCTCAGATCAGACCCCTATCAGAGTTAAAATAAATAAATGAATGTTCCTGTCCTGCTCCGCCACCACTCTGCAGATTTGGCGGTCTATCCTGTACTCACTGCTCTTTGAACTTCTCCATGCCATGCTGGACGGTGACTTGACTGCTTACAATGGTGGGCCCACTACATCCTGACATGGTACACATTAAGGACAGTGCAGCATGGTGCCTGGAGGAAGACTAGGAATCACTCCCTGCACTTCCTGAACACTAGTGAGCACTTTCATAATGGAAGCGCTCAATAAAATTGTCTGTATAAGACACACTTTCGTTCCCCCTCCCCCACTTTGGGAGGAAAAAAATGTGTCTTATAAAGCAGAAAATATGTTATATTAATATATTTTTTTTCTTTACAGTGATTATTAGTGTTGAAAAAAGCGAAGCATCTGAAGTGAAACTCAGTCCGAATTTTAGGAAAAATTTGATTCTAAATGAAGCCAAATTTCCTAAATGGCGGCTAGAGTTGTCTTAAACAGAAAAGGAAAAAAATTAAAACTTAATTTACTTGTCATGCAAAGACAGTCCGGTCCACTCTTGATTAACAAAGATGTGCCAAAGGACCTGCGTTGAGCGTGATGTCGGATCAGTCCCTGCGTGCAGAGGTATTTGTCTAGCCACGCCTCTGCATATTTGCCGGGTTGTGGCTAGATCTTCTCTGACCCACATTACAGTAAATGGGGCCGGACTGAATGCGCCAGACAGGCTGTTCCTTGTCGGAAGAATCTGCAGGATCTGTTTCATTAAAATGTGAAACAAGCCTAAGGCATATTCTTCCCAATTGGTGGCCCAATCTCAGTGTGAAGGCTTGGAAGTTACAGCTGGACAAAACTGGATTTTTTACCAACCTGTGGGCCAAATCTCAGTGTGCTGGCCAAGTATCTAATACATTTCATAAAAAGTAGTATAAAGTAGTGGCTCTATGACAGAGTGGGGAGGGTGGCAGCAGCAACAGTGGCAGTAACAGTGACAATAGTGGACCATGACAGCAGCTGTGGCCCACAGCACAAGATGGTGGCAGATCACAGTAGTAACAGAACCCAACAACAGCAGTGTAATAGCAAGACCCAGTGATTCATGCATATATCAGTAGACCAAGAATCCCCGCTGTAGGAATGGCAGTAGCCAGGTAGTGTGTCATCAGGCAGGTGGCAGCATCAGAATGGTGACAACAGCAAGTGGCCAGAAGTAATGGAGCATTTTGCACAATATTTCAATGTGCCAGCACACGATAGTATGATCATTAATGACAGAATAATCTATTCTGTTGCATCAGGAACCTAGAAATCCTGGTTGATCCATGCCTGATTCAACTTTATGAAGTTTAGTCTCTCTTTATGAAGTTTAGTCTCTCAACATTTTTTGAAGAGAAGCAAGTTCTTTAAGGTGTAACTATGGCCCCTGCTGCACTGAACACCAACTCTGATGCCACACTACTGGCCAGGCAGGAAAGCATGCCCATGGCAAACTCCAGGGGATTTTTTATCATGGGTGAGAGGGTGCAGTACAAGTATGCGACCACCTGTTGGTTGAGGTTCTGCTAGATTTCTCACAGCTGCTGCTGCTGCTATGTGGTTTCTTCAGAAGGTGGCTGAAGAAAACTGGTCATCAAACTCCAGACTTAACTTGCTGCTTGTAGAGCTGGTGCTACCCTCCTAAACAGTCATGGTAGTGGAGTGTAAGCGCAGAGGATGCCCCCGGTCAGACCTTCCTGAGGACGGCAGATGGCGCTCATAGACAGCAACCAACAGATTACACAGCATGTCTCTATTGTAGTCTATTTTTCCAATCCCTCTCAGAAAGTATAAAAAATGCACCCATTTTTAACCTGTAGCAAGGGTCTAACAATGTGGATAGCTAGTAACATAGTAACAGAGTTTATCAGGCTGAAAAAAGACATCTGTCCATCCAGTTCAGCCTGTTATCCTGCAAGTTGATCCGGAGGAAGGCAAAAATAAATAAAAATATGTAAGGTAGAAGCCAATTTTACCCACTTTTGGGGGAAAAAATTCCTTCTCCACTCCAATCAGGCAATCATAATAACTCCCTGGATCAGCAACCCATCTCTAGTAACTATAATCTGTAATATTATTACAGAACTACATCCAGGCCCCTCTTAAACTCTTTTAGTAAACTCACCATCACCACCTCCTCAGGCAGAAATTTCCATAGTTTCACTGCTCTTACCGTGAAGAATCCTTCTATGATTATGTTATTTCCTCCAGACGTAGAGGATGTTCCCTCGTCACAGTCCTGGGGATAAATAGATGATGGGAGAGATCTCTGTACTGACCCCTGATATACTTATACATAGTTATTAGATCTCCCCTGAGTCGTCTTTTTTGTAAAGTGAATAACTCAAATTTTCATAACCTTTCTGGGGACTGTAGTCCACCCATTCCAGTTATTACTTTAGTTGCTCTACTCTGAACACTCTCCAACCCTGCTATGTCTGCCTTCTTCAAAGGAGCCCAGAACTGTGCACAGTACTCCATGTGTGGTCTGACTAGAGATTTGTAAAATGACAGAACTATGTTCTCATCACAGGCATCTATATCCATTTTGATGCAACCCATTATCTTATTGGCCTTAGCATCAGCTGCCTGGCACTGGTTCCTACAGCTTAGTTTTATGTTCACTAAAATTCCTAGGTCCTTTTCCATGTCAGTGTTACCCAGTGTTTTACCACTAAGTATGTACTGGTGACTTGTATTATTCCTTCCCATGTACTTAACCTTACATTTGTCAGTGTTAAACCTCATCTGCCACTTCTCTGCCCAAGTCTCCAATTATCTAGATCTATCTGTAGCAGTATACTGTCCTCTTCCATGTTAATTACTTTACATAGTTTAGTGTCATCTGCAAAAATTGATATTTCACTGTGCAAGCCTTCTACAAGATCATTGAGAGTAGTCATCCCTCTTACAAATACTGACAATGCGGCTGTCAATTCACAGCTTGTCATTTGCACAAGGGACTCGGAGGGCCATGCCTCCGTGCCTCCATCTCCACTGCATACTGCTACAGTCTGTTGGGGTCATGTGCATTGCCTTTGTTGTTGTCCTCCAACTCCTCATGTTCCTCCTGCTCGTCTCCTGTCCCTTGAACAGATAAATCAACTCCTCATCCTCCTCCTCAGCCAGTTTGTCCTCCTCAGGGCTCAGGTGGCCACGTCTTCTGTTCCATCACCTATCATATTTCTCAGCATCCCCTTTAGGATGTGAAGGAGTGGAATGGCATGATTCATCCTGTTGTTCTGCTGAATGACAAATAAAGTGACCTCCTCAAATGGCCTGAGCAAATAGCACATGTCACGCATGAGCTTCCAGTGGAAAATACACCAGATGAAGTGGCTGAAATGCAGGCACAGTTTTGGAGACATTTTTAACAGCTATTGCAGTTCAGTGGAAGTCAATTGAATCTAATAAAAAGCATCCACATAAAAGCTTCCGCATCCAAGTCGTCATTGTGCGCCAAAGAGGTATCCACACTGTGTGCTAAATTAGCACGCAAAACTTTCATCACTTCTCAAACAGTCCTCAGGAGGTTTGGCAACTCCATCCAAGAGGATTGAACAGGTACCGGCTGCACCGACCACTCCTTGTTTTCTGCCCTTACGGATGTTGTGCCCACGTACGCACAACACCAGAAGGTGAGCATATTTTGTCTACTTTGCCAGCTGACAATCGTTACTTACTTTCCTATGAGCGCCCCTCCCCACTTTTGTCTTGCCATAATTGCTTAAGGGAACCAGGTGACAATGAGATTGAAGATGTTTGCAATGTAGGGTGCATGGGTCAGCCCTCCCTGATGCAGCATAGACAAAATGTTCTTCTTTTTATCAGTAACCATGGTCCCTATTTTCAGTTGGCGAGGAGACAGCCATTGTTCAATTTCTTTATTGATTATTTCGAGCAGTTTCTCCCCAGTATGGCTCCATTCTCCCAGGCTGATGAGGTAGAGAATCACGTAACAACACCTAGCTGTGCATAGGTGAAATGATGGTGGACCACTATGAACCGTGCCTAGAGGGTAGGGTGAGGACAAGATGGACGATGAGGAGGCAGAGGAGGATATTGGCGCAGAAATCCCACAATTGCAACGAGGAATCGGCATTGCCATCACCTGGCCAAGTTACTAGTGTGCCTGGTCCAGAATGAAATTTACCCAGTGGGTTATGAATGACATACTGTATGTTGTTCTTGACCATAATTACAACTTCATATGTCAGTGGTGGTGTGAACTCTACAAGACACTGAGAGGCCCAAGGACTGGCCCATCTTTTGTTCAACATATAGTATATGTTCCGGGCTGGTATAGCTTTTTTGGAAAAGTAATGATGGCTTGCGACTCTTGCGACCTTAGATCAGCACAAGTCATCAGTTCTCTGAAAGTCAACCACATGGAAATGGAGGGACTGTAGTACCAGAAACTTGGCCAGGTGCAAATTCAGCTTATGTGCTGTCAAGTGTAAAGACATTGAGGTGGATAAGAAGGAAAAAAATCTTCTTTCTGCTGACATGGGCAAGCCCTGACTGCAGGAGAGGGGGTAGAAGTTTTCCCATGACACTTTATGGTGGCACTCCATGTGTTGATGCAGGGCCGTCATGACAACATTAGCACCCTGGCCACATCTCACTTTCTAACACACATCCTTTATAGCGCCACCCTATCGTCCCCCAGTGACTGTGTGAAATATTCCCACACTTCCAAGCATTTTCCCTCCATCACTGTGTGATGCCTACTTACCACTGCTTTTATGAACCCATGCCCTGCCAGTGTGTCCCTGACAGGTAGATTCCCGCGTAACAGACAGTGTACCACTGGCTTATGATCTCCCACTGATTCTACCCTGCTGTCTCACAAGCATGCCGCCACGTTTGCCACCTAATGATGATGATGCTCTTTGTTCACAAGACTCCCACTTGTGCTCGTCTGCATCATCATCTACATATGTTTGCAAGTCACTTGTGTCACCTGTCTCTTTGCACATGTCCTTGACCTCTTGCAACATGTGCTCCCACCCGACTGTCATCATCGTAAGTTACACACCTAAAGGAGTCCACAGCGGACCACTCTTCGAAGTCTGTACTGGTCTGTAAATGCTGACTGTCCTCACAAAGATCATCGTCTCTAAAGCAGTGTAGAGTGGGAAGCTACTATTACTTGGCTACCAGACATAGCAATAAAAGAAAGAGGCAGATTCTGGACATTTGAAGGTATATAGGCAGTTCCTGGTCCATGCCAACTAAGCGTGGTGCCCGAGGAACCCATTGAATTCTTGCTGTGTTTATCAGTTTTAACTTGAGATGATTGTGAACAGCGAGTCAATCATTCTTGTACATCTGGATTGTTGGTCAAAACACGACCGCTGGATAACAGTGGCATCTCTGGCCTATTGCTGCTGCTGTTCCCACTGCCCCTTCTTCTGCTGATACTTATGACCGCTAGAGCATTATTTTGCCACTGCCCATTTCTTTGGAGAGCTCAGGCAACTGTCTGTTGGCCATAGTTTATAACAACTTTATCTCTAACAGAAAGGATTAGCTATGAATTTTGGTGCACTGCACACTAATGTACACGACAATAAATTAGGCCTTCCAGCAACAGTGACCTATAAAACTGATGCATAGTAACTCTACAGCTAACAGAACGGATTAACTATAAATATTGGTGCATTGCATACTTATGTACACGTCAATAATTTGACTTGCCTGTATCAGTGGCCTATAATACTGATGCACAGTAACTCTACAGCTAAAAAAATGGATTAGCTATGAATATTGGTGCACTTCACAGTTCTGTACAGTACACAGTGATAAATTAGACTTGCGGGTAACAGTGGCTTATAATACTGACATATAGTAACTCTACAACTAATAGAACGGATTAGCTATGAATATTGATGCATTGCACACTCATCTGTGTGGCCACATTTTTTAACTTGCTGGCTACAGTAGCCTTTAATTCTGACACAGAGTAACTCTACAGCTAAAAGAATTGATTAACTATGAATGTTGGTGCACTGCACACACATGTGCACAACAATAAATTAGACCTGCCTGTACTACTGAAAGCACAGTAACTGTATAGCTAATAGAATGGTTTAGCTATTAATTTTGGCGCACTAAACAATAATGTAAATGGCGATAAATTGTAGCAGACTCTGTAGTCTCTGCACTCTCGCTGCAGTCATCCTTCTCTCTCCCTCTCCAATATTGTCCTACACTAACAGTTTGCAGTAATAATGTCCCTAGTGCATGAGTGTCTAGCCACGTCTCTCCCTATACTCAGCTTACAGGAAAATTACGAGGAACAGGCAGGAAGAGGGTTTTATAGGGCTCTGCTCTAGCTGTGACATCACAGTGGGGTGGCTACCTGTGGATTGGTTGGCTGCACATCATTTTGGGTGATCTCTCATTCCAGAGCTTGTGTCCTCTACACTTACTTTCACACATGCAGCCAACATTTTAGGAAAACTGATATGTTACCACGGTACATGAGGAAATTCGGATTTATTTAGAATCTAAGTTTTCCTAAACTTCAGACCGATTTCCGCTTTGGATGCTCCGCTTCATTTAACACCAGTAGCTACACTAAGTCAACATCCAACCCTTTACCAGGCCTTGCAACATAAATGAAATATAAGCAAAACCAGAATCTTCTCCATAAGGAAAATACACCATCTGCAGATGGGTGTTTTGGCTGTTATTGCCCCTCTTTAGTGCAGAGCAAAATACTGGATAGCTAGGCGAGAGGCCATTAATGTAGGTCTAGGGGGGTTCTCCTTGTGGAGAAAGTGAATTGACATCAGAATTCTTATAGGCAAGACCTTTTCTGATAAGCTTTTTTTCTCCTGGATGAATGGTAATTTACATAACATTTAGTAGATACACATATGGTATGTTTTAATAATTCGCAATCCAGCGAAAAGTGAGTTAACTGAAATCAATGAAAGCATTGTACTATTGTCAGGTATTTCCATCACAGGGCAGGTATACAACAGATTATTCATTGTATTTTAATTAAGCTTCCATATATATACATTGTTAAATTTATTAAAATATATACTATGCCACTCTATGAGAGGACTGTGGATCCTGCTTCCTCCTCCCATACTAAGCTATTGACAGTTTTTTTGTATGGTTTCTACAGTATGAACAGGGAGTGCAGTAGAAGCAGGATTCTCAAGCTTTCTCCATTATTCTATTTGCCTTAATAAGTCATTTCTCCAAAAGTATAACCAATCTCTATCTAAGATTCCTGTTAAAAACCCATATACTGTATAAATGTGCACACAAAGACTAAGTAATAATTGTTGGAAACTTATTAAAGCAATGATTAACTAAGGCAAACACCATCAAATACCATGTATGTAGTTATTTGCATTGTAATGTTTTCCACCTCCTTCAGTGTAATAAAAATGGCTACTTTATTTAATTTAACGCCAAAACTTCACGCCTGGTTTTAGAGGTACTTTATCATTGCTTACTACTTCAAAACAACATACGCGAACAGGAGAGATGATCGCTTTCTGCACAATAGATCTTGTTGAAATGATGGTTTATGCCTTCAGAAGTAAACAAATATATTATTCTTAATTTCAAATAGCATACATTATATAGATTGTCATCTAATACTTCTATGAAATTTATGATCATTAAAGATGAAACAAACATGACCTGCTGTTAAATGGAACTGTTTCAATTGAAAGAATAGATTAGAAAATTCTGAACAGTCAAGGCTTTCTGATTATTTTCTATTTTATGACTGATTTATTTTCACCAATACTTTTTAAAGAAATATTAAGACTGGCATTTTAGATGATGGTCTTAATAACCGCTAGAAATATGCCTCATATAGGTGTATTTCTTGATAATAAATGATCCCCATAATTTTTAAAGGGGTTTCTTTTATCAAGAGCCTCTTTTTAACAGATGCTCCAATGATTAACTGATTACCTCAGGTCTGATCCTGGAAGCCCCTCCAAATGGTGTTATGACTAAAGAAGGTACCCACACAAAATATATAGTTTTAGTTGTAATATATTGCCAAGCTGCTTTTGCTGTTGAATATATTTAACCATTTATAATATCCATCTTTTAGCAAGAAAGAGCGTGGAGTATATTTCTATATTCCCCATTGGGAATACTGGACAAAACAAATTAAAGGATTTTTCCAGCCTAATTTAAATAATAATAATAATAATAATAATAATAATGGCAGCAACATGTTTTAAAAAAATAAATAATCCCTTATTCACCAATCAAAATGTCCTCTGTTCCAGGTCCATTGCTTCCATTCTTGGTCACTTGTCTGCTGCAGCTAATCAATAGACTCAGCTGTTACAATAATGGTAGGTAACATGCCATCCTTGCACATGTGATAGCTGATTTCAGTGAATGTCTGCAACAGTCTTCTGACCAAGAATAGGTTCCCATCACGCCTGGTCTAGCAACAACTGCAGGGAACCATGGTACTGGAAAAGAAGGTGTTTTGAAAGGTGAATGAGGGTTTTATTTTTTTTAATTTTTTGAACATATTGCTGCCTACCATTCATTTTTTTAAATAGGCTGGTCAACCCCTTTAAAAAACATTCAGGGTAAGCTACAGTATTTCACTGTTATGCCCTATGCAGGACCCAAGATGGTCAAAATATATGAATTTCAAGTTGTGCACTTGACATAACAATGTGTTTTGCCTGGAATATTCTAAGCTCTGTTCATTGTACCTGCCAGCTCTAAAGCTCAGACAATACATGCATATTCATAATACATATAAAAAGTGCTGTTTATAAAGATAACCTTGATTCAGCATAACCAATAGCTGTAATATATGATGAGTCCACTGCTGAAAAATGGTTGAAATTATTGTTATTACTAGTTTTTGGTGGCTACTGATTTCTGGGGTGGTGGGTAATGGGACAATATGTTATTATATGATTTTTTTTAAGTAATCTTAAAAAACAAACCCATGAAATTGCTTTGTTTCAGAATGCTTTTGCACCCTTCACTGATGCCAAGACTAGGAGCCATGCTGATGATGTCGGTCTCGTTCTTTCTTCGTTACAGGCTAGTATATACCGAGGGGGATACAGCCGTTTTGCTCCATACTAAATGACAAAACCATAAAACTCTTCCAGTGTGGGGGAAAAAGAAGCTTTCCGAGGCCTGGGTATTGCAATACATGCAGTAGTGCATCATTTTA
This sequence comes from Bufotes viridis, assembly GCA_033119425.1. NCBI lineage: Eukaryota > Metazoa > Chordata > Amphibia > Anura > Bufonidae > Bufotes > Bufotes viridis. The sequence continues at coordinate 46,351,954 of CM065595.1, forward strand.
GCAACTCTAAATAACTAAATAAAACTCAAAGAGAGAAAAATTACATTTTTTATCTTATACCTCAGATATTTTGTTCTGTGTATTTTAATATTGTGGGTCTTTAATTTCTCAAGGTTCTGTAGTTGATTGTTGGCTGTAGAATTTTTGTGGTTGACCTAGAAAGCTACTACTGTAGATATGAATATAAAAAAAAATATTTTAGGGCCACAATCAAGAGTGCTATAATATGTAAATTAATTATATATGCTAAATATTAAGCTATTGGAATTTTCACATTTTGTAAGCGTGTGACTATAGAAGTCATTTCTGCATTTACATATATTTGCGTTTATTTGGGAGGGCTAAAATGCTGATACATCCAAGCAAAAAGGTTGCCACAGCACCAACCTTCATTTAGTGACTGTCCTAAATTATTTATTAATTGTCCAGAGCCAAAGGTTGTGTTTAAATTTGTGAATTTGACTCTTTGTACATAAAATCTGATGAAATGCTATCCTAGCTTACCCTTTTTAAGCATTCCACCAGACAGTATTCAGCTATTAACAATAATCTTGGCATACAGCAGTTTAAAAAAAAAATCAAGAAAATACAAAAAATCACATAAAAAAATAAAAAAGAGTGAAAACAAGAAAAAAAATATAAAAAAGATAAAACAAAAAAAGCAAACAAGCTAGTTAGTTCATCTACATTTTTTTTATATTTCTTCCAGTACTATAAATTATTAATATCATTGCTGATTTTTATAATACGGGAGGGGGAGTATTATTAAAAAGATGACAAAAGCACTGTTTCTATTTTTTCTTTTTTTGAAAGTTGTAAAGGGAGAGTAATAAAAAATAAACCTTAACTTGTTTGTACCAGTTAAAATGTACAAAATTTACATCTGTGCAGTGGAGTTGTTATGTTCAAAAATATACGCAGCCTATTATGCTTTAGTTTTAGCCTATTAGAACAACTATTAGAGAAAGTTATCATTTTTATGGAGTTACTTACTAAATATATCAAGATTTATATAACATTTTACAAGTATTGCATTCATTATGTAGAGATAATCACGGTATTTTCAACTGCTTGGTTGCTGCTTTTTTAAAACATTATACTGTGTAAACAATCTGCAATTTTTCAGTTGTACAAACCTCTATCTATGTAACTTACTGAAAAGAACGTTTTGAATTACTGTATGTCAGTTAATTTATATAACTGACCCCCAGTAACCAATCTTTATACTTAGTTTTAAGCAGACCTATAAAAATCCAAACTTTCTAGAAAATATGGATTGTGTCGTACAAGTTAGTTTATTATTCATGTTTACTAAACCATAATCCTTAATAACACTTTTTTACTGAGAGAGTGTCATCTATTTCAATGATATGGGTCTTGTAACGTTTTTAATTATTTATTTTATTTCAAGTGAGTGGTAGTTTACAGCTAAAATTACTTAATTAAGGTGTATGTTATATTTAATTAGGGAATCCTATTTTAACAGAATATTTAATAATTTATCAAATTTAGTATACGTTCAACTATTTTGAAACAGCTGAGAAAAAAGCATATCATGGAAAATCAAGAAAAAAAAACCTAAATGATAATTAATAATATAATGAATTTGGTCAAAGTTTATTAGTTAATAAACCTATTAGGTACAGGCTTTGAAACAGAAAAAAATAGACAAAATGTCTCAAATTTGAAACAATGGGCATATAAGCAAACATATCAAAATGTTCTTAGTAAGTTTAAAAACTGTCAGTTTAAAAAAACATCTATCGCTGTCAAATGGGACTAATATTAAACCAACATATCAATAATATTTAAAATGTATGCAACGTATTCCCCTTCATTATTGATATGTGTTTTTTTATAATATAATACATACAAGGAGACAGATTATAAAATGCTATAACTAGAAGGGCTGGTAAGAGAATGAAAACTGGTGGTCATCTTACAATATATTTTGTTAGACACATTAAGTGATATATATTTCTTACTTGGGGTTCCATTGACTTAACTAGTTTTCAAGAATTATTTGGAAATAAGACTAAAACTGTTGTCCATCTCTGACTGAGTCTACATTATGGAGTGTGTAGACTTTTTCAGAGAAGGATTTGATTAATCATTTCTCCTTTCACATAGCAGTGATTGTGAGGTTACAAAGCAGACCGGTAAGCTGGTAGTATGCAGAGAAAGTGTCAAAATGATATATTCTGAGAGGGCATCTACAGAATTTTGATCATGAAACACAGATCAGAATATGATGGATCAGGGGGGTAAATTATCATAAACAAAATATCTCTTGCACAGTGAAATGTTTTAAATTTATTTATTGTATCAGTCTTAAATAATGGTTAAAAAACATACAAAAGAAGCATTTTGATTACAGATGGTCTTTAAATGGTAATGAACACTTAGCCATGGGATTTTCTCTTCCATGCACATAAAAATATGCAAATAGTACTTTTGTAATGTTTTATAAGCGTTCTATAGTAAAAAGATTCATAACATATGATATCAATAGTTACTGGTTACAATATCATCAACATTGAGCACAGATAGTTGAAGCCTATTGTCCTGAGCGGAGAAATATGCAATGCAATTCATAATAATTCCATTCAAGTTACTGAAAAATTGCAGTTTGTGTGTGTATATGTGTAGATTCTCTTCCATGGTGTCCTGTTTATGATCTAAAATGAGCTATGGTAATCTCATGAGGAGTTATGTTTTTGTATTTGTAATAAATAAAATTAGCTGGGAGGGGAGGGTGTCAAAATGTGGGTAAATTGCCCAATCTTTATATTTTTTGTTCATTGCAAATAATATCCTTATATGTACTGTGCCCGTCCACTGAGACGACCACTGTATTCAATGATTCACTGCTGTAAACCTACCAATTTGCTATAAAAACTGCTTTAAATACAAGTGTTTGTGACCAGATTTTCTCTTTGTCATCGTATGTGCATGCAAGTATGATCAGTTGAACATACATCAATAAAGATCCACAAAAGATGAAATGTTTTCAGTAGTGTTTCTAAGTATAGAGAGTATCTTTTATGTTTAGACATTAGAAAAAAAAAGTTGCAAATAGAAAAAAGAAACCTTTCTGTATTGTGTGTTATTTTCAGTATAAAAGAAAAGGGATATTCCCTTCAGTATATTTAAAGTATATGCAAATCCAATATAAAATGTACTGTAACACTGGGGAAAAAAATATTTTTTTAGTAGATCGGTATCACCTCAAATCAACAATGGGGGTTTGCATCATTTTTTAAGACACCTCATAGATACTGATTTTAAAATCAGAATTAAAAATTTATGATGTGAATGAATGGCGTTATAATTCTTGAAGAAAAAAGAAAAAAACAAACAAAAAAAATCTAATCTGTAATGGAATGACAGTTGTCAGATGGAAAGAGGTATCCATATTTCGCAAACAAATAGCAAAAAGATTTTTCAATGGTTATAATTTAATTAAAATGTTTATCTGGGATAGATATATTTGGATTTTTTTTTTTTTTTACATTTATGTTCATTTCTTTTTTAACAGTATATACCGGTATTTGGAATGTTTTCATGTATGTAAATAATTACCATTGCTATCAAGTATAAAATAAATTATAAAATACAATGTGTGGATTATAGTGACTTCAAAACAGATTATCAAAGAAATGTGCAAACCCAGAAAATGTGTATATCTGTCTTTAGAAATGAGTGTTTATATCACTACAGTGGTTTGTGAATAAAGAACAATGGTTTGTAATATTAAAAAATAAAAATAAAAGCTTAGTCTCAAATGTATAAATAATACATGCAGTGTGTCTTTTGTGTGTTTTTCAAAATGCTATAATGACAGAGAATGCAAACTGGATATTTAACCATTAATAAACCATTAGAGAGAAAAGATGTGATTGCTTATTTTAGATTTTTAGCCAAAGCTAAGAACTAGACTAAAAGGGTTTTTGCAGCCAGTACATAATGATCAGTATCTGATTGGTTGGTGCAACACTTCTGGCACCTACACTAACCAGCTGTTTGAAGAGGAGGCAGTGCCCATGCAAGCACTGCTTCCCCTTCAAGATTTCACGTCAGCTTACCTGCAGTGGCACAGTGTAATTATAAGCGTTCATTCCAGTCACTTATAATAACACTGTATGGCTAAGACTTCTGTGACAATGCATAGCGTAATCTTGAAGAGAAAGCAGTGCTTGCATTAGTGCTGCCTCCTCTTCAAACAGCTGATTGATGGTGGTTTCTGGAGTCCGACCCCCACGATCATATATTGATGACTTATCCTAAGTATAAGTCATCAGTGTGTACTGACTACACAACAACTTTAAAATTATTGAAAAGATTTGAAAAAGAAATACTTAATTTTTGGGTCTGCTTGTAGATAAAAAAGACTTATTATGGCTTTAAATTATATGAAGCTACAAAAGGGCTGTTATAAAGGTGCAAAAATAGAGTTGTTTTCCCCTGGAAAAATTGCTTGCTCTATCGGACTCTCCTTTTTTTCTTTTGCTCCTTGAAGAGAAAATCTTCATGCACACAGAGGTCAACAAAGCCTATACCACAGTACAGGCTGCATGGTTCTGAACAAAAGGAATAAGCCCTAAAACTTAATTTACACCACAAAATTCATATTGTTATGTTACATATTATTTTGTATTTATTTATTTATAAATAGTTGCTGTACATTTGTTTTTGTTGCTTTTTTTTTTTTACAAATCATGTGTTTTTAGACAGATAACTATGTATCACCTGTGATATAAAAAGTTCTATAAAAAAAATACCCATGTTTAGTAATTTCTTTTTTTTTTGTTTCAGTTAAGGGACTCATGCACACGTCTAGGTTCTTTCTGTTTTTTTGGGGGGTCTATATGCGGAACCATTCCTTTCAATGGGGCCGCAAAAAAAACCTACAAAATGGAAATGACTCTGTGTGCATTCATTAACTGTATGTCCTCGAGTTCGTTACACCACAAAATTGAACATGTCTTATTTTTGTCTGGTTTGACAGGCATTGTTACAATGGATCTGCAAAAAAAGAAAGTCCCTTGGATGTCATCCTTTTTTTTTCTGGAACTGTGTTTTGTGGAAATCATGTGCATGGGCCCTAATCCTGAACATCATTATAGCTTCCAGGGAAAGGGTGTTTAGCTCTAAAGTCTTACTGGAAAATATGCTACCACACCACACAGCCACCTATAATATGTTTAAAAGATAACTGAAAATACATTTCTATTGGCAGTACAATATTATTTCTAAAAAAATAATTTAAACACCATAAAAATGCAACACATATGGACACAAAAACAATGGCTATGGCCGCTTTTAGACGAGCGTATTGAAATCAGTCAGTATTCTGGCTCAGGATCCTGATGATATAGCATCAGTATTGTCATCAGGATTGCATCAGGATTTAATCAGGATTTACATGTTTTGTTTTTTTTTCCTTCATTATATATGCACTGCACAGACTGTAATGTGCATATTTGGAAACAAATCCGCACAAAACTCGGACATGCTGCGGATTTCAAATACTAACAGAAATGATACATCCATTTGAATAGCTCCTTTCATTAACATTAGCAGTGGATTCTGGTACATTAAATCTGGACTATATACACATTGCAAATACGCTCATCTGAAAGCGGAATATGGCTTATACCTTACCATGTTCATACCCTTAAATTTATCAGTATTAAACCTCACCTGCCACTTCTCTGCCCAAGCCTCCGATCTGTCCAGATCCATCTGTAGCAGTATACTGTCCTCTTCAGTGTAAATTACTTTACACACTTTAGTGTCATCTTCAAAAATTTATATTTTACTGTGCAAGCCTTCTACAAGATCATTAATATATATATTGAAGAGAATATGGCCCAATACTGACACACCACTAGCGACAGTGACCCAATCTGAGTGTGTACCATTAATAACCACCCTCTGGTTTCTATCACATTTTTTCCCAGTCCAAGCACTCTCATTTTATGTACCAACATTTTATGTGGCACAGTATCAAATGCTTTGGAGAAGTCAAGCTATACGACATCCATTGACTCACCCAGGTCAAGTCTAGAATTTACCTTCTCATTGAAACTGATTAAATTAGTTTAACATGGACAATCTCGAAGCCATGCTGATACAGCATTATTCTCTAATTTTCACTGAGATACTCTAGGACAGTGATGGGCAACGTGCGGCTCTCCAGCTGTTGCTAAACTACAACTCCCACCATGCCCTGCAGTAGGCTGATAGCTATAGACAGGCTTTGCATGCTGGGAGTTGTAGTTCTGCAACAGCTGGAGAGCCGCACGTTGCCCATCACTGCTCTAGGATAACATCTCTTAGAAAACCAGATCAAACATTTTACCCATGACAGACATTATACTTACCAGGCTATAGTTTCCAGGCTCTGTTTCAACTCATTTTTTAATATTGGCACCATATTTGCTAAGTTCCAATCCTGTGGAACACTCTCTGTCATTATAGAGTCCTTAAATATCAGAACTAAATTCTGATATTACTTAATTATCTTAGGATACGGAGGTTTATGCCCCCTGGACCCATTTTCTTTTTAAAAAATATGATATGTGTTAAATCATCCTTTCAGCAATTTCTGATGAGTTTATCCAGTGCAGAAAACACACTCCCTGTAGAGCGTAATTTCCTGTTATACAAGAATAGAATTACTGAGACCCTTTAGTGTGACTAGGGATGCAATTTACTCATACACCAGTTACCCTAGGGTTATAGATCCTGTTGTTTACACGATTAGATTTGCAATGTTCATTTTTTTATTCCTCCTAAAAGTGAACTTAGTCCAAAAAAATAAAGAACACCCCCCCCCCCCCCGCAGAGAAAAAAATAATAAAAACTGCTGGTGTTTTTAATAGTATCCACATTTGCAATTCCTTTAGAGAGTGGTGCTATAGTGAATGTTTAACTGTGAGTATCCCAAGTGTACAATTGGAATAGTACTGCTAATACTATTTTCCAAGAATGTGCCTGGAAAAATTAGTGCTTCTTACAGTATAATCACTGTGATACACAAGCATAGTAGTATAGTGGTTGTATTATTAAAATATTCCAGATATATTCACTTAATATTGGTGGTATCAAAAGATTTCCCAAAAGAAATTTAGGAAATGCTAGAGTTTTGTCAAACTTACGGCATTGCTTCACTGTAATATTCTATTTATTCTTTGATGGTAATTTAGTATTTCTGCATCCTATTCATGCAGACATGGCAATATATCATGCATTCCCTCACAGCAAACACTCTTATTTATTCTATGATAGTGTTAATGGTATCAACATTTTCCAAAGTTATTCAGTGCTACATGTTTCATAGCAGGTTCTTTCGTAGAATAGGTTGCAGCTGCAGTCCGCTTGTCAGAGCTTCACTATGCTAAAGCACACTGCTTCCTATCAATTCCAGCTTGTTTATTCTCCCACCCTGAAATTTTTTGCATCACTAGCATTTTTGTGAAGGGTATAGGAGCTTGTGCAGCACTTCCAAGGGTGTGCGATGTATTTATGATCTAGTGGAGATGTCCTGCTGCACCAGTCACGAGCCTCCATATTATCATGGGTGTGTGTTCACCATGGAGTGGCATTTCTCCCAGCTTATTGTACTTATTAGGGATGAGTGAAGTTTTCAAAAATTCGATTTGGACGCTTCGTCGAATTTTTAAAAAGATTTTATTCAGACACTTCACCAAATTTTTCCCAAACATTTGATTTGATCCAAATTAATTTGTCAAGAAGTGTGTTATAAATCAGCTATTTCCTGGCAGAGAGCGTGTTTCTTGGTGTACATAACTGTGCATTGCAGAAACATGCACAGCTAGTCCGCTATGGAAGTGAAACAGTTACTGTGCATCAGTATCACAGGCAGGTGACAGGCGTCACACGTAGACTCAATTCACACTTCAGTTATTTGGTCAGTTACAGATCAAGAACCGACCAATTAGCTGAAGTGTGAACTCTTTACAGGTCTATGTTAGCGTCAGATATAATGGTTTTAACCATGCAGTGGCCCAATATTCTACTACAGAGTAAAAAGAGCAGTCTCCTTTTACACCATCTGATGATTCCACATAGATTGCTACAGCAGTGTTTCCCAACCAGTGTGACTCCAGCTGTTGCAAAACTACAACTCCCAGCATGCCTGCACAGCCAAAGGCTGTCTGGGCATGCTGGGAGTTGTAGTTTTGCAACAGCTGGAGGCACACTGGTTGGGAAACACTGTGCTAGAGAACCAGTTCTGTTACATGCTGATAATAGTAATGATGATAGTAGTGGGGCCTTGATAGAGTGGAGAGGGAGCCAGCAGTAAGTTTGTGTTGACATCGCTGTTTATTTTTCCCTTCCTCTGATCCGTCAGAAGAACAACCCCAAAAAAAACGGATCCTGTCTTTTGAGCATCCACCTTCACACAGTCAGTATTTGGTCAGTAATTGATCAGTATGCTAATTCCAAAAAAACAGGAGTGGGTCAAAAACAGAGATACTGTGATAGAGGCCTGATGTTCCATTTGTATGAGTTTCGGCTATTTTCCTCTAAAATATTTTTTATTCAGATTTAAAAGAAGTCATGCATGCAGGACTTTAATGGCCTCTACCACCTAGTCAGTATTTGGTCAGTTTTTGCATCAGTATTTCATCATGGCATCCAAATCATAAGAAAATCCTGATGCAAAATACTGACCATGGGATAGAAGCCTTATAAATGCTCAAAAGACAGGATGAGTTGTGTTGTTCATTTGTCAGTTCTTCTGAAAGATCATAAGAAGGGTAAAATAAGCTGTGATGCCAACAAGGCCAAACATGGACACTAGTAGCCCCGTCACAGACTGGTGAGGGTGGCAACAGCATGAGGAGTCAACATACTGTAGTGGCCCAGTCAGAGTGGTGAGTGTGGCAACAGCATGAGGAGTCAACACAGTGGCCCAGTTACATAATGGGGAAGGTGGCAACAGGTGAGGAGGTGGGGGGCAACAGCAGTGGCATTAGCAGCACAAGATGGTGGGTACATAGCAGCAGAGACAGCCTGTGTGTGGTATCAGGCGGGAGCAGCATCAGAATAGTAGTTGAAGCATGTGGCCAGAAGTAATGGGCAATTTTTCACAATGTTTTGGTGTGGCACCCAAATGATCTAGTCTGATGAATCAGGCACTGGCATGTGGAAATCCTGGCTGATCCACGCATGACTCATCTTTACAAAGATTAGACTCTTAACATTTTGTGCTGAAAGGAGAGTTTTCTTTAGGGTAACAATGGCCCCCGCCGCACTAACCATCCGCTCTGATGCCACACTACTGGCTGGGCCGGAAAGCTTGTCCAGGACAAACTCAGCCAGTTATGGCCACAATTAAAATTTGGCTTCCAAGTAGTCCAGGGCATTTTGGATCTGGGGTGGCAGGGTGGTCTTCAAGTATACCACCTAGTGTTGAGCGAACAGTTCGAGAATAGTTCGGGTTCGTACCGAATTTTGGGGTGTCCGGGACCCGGACCCGAACCCGGACATTTTCAAAAAAGTTCGGGTTCGGTGTTCGTCGATTACTTCCCGCTTTCTGAAGGGCTGCACAGCAGCCAATCAGCTAGCGTTTTACTTCTTGCCCTAAGAGCCCATCACAGCCATGCCTACTAATGGCATGGCTGTGATTGGCCAAGTGCAGCATGTGACCCAGCCTCTATTTAAGCTGGAGTCACGTAGCGCCGCACGTCACACTGCTCTGATTAGTGTAGGGAGAGGACGCAGCTTCTGTCAGGGCGAGATTAGGCAGGTTAAAGTCAGCAACAGCACCTAATGAACGGATCAATTTACAGCTGAGAATCATTGAACTTCTGCTAGTTACTTGCTCGCTGGTTTTTAGGCTGCACAGAGCGTTTTTCTGTCACTTATTTTCTGGGTTGATCGGCGCCATTTTGTGACTTGTGGTGCGCCAGAAGAAGCTGCCACCATGTCCATCAATCCATCAATACTAGTTTTTCTTTTTGCTATATCCTACATCAGGGGCTTGGCTGTGCTAATTGTCACCCCTAGAAACTCAGGAAAGAAATTTCTATATTTTATTAAGGGTTAAATACAATTGCCCAAATACCAATCCCCTAAATCTGGTGTTCCAGCTTTGGTTAGACAAGTATAATACTGTCTGCTGTCTGGCAAAGGATAGATTATTTTCTGGGGTTAAATTCAATTGCCAAAATAGCAATACCATAAATCAGTGGTTTCAGCTGTGGCTGGCAAAATAGAATAGTGTCCGAGGTAACGCACACACGTACAGACGCACGTACACGATTCTTGAATAGTTGTATTATCGCGATAATAAAACTAACAGTGTAAAGTTGACTGTATTGCTCTAAGTTATATTCGCGTACGAATGTAACTTCTATTACAGCACACCAATACTAAAACTGACTAAGAGACAGCTTTAAGTTCTATTCGAAAGCGATTGCAACTTTGGAACTTAAAGTGGTGTACGATTTTAAAAGTTGAGTAATAAAAAGTTGGAATCGCAATGCGATTCTTATGTATTTGCTTAATCGCATTGCGATTACAACTTTGAGCTACCGATCACCATGGGAACGCCTCCTCCAGTAGAATGTACTGTCGGATGTGAGAATTAAGTTGAAATCGCAATGCGATTATTATATATCTGCTAATCGCATTGCCGTTTCAACTTAGCATTGCTAAATAATTCCATCCATATTCATTAACTTACTGACTCAGTAAGTTAACGATATGGATGGAATTATTTAGCAATGCTAAGTTGAAATCGCAATGCGATTAAGCAAATATATAAGAATCGCATTGCGATTTCAACTTAATTCTCAGATCCGACAGTTCATTCTACTGGAGGAGGCGTTCCCATGGTGATCGTTAGCTCAAAGTTGTAATCGCAATGCGTTTATTGCGGTATATTATCCCTCTGGGTGTCTTTTACAGCCTTTTTAGTGCCCAAAAGTTCGGGTCCCCATTGACTTCTATGGGGTTCGGGTTCGGGATGAAGTTCGGATTGAGTTCAGATCACGAACCCGGACATTTTCCGGAAGTTCGACCGAACCTCTCGAACCCGAACATCCAGGTGTTCGCTCATCTCTAATACCACCATCTGCTGGTTCAGGTTCTGCTCCATGTCTTGCTGCTGCTGGGTGGTTTCTTCAGTAGGCATGTGAAGAAAAGTGCTCATTAGAGACTCTAGACTTAAGTTGCCGGTGCTGGTGCTAATACTGCCCCTCACCCACTTCCAGCAGACATGGCAGTGGAACGTGACTGCAGAGTGTCCCCCCCGGTTAGACCTTCATGAGAATAGGCAGTGACCAACTGACTACATAGGAGGTCTTGATAGTAAAATTTATCTTTCCTATCAGCAGGTAAAAAAAGGCCCCCATTTTGGAGCGGTAGCGAGGGTCTAACGTGGTGCCAGAGAGCCAGCAGCAATACTACGACTGTCACTACACAAGCCACTCAGCATGCATCTCGCCATTTGTGCATGGGCCTTGGAAAGGGAGGGACTGTAGTACCAACAACTTGGCCAGGAGCACATTCAGCCTCTGCACCATTGGATGAGTGCATGCATACTGCTATCCTTTTGCAATCGACTTTCTGATCGATTGCTGGCGAACTGAGTGACGGGGAGTAGGGGCATCAGGACCATTAGATGACGGGAAGTAAATACAGCTCCCTTCTGTTGAGGTGGTGGAGCCTTGACTGCTGGAAAAGAGTCAAGGGCTTCTAGGAGATGCCTCAGGCTGTAGCACAACATTAGCGCCACGGTTTTCCCAGGCCACTTTATGTTGATGCTGCATGTGTTGATGCAGAGCTATGGTGCCATATGGCTATGGTGGCACCCTGAATACGCTTCACCTTCTGCCCACAGATTCTACACACAACCAATCTGACATCCTCTGATAACTTGATGAAAAATTCCCACATCGCGAAAATGGCATTTTACTCCCACCACTGTGTACTCACTGCCTGCTACTGGCTCTATGAACCAGTGTACCGCTAGTTTTTTCCTGACAGGCTCCTGAGAAGCATACGGTCTACCTCAGTCACGTTTGGCTCCAGATCTCACACTGCTCCCACTTATTGATGAGCGGCATAGGCAATATTCGAATTTGCGATATTTTGCAACTTTTGGGCCAAATAGTCTCCATAAGTTTGCAAATTCGAGAATTCGGGATCTCCAGTCATTATTTACTTGATTACGAAAATAGGCAATGTAAGACATTCACGATAAATATCAACACTAAGGGGTAGGTAACTTTCTTATAGGTTGCTAGGGATGTTGCTAAGTGCCGATATTCATGATCAACACTATTCGCGAATACGAATATATAGTACTATATTCAAAATATTCGTAAATTCTTGAAAGTGGCAATATTCGCAATTAAAATTTGCGATTCGAATATTCTCACTCAACACTACTCCCACCCTGCTGACTTATGGGCACACTTTCACCTTGCTACCTTAGCCACAATCTCACGTGCAAGCTTCCACACTCACCCCTTGATGATAATGATTAAGCCCTGTGTTCACCTGGCTCCCATGTGTGATCGGCTACATCATCATCCACTACTGTCTTCTCGTCTTTGATGTCACCCTCCCCAGTCTTATGGCCGGGTGCCTGACCGCTCACAACACCTGCTCCCATGCAACTCTCATCGTCACTACCTGCCTACAGGAGGAAGCAGTGGATCTCTCCTCCAAATCTTGGCTGGTCAGTAGCTGCTGACTGTCCTCAATAATCTTGTCCTTGCTAAAAAGCGGAGCAGAGCCGGCAGCATACAATACTTTCCAAGCAGAAGGAACAGAAAAAGAAAGAGGCAGATTCAGGATAGATGGGGCACAGAGCTTGTTCCTGGGCCATGCCAACCAAGTGTGGTATCAGAGTAACCCACTAACTCATGACTGGGGGTGTCTGATGTCAGTTGAGATAATGTTGAAGACCTAGTCAACCATTCAAGGACAGCTGGGTTGCTGGCAAAACTGAAAAAAACGACCACTGGATGACACTGGTAGCTTTGGACTTTTGCTGCCACTGCTGCTACTAGCTCCACCCCTCCCCCCTTCTTCTCTTGCTACTTCTGCCAACTCCAGAAACATTTTTGCCACAGCCATGTCCCTTTGGAAGGCCTTTGCCCCTGTTTGTCGGACATACTGTACAGTAACAGTATAAAATAGGAGTAGTATTAGGCCGCTTTTTCACTTCCATTAGAGAATCAAGGCCTAATGGAATTATTTATTTATAACACATGGAGTAAAGCCAAATAAGTGAAAAAATATTTAGATTGCTATTTCACACCAATTACAGAATCAAGGTGTTATTGAATTATATATGTATATAACAATGTGGGCAACACAATATCAGTAGTATTAGACAGCTTTTTCACCCCAATTAGTGCATCAAGGTGTAATAGAACTGCTTATCTATTGTTGTGGAAAATATTGTTCGCTGTATGGTCGCCATCTATCCTATGGAGAGGCGCAGATTCGTTCGCGTTTGCATCTGCACAGAAGCTTTCGCACGATGCTCTGGTCGTCCAGACCTGTAGCTGATTTGTGCCCGGCCTGGTATTGCTGCAGGATACCAGTTACATGACGCCAGCTGAGGCGGGAGGGATGGGGACCGTCGAGCAGAGTTTCTTCTTCCACAAGGGCAATGGAAAGGGCGCAAATAAGTGTGCGAATGCGCGAACATAAGTTTGCGCGATCATTCATTTCTTCGCCAGCCAATCACTTCATACCATAACCTGTCTCCCCATTGGTCATGATTGTAAGACTGCCTTTCAGCCAATCACTTCATCCCTGTTGGTCATGATAGTAAGACTGCCTTCCAGCCAATCACTTCATCCCCGTTGGTCATGAATGTAAGACCGCCTTCTGGTATAAATTAACCTTGCCTAGCTGTTGGAGGCAAGCACATTATTGGATGCAACTTGAGAATGTCTCTGTGACGTTTTTTTGAAGGAATTGCACACACATCGACGCACACTACACCAAGGATTTCCTGAATGTACTTCTGGCGGTCGTTTTCGGTTGTTAGAATGAGATAAATGAGCAAACGGCCATATCAGTTGGCGAGCACAGTTAGGGAGCTAATTTTTTCCCCCCGTTATCAGCAGAACTTAAAGGAGACACAGATTAATTTTCAAAAAGCAAAAAAGGCCGGCATAAGGTAAGAAAATGCTTTTCCTTACTCTCATTTTTGAGAAAATTTTGCTCTTTGTGAATTGAAATCTGTGTACTCCAATTTGCTGATATCAGGAAAAAAATCTACTGAAAGAACCTTCTTGGTGTTTGTGGTTGATGTCCAATAATAGTTGCCCAGATACTGGTTGTTGCATATTTGCATAACTGCGGTGGGGGGTTTCTTAACTGCAAAGGGTGTGGTCAGTGCTCTGTTGGGACAAAGGAGATCCAACAGAGGGCTTTCTGTGTAAAGTCGGGTGTGTATAGTTTAACACCACAGCAGGCAGATATTGCCATCAGAATCTAAACAGGGGTTTTGTTAAACTGTAATTTTATTTGCTGCGTCAAAGAGTGTAAGAACGAGGTAAGTGTAATTTTTAGTGGATTGTATGGTGAGATTGTGATGTGTTTGCTGAGCAGTAGAGATGTCGCGAACTATTCGCCGTGGTGGGCGAACATATGCCATGTTCGGTCCGCCCCCTATACATCATCATTGAGAAAACTTTGACCCTGCACCTCACAGTCAGCAGACACATTCCAGCCAATCAGCATACCCTCCCTCCCAGACCCTCCCACATCCTGTCAAAAAGCAAGGACAGCATCCATCTTAGATTCATTCTGAAGCTGCAGTATTAGTTAGCGCAGGGAGTGTGCTACTGCTGCTGAATTAATAAAGGGAAAGCGTTAGCTAGGCCAGTGTTCTGTGTCCACTCCCGCCCTCAAAGACTCATCTGCTGTAAGGACAGCGTCCTGACAGCACCCCAAAAAGCCCTTTTTAGGGCTGGTACATCAGTCCGCTTTTATTTATTTTTTCTATATATTTTGCAGTTGCCTGCCCGTGTGTGAGAGGCCGAAGGCCCACAGACTGTACTGTGTGCACACCACTCATATAGGGTGGCACAGTACCTTGTAGATAAAAAAGTAATTCAATTTTTACCCTTTAATTTAATTGCAGTTGCCTGCCAGTGTGTCAGGCCCGCTAATTAGGGATGAGCGAACCCGAACTGTATAGTTCGGATTTGTACCGAATTTTGGGGTGTTCGGGACCCGGACCCGGACCCGAACATTTTCAAAAAAGTTCGGGTTAGGGTGCGTTGTTCGGTGATTTCTTCCTGCTTTCTGAAGGGCTGCACAGCAGCCAGTCACCTAGCATTTTACTTCTTTTCCTAAAAAGCCATCACAGCCATGCCAACTAATGGCATGGCTGTGATTGGCCAAGTGCAGCATGTGACCCAGCCTCCATTTAAGCTGGTGTCGTGTAGCGATGCACATCACTCTGCTCTGATTAGTGTAGGGATAGGATGCAGCTCCTGTGAGGTCGAGATTAGGCATGGAAAACTCAGCAAAAACACCTAATGAAGTGATCGATTTACAGTGGGACTTCTGCTAGTTAATTGCTCACTGGTTTTTAGGCTGCACAGAGCGTTTTTCTGTCACTTTTTTCTGGGGTGATCGGCGGCCATTTTGTGTCTTGTGTAGTGATGAGCGGCAGGGGCAATATTCGAATTCGCGATATTTCGCGAATATTTGGGCGAATATTCGCCATAAATTCGAAAATTCGCAAATTCATAATCTCCAGCCATTATTTTCTTGTTTGCGAAAATTCGCATAAAAATTGCATAAATTAGCATAAAAATTCGCATAAATTAACATAAAAATTCGCATAAACTGGCATTTAAGATACCTTTTAAATACCAGTTTATGCGAATTTTATGCTAATTTATGCGAATTTTTACGCTAATTTATGCGAATTTTTTATGCGAATTTTCACAAACAAGAAAATAATGCCATTATTTTCTTGCATGCGAAAATTTACATATAAAAAATTCGCATAAAGCGAATATTCGCGATTGCGAATATATTTTGCGATATTCTAAATATTCGCGAATTCTCAAAGTGCTGATATTCGCAATTAAAATTCGCAATTCGAAAATTCGTGATCAACACTAGTCTTGTGGTGCACCAGCACAAGCTTCCACCAAGTCCATCAATCCATCAATCCTAGTTTTTTTTTTGCTATATCCATCATCAGGGGCTTGGCTGTGCTTATTGTCACCCCTAGAAACACAGGATATAAATTTCTATAATTTATTGAGGGGTTAAATTCAATTGCCAAAATAGCAATCCCCTAAATCTGGTGTTCCAGCTGTGGCTAGTCAAGTGTAATACTGTCTGCTGTCTGGCAAAGGATAGATTTTATTCTGTGGTGAAATTCAATTGCCAAAATGCAATCCCCTATATCTGGTGTCCCAGCAGTGGCGGGCCAAGTTTAATAGTGTCCGGCAAAGGATATATTTTTTTCTGGGGTGAAATTCAATTGCCAAAATAGCAATCCCCTAAATCTGGTGTCCCAGCAGTGGCTGGCCAAGTTTAATATTGTCCGGCAAAGGATATATTTTGTTCTGGGGTGAAATTCAATTGCCAAAATAGCAATCCCCTAAATCTGGTGTCCCAGCAGTGGCTGGCCAAGTTTAATAGTGTCCGGCAAAGGATATATTTTGTTCTGGGGTGAAATTCAATAGCCAAAATAGCAATCCCCTAAATCTGGTGTCCCAGCAGTGGCTGGACAAGTTTAATAGTGTCCGGCAAAGGATATAATTTTTTTTCTGTGGTGAAATTCAATTGCCAAAATAGCAATACCATAAACCAGTGGTTTCAGCTGTGACTCGACAAGTTTAATAGTGTCCAGCAAAGGATGTCAGCCTATGTCAGCCTATTAACCCCTTCCATGCCGTAGTCCGTAGGGACTGCTGTATGGAAGTGGTTAAGAGGGAGGGAGCTGATGTGGGGGGCTGCTGTGGATGGTGCAGCCCCCCTAGCTCAAGTCCCCAGCTTCCCTCCCTTCCCATCCTCCACTGCTCTGTTATAGCAGCGGAGGAGGGTAACCATGGCAACAGGACGCCTTTAAAGGCGTCCTGCTTGCCATGGTAATAGAAGTCTGATCTGTCTGCTAAAGTACCTTGCAGACAAAAAAGTCATTTAATTTTTACCCTGTAATAAAATGGCAGTTGCCTGCCAGTGTGTGTCAGGCCCACATACTGTACTGTGCCCACTGCCCACCAATCATATAGTGTGGCTCAGTACCTTGCAGATAACAAAGTCATTTAATTTTTACCCTTTAATATAATTGCAGTTGCCTGCCAGTGTGTGTCAAACCTACAGACTGTACTTTGCCCACTGCCCACCACTCATATAGGGTGGCACAGTATCTTGCAGATAACAAAGTCATTTAATTTTTACCCTTTAATATAATTGCAGTTGCCTGCCAGTGTGTGTCAGGCCCATAGACTGTACTGTGCCCATTGCCAGTGTCCACCCCGCATATAAGGTGGCACAGTACCTTGCAGTTAAAACAAGTCATTTAATTTTTCCTCTGTAATATAATTGCACTTGGATGCCAGTGAGTGTCAGTCCCACTGACTGTACTGTGCCCACTGCCCACCACTTATATACGGTGGCAAAGAACCTTGCAGATAAAAAAGTCATTTAATTTTTACCATTTAATATAATTTCAGTTGCCTGCCAATGTGTCAGGCCCACTGACTATACTTTGCCCACTGCCCACCACTCATATAGTGTGGCACAGTACCTTGCAGATAACAAAGTCATTTAATTTTTACACTTTAATATAATTGCAGTTGCCTGCCAGTGTGTGTGAGGCCCACAGACTGTACTGTGCCCACTGCCCACCACTCATATAGGGTGGCACAGTACCTTGCAGATAAAAAAGTCATTACATTTTTCCTCTGTAAGATAATTGCAGTTGCCAGCCATTAAGTGATAGGCCCACTGACTGTACTGTGCCCACTGCCTACCACTCACATAGGGTGGCACAGTACCTTGCAGATAACAAAGTCATTTAATTTTTACACTTAAATATAATTGCAGTTGCCTGCCAGTGTGTGTCAAACCTACAGACTGTACTGTGCCCACTGCCCACCACTTATATACGGTGGCAAAGAACCTTGCAGATAAAAAAGTCATTTAATTTTTACCATTTAATATAATTGCAGTTGCTTGCCAATGTGTCAGGCCCACTGACTATACTTTGCCCACTGCTCACCACTCATATAGGGTGGCACAGTACCTTGCAGATTATAAAGGTCAGTCATATTTTACCCTTTAATATAATTGCAGTTGCCTGCGAGTGTGTGTCAAACCCAAAGACTGTACTGTGCCCACTGCCCACCACTCATATAGGGTGGCACAGTACCTTGCAGATAACAAAGTCATTTAATTTTTACCCTTTAATATAATTGGAGTTGCCTGCCAGTGTGTGTCAGGCCCGCAGACTGTAATGTGCCCAATGCCAGTGCACACCCAGCATATCAGGTGGCACAGTACCTTGCAGATAAAAAAGTCATGTAACTCTTCCTCTGTAATTTAATTGCAGTTGCTTGCCAGTGAGTGTTGGGCTCACTGACTGTACTGTGTCCACTGCCCACCACTTATATAGTGTGGCACACTAACTTGCAGATAAAAAAGTAATTTAATTTTTCTTATGTAATATAATTGCACTTGCTTGCCAGTGAGTGTCAGGCCCAATGACTGTACTGTGACCTCTGCCCACCATTTATATAGGGTGGCACAGAACCTTGCAGATAAAAAGGTCATTTAATTTTTACCCTTTAATATAATTGCAGTTGCCTGCCAGTGTGTCAGGCCCACTGACTGTACTGTGCCCACTGCCCACCACTCATATAGTGTGGCACAGTACCTTGCAGATAACAAAGTCATTTGATTTTTACCATTTAATATAATTGTAGTTGCCTGCCAGTGTGTGTCAGTCCCACAGACTGTACTTTGCTTACTGCCCACCACTCATAAAGGGTGGCACAGTACCTTGCAGATTATTAAGGTCAGTTATATTTTACCCTTTAATATAATTGCAGTTGATTGCCAGTGTGTGTCAGGCTCACAGACTGTACTGTGCCCACTGCCCACCACTCATATAGGGTGGCACAGTACCTTGCAGATAACAAAGTCATTTAATTTTTACCCTTTAATATGATTGCAGTTGCCTGCCAGTGTGTGTCAAACCCACAGACTGTACTTTGCCCACTGCCCACCACTCATATAGTGTGACACAGTACCTTGCAGATAACAAAGTCATAAAATGTTTACCCTTTAATATAATTGCAGTTGCCTGCCAGTGTGTGTCAGGCTCACAGACTGTACTATGGCCACTGTCAGTGCCCACCCAGCATATAAGGTGGCACAGAACCTTGCAGATAAAAAAAGTCATGTAATTCTTCCTCTGTAATATAATTGCAGTTGCTTGCCAGTGATTGTCAGGCTCACTGACTGTATTGTGTCCACTGCCCACCACTCATATAGGGTGGCACAGTACCTTGCAGATAAAAAAGTCATTTAATTTTTCTTCTGTAATATAATTGCACTTGCTTGCCATTGAGTGTCAGGCCCACTGACTGTACTGTGACCACTGCCCACCACTTATATAGGGTGGCACAGAACCTTGCAGATAAAAAGGTCATTTAATTTTTCCTCTCTAATATTATTGCAGTTGCCTGCCAGTGAGTGTCAGACCCACTGACTGTACTGTGCCCACTGCCCACCACTCATATAGTGTGGCACAGTACCTTGCAGATAAAAAAGTCATTTAATTTATCTACTGTAATATAATTGCACTTGCTTGCCAGTGAGTGTCAGGCCCACTGACTGTACTGTGCCCACTTCCCACCACTCATATATGGTGGCACAGTACCTTGCAGATAAAAAAGTCATTACATATTTTCCCTTTAATATAATTGCAGTTGCCTGCCAGTGTGTCAGGCTCACTGACTGTACTGTGTCCACTGCCCATGACTCATATAGGGTGGCACAGTACATTGCAGATAAAAAAGTAATTTAATATTTTTTTCTCTAATATAATTGCAGTTGCCTGCCAGTGAGTGTCAGGCCCACTGACTGTACTGTGCACACTGCCCACCACTTATATAGGGAGGCAGATACCTTGCAGATAAAAAAGGAATTTAATTTTTCATCTCTAATATAATTGCAGTTGCCTGCCAGTGAGTGTCAGGCTCACTGACTATACTGTGCCCACTGCCCACCACTCATATAGGGTGGTACAGTACCTTGCAGATAAAAAAGTCATTAAATTTTCCTCTGTAATATAATTGCAGTTGCCTGCCAGTGAGTGTCAGGCCCACTGACTGTACTGTGCACACTGCCCACCACTCATATAGTGTGGCACAGTACCTTGCAGATAAAAAAGTCATTTAATTTTTACCATTTAATATAATTGCAGTTGACTGCCAATGTGTCAGGCCCACTGACTGTACTGTGCCCACTTCCCCCCACTCATATAGTGTGGCACAGTACCTTGCAGATAACAAAGTTATTTAATTTTTAACCTTTAATATAATTGTAGTTGTCTGCCAGTGTGTGTCAGTCCCACAGACTGTACTTTGCCCACTGCCCACCACTCATATAGGGTAGCACAGTACCTTGCAGATTATAAAGGTCAGTTATATTTTACCCTTTAATATAATTGGAGTTGCCTGCCAGTGTGTGTCAGGCCCACAGACTGTACTGTGCCCACTGCCCACCACTCATATAGGGTGGCACAGTACCTTGCAGATAACAAAGTCATTTATTTTTTACCCTGTAATATAATTGCAGTTGCCTGCCAGTGTGTGTCAGTCCCATAGACTGTACTATGCCCACTGCCAGTGCCCACCCAGCATAAAAGGTGGCACAGTACCTTGATGATAAAAAAGTCATGTAATTCTTCCTCTGTAATATAATTGCAGTTGCTTGCCAGTGAGTGTCAGGCTCACTGACTGTACTGTGTCCACTGCCCACCACTCATATAGTGTGGCACAGTACCTTGCAGATAAAAAAGTCATTTAATTTTTCTTCTGTAATATATAAATGCATTTGCTTGCCAGTGAGTGTCAGGCCCACTGACTGTACTGTGCCCACTCCCCACCACTCATATATGGTGGCACAGTACCTTGCAGATAAAAAAGTCATTACATATTTTCCCTTTAAAATAATTGCAGTTGCCTGCCATTGTGTGTCAGGCCCAAAGACTGTACTGTGCCCACTGCCCACCACTCATATTGGGTGGCACAGTACCTTGCAGATAAAAAGTAATTTAATTTTTACCATTTAATATATTTGCAGTTGCCTGCCAGTGAGTGTCAGGCCCAAAGACTGTACTGTGCCCACTGCCCACCACTCATATTGGGTGGCACAGTACCTTGCAGATAAAAAGGTCATTTAATTTTTCCTCTCTAATATAATTGCAGTTGCCTGCAAGTGAGTGTCAGGCTCACTGACTGTACTGTGCCCACTGCCCACCACTTATATAAGGAGGCACAGTATCTTGTAAATAAAAAAATAATTTAATTTTTCCTCTGTAATATAATTGCACTTGCATGCCAGGGAGTGTCAGGCCCACTGACTGTACTGTTTCCACTGCCCACCACTCATATAGTGAGGTACAATCCCTTGCAGATAAAAAAAAGTCATTACATATTTACCCTTTAATATAATTGCAGTTGCCTGCCAGTGTGTGTCGGGCACACTGACTGTACTGTACACCCTTCCCACCACTCATATAGTGTGGCACAGTACCTTGCAGATAAAAAAAGTCATTTAATTTTTACCATTTAATATAATTGCAGTTGCCTGCCAGTGAGTCAGGCCCACAGACTGTACTGTGCCCACTGCGAACCACTCATATAGTGTGGCACAGTACCTTGCAGATAACAAAGTCATTTAATTTTTACCCTTTAATATAATTGCAGTTGCCTGCCAGTGTGTGTCAGTCCCACAGACTGTACTTTGCCCACTGTCCACCACTCATATAGGGTGGCACAGCACCTTGCAAATTATAAAGGTCAGTTATCTTTTACCCTTTAATATAATTGCAGTTGCCTGCCAGTGTGTGTCAGGCCCACTGACTGTACTGTACCCACTGCCCACCACTCATATAGGGTGATACAGTACCTTGCAAATAAATACGTCATTTAATATTTCCTCTGTAATATAATTGCAGTTGCCTGCCAGTGAGTGTCAGGCTCACTGACTGTACTGTGCCCACTGCCCACCACTCATATAAGGTGGTACAGTACCTTGCAGATAAAAAAGTCCTTACATATTTACCCTTTAATATATTTGCAGTTGCCTGCCAGTGTGTGTCAGGCACACAGACTGTACTGTGTACACTTCCCACCACTCATATAGTGTGGCACAGTACCTTGCAGATAAAAAGTCATTTAATTTTTACCATTTAATATAATTGCAGTTGTCTGCCAGTGTGTCAGACCCACAAACTGTACTTTGCCCACTGCCCACCACTCATATAGGGTGGCACAGTACCTTGCAGAATATAATGGTCAGTTATCTATTACCCTTTAATATAATTGCAGTTGCCTGCCACTGTGTGTCAAGCCCACTGACTGTACTGTGCCCACTGCCCACCACTAATATAGTGTGGCACAGTACCTTGCAGATAACAAAGTCATTTAATTTTTACCCTTTAATATAATTGCAGTTGCCTGCCAGTGAGTGTCAGGCCCACTGACTGTACTGTGCCCACTGCCCACCACTCATAGAGGGTGGCACAGTACCTTGCAGATTATAAAGGTCAGTTATCTTTTACCCTTTAATACTGTATAATTGCAGTTGCCTGCCAATGTGTGTCAAGCCCACTGACTGTACTGTGCCCACTGACCACCACTCATAAAGGGTGGTACAGTAGCTTGCAGATAAAAAGGTCATTTAATTTTTCCTCTCTAATACAATTGCAGTTGCCTGCAAGTGAGTGTCAGGCTCACTGACTGTACTGTGCCCACTGTCCAACACTCATATAAGGAGGCACAGTATCTTGTAGATAAAGAAGTAATTTAATTTTTACTCTGTAATATAATTGCAGTTGCCTGCCAGGGAGTGTCAGGCCCACTGACTGTACTGTTTCCACTGCCCACCACTCATATAGGGTGGTACAATACCTTGCAGATAAAAAAAAGTCATTACATATTTACCCTTTAATATAATTGCAGTTGCCTGCCAGTGTGTGTCGGGCACACAGACTGTACTGTGCACACTTCCCACCACTCATATAGTGTGGCACAGTACCTTGCAGATAAAAAAAGTCATTTAATTTTTACCATTTAATATAATTGCAGTTGCCTGCCAGTGTGCCAGGCCCACAGACTGTACTGTGTCCACTGCCCACCACTCATATAGTATGGCACAGTACCTTGCAGATAACAAAGTCATTTAATTTTTACCCTTTAATATAATTGCAGTTGCCTGCCAGTGTGTGTCATTCCCACAGACTGTACTTTGCCCACTGCCCACCACTCATATAGGGTGGCACAGTACCTTGCAAATAAATACGTCATTTAATTTTTCCTCTGTAATATAATTGCAGTTGACTGCCAGTGAGTGTCAGGCACACAGACTGTACTGTGTACAGTTCCCACCACTCATATAGTGTGGCACAGTACCTTGCAGATAAAAAAGTCATTTAGTTTTTACCATTTAATATAATTGCAGTTGCCTGCCAGTGTGTGTCAAGCACACAGACTGTACTGTGTACAGTTCCCACCACTCATATAGTGTGGCACAGTACCTTGCAGATAAAAAAGTCATTTAGTTTTTACCATTTAATATAATTGCAGTTGCCTGCCAGTGTGTCAGGCCCACAGACAGTACTATGCGCACTTCTAACCTCTCACATAGTGTGGCACAGTACCTTGCAGATAACAAAGTCATTTAATTTTTACCCTTTAATATAATTGCAGTTGACTACCAGTGTGGTTCAGTCCCACAGACTGTACTTTGCCCACTGACCACCACTCATATAGGGTGGCACAGTACCTTGCAGATTATAAAGGTCAGTTATCTTTTACACTTTAATATAATTGCAGTTGCCTGCCAGTGTGTGTCAGGCAAACATACGGTACTGTGTACACTTCCCACCACTCATATAGTGTGGCACAGTACCTTGCAGATAAAAAAGTCATTAAATTTTTACCATTTAATGTAATTGCAGTTGCCTGCCAGTGTGTCAGGCCCACAGACTGTACTGTGCACACTGCCCACCACTCACATAGTGTGGCACAGTACCTTACATATAACAAAGTCATTTAATTTTTACCCTTTAATATAATTGCAGTTAACTACCAGTGTGTGTCAGTCCCACAGACTGTACTTTTCCCACTGCCCACCACTCATATAAGGTGGCACAGTACCTTGCAGATTATAAAGGTTAGTTATCTTTTACTCTTTAATATAAATGCAGTTGCCTGCCAGTGTGTTTCAGGCCCACAGACTGTACTGTGCCCACTGCCCACTACTCATATCGGGTGGCACAGTACACTGCAGATAAAAAAGTGATTAAATTTTTCTCTCTAATATAATTGCATTTGCCTGCCAGTGAGTGTCAAACCCACAGACTCTACTGTGCCCACTGCCCACCACTCATATCGTGTTGAACAGTACCGTGCAGATAACAAAGTCATTTAATTTTTACCCTTTAATATAATTGCAGTTGCCTGCCAGTGAGTATCAGGCCCACAGACTGTACTGTGCCCAATGCCCACTACTCATATCGGGTGGCACAGTACCTTGCAGATAAAAAAAGTCATTACATTTTTTCTCTGTGAGATAATTGCAGTTGCCTGCTAGTGAGTGTCAGGCCCACTGACTGTACTGTGCCCACTGCCCACCACTCATATATGGTAGTACAGTACCTTGCAGATAAAAATGTCATTGAAATTTTCCTCTGTAATATAATTGCAGTTGCCTGCAAGTGAGAGTCAGGCCCACTGACTGTACTGTGCCTACTGCCCACTACTCAAATAGGGTGGCACAGTACCTTGCAGATAACAAAGTCATTTAATTTTTACCCTTTAATATAATTGCAGTTGCCTGCTAGTGTGTGTCAATCCCACAGACTGTACTTTGCCCACTGCCTACCACTCATACAGGTTGTCAGAGTACCTTGAAGATAACAAAGTCATTTTATTTTTTCTCTGTAATATAATTGCAGTTGCCTGCCAGTGAGTGTCAGGCTAACTGACTGTACTGTGTCCACTGCCCACCACTTGTATAAGGTGGCACAGTACCTTGCAGATAAAAAAGTCATTTAATATTTCCACTGTACTATCATTGCACTTGCCTGCCAGTGAGTGTCAGGCCCACTGACTGTACTGTGCCCACTGCCCACCATTCATATATGGTAGTACAGTACCTTGCAGATAAAAATGTCATTGAAATTTTCCTCTGTAATATAATTGCAGTTGCCTGCAAGTGAGTGTCAGGCCCACTGACTGTACTGTGCCTACTGCCCACTACTCATATAGGGTGGCACAGTACCTTGCAGATAACAAAGTCATTTAATTTTTACCTTTTAATATAATTGCAGTTGCCTGTCAGTGTGTGTCAGGCCCACAGACTGTACTGTGCCCACTGCCCACCACTCAGTTAGGGTGGCACAGTACCTTGCAGATAAAAATGTCATTGAAATTTTCCTCTGTAATATAATTGCAGTTGCCTGCAAGTGAGTGTCAGGCCCACTGACTGTACTGTGCCTACTGCCCACTACTCATATAGGGTGGCACAGTACCTTGCAGATAACAAAGTCATTTAATTTTTACCTTTTAATATAATTGCAGTTGCCTGTCAGTGTGTGTCAGGCCCACAGACTGTACTGTGCCCACTGCCCACCACTCAGTTAGGGTGGCACAGTACCTTGCAGATAAAAAAAATCATTACATTTTTACCCTTTAATATAATTGCAGTTGACTGCCAGTGAGTGTCAGGCCCACAGGCTGTACTGTGCCCACTGCCCACCACTCATATTGGGTGGCACAGAACCTTGCAGATAAAAAAGTCATTACATTTTTCCTCTGTAAGATAATTGCAGTTGCCTGCCATTGAGTGTCATGCCCACTGACTGTACTGTGCACACTGCCCACCACTTATATAGGGTGGCATAGTACCTTGCAAATAAAAAAGTCATTTAATTTTTCATCTCTAATATAATTGCAGTTTCCTGCCAGTGAGTATCAGGCACACTGACTGTACTGTGCCCACTGCCCACCAGTTATATAGGGTGGCACAGTACCTTGAAGATAAAAAGTTAATTACATTTTTCCTCTTTAATATAATTGCAGTTGGCTGCCAGTGTGTGTCAAACTCACAGACTGTACTTTGCCCACTGCCTACCACTCATATAGGGTGGCACAGTACCTTGCAAATAACAAAGTCATTAGATTTTTACCTTTTAATATAATTGAAGTTGCCTGCCAGTGTATGTCAGGCCCACAGACTGTACTGTGCCCACTGCCAATGCCCGCCCCACATTTCAGGTGGCACAGTACCTTGCAGATGAAAAAGTCATTTAATTTTTCCTCTGTAATATATTTGCTGTTGCCTGCCAGTGAGTGTCAGGCTCACTGACTGTACTGTGTCCACTGCCCACCACTTATATAAGGTGGCACAGTACCTTACAGATAAAAAAGTCATTACATTTTTCCCCTGTAATATCATTGCACTTGCCTGCCAGTGAGGGCCAGGCCCACTGACTGTACTGTGCCCACTGCCCACCTCTCATATAAGGTGGCACAGTACCTTGCAGATAACAAAGTCATTTAATTTTTACCCTTTAATATAATTGCAGTTGCCTGCCAGTGTGTATCAGTCCAACAGACTGTACTTTGCCCACTGCCCACCACTCATATAGGGTGACACAGAACCTTGCAGATTATAAAGTTCAGTTATCCTTTACCCTTTAATATAATTGCAGTTGCCTGCCAGTGTGTGTCAGGCCCTCAGACTGTACTGTGCCCACTGTCCACCACTCATATAGGGTGGCACAGTACCTTGCAGATAAAAAAAAAATCCTTAAATTTTTACCCTTTAATATAATTGCAGATGCCTGTCAGTGAGTGTCAGGCCCAAGGACTCTACTGTGCCCACTGCCCACCACTCATATCGGGTGGCACAGTACCTTGCAGATAAAAAAGTCATTACATTTTTCCGCTGTAAGATAATTGCAGTTGCCTGCCAGTGAGTGTCATGCCCACTGATTGTACTGTGCACACTGCCCACCACTTATATAGGGTGGCACCACTTATATAGGGTGGCACAGTACCTTGCAGATAAAAAAGTCATTGAATTTTTCCTATCTAATATAATTGCAGTTGCCTGCCAGTGTGTGTCAAACCCACAGACTGTACTTTGCCCACTGCCCACCACTCATATAGGATGGCACAGTACCTTGCAGATAACAAACTCATTTAATTTTTACCCTTTAATATAATTGCTTTTGCTTGTCAGTGAGTGTCAGGCCCACAGACTGTACTGTGCCCACTGCCCACCACTCATATAGGGTGGTTAAGTACCTTGCAGATAAAAAAGTCATTTAATTTTTCCTCTGTTATATAATTGCAGTTGCCTGCCAGTGATTGTCAGGCTCACTGACTGAACTGTGCCCACTGCCCACCACTTATATAGGATGGCACAGTACCTTTCAGATAAAAAAGTCATTTAATTTTTCCTCTGTATTATAATTACACTTGCCTGCCAGTGCGTGTCAGGCCCACTGACTGTAGTGTTTCCACTGCCCACCGCTTATATAGGGTGGCACAGTAACTTGCAGATAAAAAAAAGTCATTAAATTTTTCCTCTCTAATATAATTGCAGTTGCCTGTCAGTGAGTGTCAGGCCCACTGACTGTACTGTACACACTGCCCACTACTCATATAGTTTGGCACAGTACCTTGCTCGCATAGTACCACTAATAAAAAAAAAAAGACAAGCAGAGGCAGGCCACCCCGCAAAGGCTGTCGTGGTCATGGTGCTGTGATTTCCTTTGGCCCTAGATTACTGACTGTACTGTGCCCACTGCCCACCACTCATATAGGGTGGTACAGTACCTTGCATATGAAAAAGTCATTACATATTTACCCTTTAATATAATTGCAGTTGCCTTCCATTGTGTGTCAGGCCCACAGACTGTACTTTGCCCACTGCCCAACACTCATATATTGTGGCACAGTACCTTGCAGATAAAAAAGTCATTTATTTTTACACTTTAATATAATTGCAGTTGCCTGCCAGTGTGTCAGGCCCACAGACTGTACTGTGCCCACTGCCAACCACTCATATCTGGTGGCACAGTACCTTGCAGATAAAAAAAAGTCATTTGATTTTTCATCTGTAATATAATTGCTGTTGCCTGCCAGTAAGTGTCAGGCCCACTGACTGTACTGTACACACTGCCCACTACTCATATAGTTTGGCACAGTACCTTGCTCGCATAGTACCACTAATAAAAAAAAAAAGACAAGCAGAGGCAGGCCACCCCGCAAAGGCTGTCGTGGTCATGGTGCTGTGATTTCCTTTGGCCCTAGATTAATGCCCAGTGTTCAGAGGCCACATACCCTGAACTCGAAAAATTCTGAGGACATAGTTGACTGGCTTACAAAGGACACCCAGTCTTCTACAGCTTCCGCTCGGAACCTTGACGCACCATCCTCCTCCAGCTCAGCTTCGGGCACCTCTCAAGTTACCACTCGCCCGCCCGCCCCCCCCCCCAACACTAGCACCACAGCCGCTTCACTTGATCTGTCAGAGGAGTTATTTAAACATCAGTTGGAAGAAATGAGTGATGCGCATTCCATTATTGCCAGAGGATGTAGATAACAGGGATATGTCTCAGTCAGGCAGCATTACACACATGGACGTACGGTGTGATGATGATGAAGTTGTACCAGCTGCTGCTTCCTTTGTGAGTTGTCAGATACAAGTGAAGCGGATGATGATGACGATGTGTCCGTGGATGTCACATGGGTGCCCACTCGAAGAGAAGAAGAACAGGGGGAAAGTTCAGATAGGGAGACAGAGAGGAGGAGGAGACAAGTTGGAAGCAGGGGGAGGTCGTCGCAAGGTGCTAGTTGTACAGTCAGACAGCATGTATCAGCACCCGGGGTCAGCCAGACAGCATGCCAATCAATGCATGCTGTTGCCACCACCAGAATGCCGTCATTGCAAAGCTCAGCAGTGTGGAATTTTGTTTGTGTGTCTGCCTCTGATAACAGCGATGCCATTTGCAACCTGTGCCAAAAGAAACTGAGTCGTGGGAAGTCCAAAACCCACCTAGGTACAACTGCTTTGCGAAGGCACATGATCTCACATCACAAACGCCTTTGGCATCAACACATGAGTACAAGCAGCACACAAACTCAAATCCACCATCCTCTTCCTGGTCCAGCATCTTCAGCCATGTCAACCACTGCTGTCCTACTTGCCCCCTCTCAACCACCCACTACTCCGCTTCTCACCTTCTGCCCACAGTCAGGTGTCTGTCAAGGAAATGTTTGAGAGTAAGAAGCCAATCTCACAGAGTCACCCCCTTGGCCAGAGTCTGCTGGCTTGTCGGAACTCTTAGCCCGCCAGCTTTTATCATACAAGCTGGCGGAGTCTGAAGCCTTCAAAAAATTTGTAGCTATTGGGACACCGCAGTGGAAGGTACCCAGATGAAATGTTTTTTTCACAAAAGGCAAAACCCAACCTGTACTCTATTGTGGAAAAGGAAGTCAAGTGATGTCTGGCACACAGTGTTGGGGCAAGGTTCCATCTGACAACTGATACCTGGTCTGCAAAGCACGGTCAGGGCAGGTATATCACGATCACTGCGCATTGGGTAAACCTGCTGACGGCTGCCAAGCATGGAATGCGTGGCTCTGCAGCGGAGTTGGTCACACCGCCACGACTTGCAGGCAGGCCTCCTGCCACCTCCTCTACTCCTCCTACTCCATCCTCTTCGCTAACCTCCTCAACTGAGTCCTCTTCTGCTGTTGCGTCTTGCTCCACATCAACTGCACCCCCCAGCTCTCCAGGGGCTATTCCACATCCCGGATACGTCACGCCGTCTTGAGGTTGACTTGCCTAAAAGCAGAGAGTCACACCAGACCAGCACACTCCTATCCGCCCTGAATACACCGGTGGATCAGTGGCTGTACCCGCACCAACTGGAGATCGGCAAAGTTGTGTGTGACAATGGAAGCAATCTGTTGGTGTTATTGAATTTGGGCAAGTTAACACATGTGCCATGCATGGCACATGTGTTGAATCTGATCGTACAACGCTTTGTGTATAAGTACCCAGGCTTACAGGACATCCTCAAGCAGGCCAGTAAGGTGTATGGCCATTTCAGGCGTTCCTACACGGCCATGGCGCACTTTTCCGATATTCAGCAGCGAAACAACATGCCAGTGAAGAGCTTGATTTGCGACAGCCCGACACATTGGAATTCAACACTCCTAATGTTCGACTGCCTGCTCCAACAAGAAAATACCGTCAACGAGTATTTGTATGACCGGGGTTCTAGGACAGCCTGAGCAGAGCTGAGTATTTTTTTGCCACATTACTGGACGCTCATGCGCAATGCCTGTAGGCTCATGCGTCCTTTTGAGGAGGTGACAAACCTAGTCAGTCGCACCGAAGGCACCATCAGCAACCTCATCCCATTAGTTTTTTTCCTGGAGAGTGCCCTGCAAAGAGTGCTGGATCAAGCCGTAGATGAGCGTGAAGAGGAAGAGTTGTGGTCACCATCACCACCAGAAACAGCCTTATCATCGCTAGCTGGACCTGCGGCAACGGTATAAGCAGAAAGTGGCTGAAATGTTACCGAATTACCAAAAGTAGGAAAGGATGCAGCAGTTCCAAAACAAGTTAAAAAGTATGCTTTACACAGCGTATAAGGGTGATGTCACAGCACAACGGGAATCTAACAGGGGAAGAGGTGAAAGTCATCCTCCTACTACCACGACCACACCAGCAAGGACAGGACACTTTACAGACGTGTTGTTGATGGAGGACATGCAGAGCTTTTTAAGCCCTATGCATCACCACAGCCCTACGGGGTCCACCCTCAGGGAACGACTCGACCGACAGGTAGCAGACTACCTCGCCTTAACTGCAGATATCGACACTCTGAGGAGCGATGAACCCCTTGACTACTGGGTGTGCAGGCTTGACCTGTGGCCTGAGCTATCCCAATTTGCGATAGAACTTCTGGCCTGCCCCGCTTTAAGTGTCCTGTCAGAAAATACCTTCAGCGCTGCAGGAGGTATTGTCACTGACAAGAGAAGTCGCCTAGGTCAAAAAAGTCTAGTTTACCTCACCTTTATTAAGATGAATGAGGCGTAGATACCGAAAGGACTGACAGTGGGGGATGCATTTGACTAAAAAAGGCCTCATAAAAATGGTCCCCACGCTGCTGTATTTAATCTCTGCATGCTGGATGCCTTTTAGGCATGTGTACATGCCTAATTTTTCTGGCCTCTGGTGCTGCACTGTGGCTGCAAAAAAAAAAAAAAAGGCACATACATGTGTAAATTCCACTTCGTGATTGTTACCTTGTTGTGGTGAAGGGGCTTGCCTATCACAATGAAGCGATCACCTCTATTAGTGTGTTGGCAATGTTGGCACACCCCAGATGATAAAGCTGTTGCTTCATTGTGAACAGACCAAAAGCGATCGGCTGGATAATTTTTCATAGAAAAAAACATTAATTTTCTTTGTGATCATCTAAGGTGATCATTAAAGCCTACTAGGCCAACAATGGGCCCACACTGCAGAATCATTGTTTTCTGGGTCACTTAACTGTCACTGAACTACCTCAGCACGACCATAGGCTTTGAAAAACCGCCATCGCCTGCAATATCCCAAACGTGCGCACGAGCACAGTCATCACTACACCAAGATTGACGCATAGAGGAATAAAATTTATGTCATGAGTGTGTCAACTATTGACAACTCTTTGTGGTTGTCTATAATCTATTTAATACACGTCCCCTGATAGGTGACGTAACAGAGAATAAACTGATAAGAATAGTACTACTTAACACACTACTCATATAGGGTGTCACAGTACATTGCACGGCGCACACGCAGTGACCTAAAATTCAAACAAAGCGAACTAAGCATGGGTCTTTTTCCATCTCCCTGTTCCAAAAATCTATTCACTACACTGGCCCTGGCCCTGATAAGGGACAAA
This sequence comes from Bufotes viridis, assembly GCA_033119425.1. NCBI lineage: Eukaryota > Metazoa > Chordata > Amphibia > Anura > Bufonidae > Bufotes > Bufotes viridis. Next base: position 46,384,196 of record CM065595.1, read on the forward strand.
ACAGAGATTAAATTGATAGGATTAGTATTTAGTTAACACTAGTTGCATTGGTGGCAAATTCCATTGCAAGTGCCCAAAATTACTGTAGAAGGAAACGGACAGAGCAAGCTTTTTTCTCTCTTTCCCCATGCAAGGATTCAATTCAATACACGTCCCCTGATAGGGGACTTAACAAAGATTAAAATGGTAAGAATAGTAGTCCACACTATTTGTATTGGTGGCACAGTACATTGCGCTGTGCACGCGCAGTGCCCCAAATTGGAAGTAAGAGGACCGACCAATTATCTTTTTCCATATCCCGGTTCCTAAAATCTTTTCGATACACGTACCCCTGATAGGGGATGTAACAGGGATTAAACTGATAGGAATAGTACTACTTAACACACCACTCATATAGGGTGGCACAGTACATTGCACGGCGCACGCTGAATGCCCCAAATTGGAAGGAAAAGGACCAACCAACCATCTTTTTCCATCTCCTGGTTCCTAAAATCTATTCCATACACTAGCTCCTGATAGGGGACAAAACAGAGATTAAAGTGATGTTTTTTAATTTAAAAAAAAGAGGATAGCCTCTGCGGAGCTGGGTATTTTTTGGCCACGTTACTGAATGCTCATGCACAATGGCTGTAGGCTCATGCGTCCTTTTGTAGAGGTGACAAACCTGGTCAATCAAACCCAAGGCAACATCGACCTCATTCCATATGCGTTGTTTTCTGGAGCGTGCCCTGCGAAGTGTGCTGGATCAGGCCGTAGATGAGCATGAAGAGGAAGAGTTGTTGTCACCATCACCACCAGAAGCAGCCTTGTCGTCGTCGATTGCAGGACCTGCGGCAACGCAGAGAGAGGAGTCTAAAGAAGAGGAGTCAGAGAAGGAAGGTGGCTTTGAGGAGGTGGAAGACCAACCACAGCAGGTGTCCCAGGGGGCTTGTTGTCACCTTTTGGGGACCCTTGGTGTTCTACGTGGCTGGGTGGAGGAAGAGACCTTCAATTTCGTCAGTGAGGACAAGGAACGGGACATGGCTAGCTTGGTATCCAACCTTGTGCAAATGGAGAGTTTGCGGTTGTGCAAATGGACTGTTTGCGGTTGTTTGCGGTTGTTTGCGGTGCATTAAATGGGGAGTTTGGTCTGTCAGAGTTTGGTCTGTCACTGTGAAGCAGGCGTAACCCTTACACTACCTGATCGATACAACATCATACCTGATCGTATACACACACTGGATGTTTTAAAGCACGTTATTCCAAACAATTTAGGAATGTTAGGTGATTTATGCCCTATATGGATTAAAACCCGACTCTGCGTCAACTATGTAATTTTCCATGGGAGTTTTGCCATGGATCCCCCTCCGGCATGCCACAGTCCAGGTGTTAGTCCCCTTGAAACAACTTTTCCATCACTATTGTGGCCAGAAAGAGTCCCTTTGGGTTTTAAAATTCGCCTGTCTATTGAAGTCTATGGCGGTTCGCCTGATTCGCGACATCTCTACTGAGCAGTACAGAGTATTGTGGTTTTGTGGTAACTTCTTAACTTTTATATTACTGTAATTTTGCAGAGGCAGCAATTTGTGTTGGTGTTTGTACATTAGAGACAGCATTTAGAGAGTATTTTTATATTATTAGCCTGTAAATCACCCGCAGAGTGGAGGTTTGCTCTGGTTTCGGGGGTGGGAAACAGGGAATATAAAAAGTGTTTTGTTTAGTTTGGTTTTTCTATTGTTGGATATTTTAAATACTATCTTGTCTCCCTTTGTGTGTCAAGCCAGGTGGTTTTGTCGGCCATTTTATCTTCCTTTGTGTGTGTTAAGGCCATGTGATTTTGTCGGCAATCTTTGATTTCCTTTGTGTGTGTGAAGACCATGTGCTTTGGCAGACATCTTGATTAGTTTGGTTGTGCACTAACTGTTTTGGTATATATATCTCTCTATCTCTCTCTCTCTCTCTCTCTCTCTCTCTCTATATATATATATATATATATATATATATCTCTCTCTCTCTATATATATATATATATATATATATAATTTGGTTGGGAGACCTTTCTTTGGTTACTGGAGGTTTTGTGATATTGTGTGGGAACTACTGTCTGAATTCAAGGGTTGCTGCTGAACGAGAGGTTTTTGATCAGTCACTGCAAAAAAGGGCTTCATGTGCTGTTCAGCTTTACTACATAGAATCATATAGGCAAAGGAAAGTGAGTTGATGAGCTTTTTTTTAAGGAGATAAGGTGGTATATATCACTCGGGCATACCAATAGCTGTGTGCAATTTGAAGCCCTATCCTGTGGTCAGGTCACTATTCAGAGCCAAAACCGAGGCTGGTATATCTCATTAGGAGACTCTGAGGGCTGCCGTGTGTCGGCGAGAGGCCAGGGATGCCGTGTGTCAGTGAGAGCCCTTTTTCTCACACTGCTACTCCTTTTCCTGAGGTTTAACTTGGGTGAACAGAGTCTGTGTGTCGGTGCCAGAAATCCTAGGGCAACTCAGAGGCGAACGAAGGGGGGTAGCAGCTGTCCAGGTGTGTGTCGTGGGACACAGTAGGTGGATGCACCTACTTTTAGAAGGCTCGAGCAAGGGTGTAGGGAATCTAGGGAACAGAAGGGTACCACTTCTGAGTATAGGACAGCCAAGCAGCACATGAAATCCATATATGGAGGAGGAGTTGTTAGGCCCCTCAAAGATTGGCACCAATGGACTGTAGGTTCAGAGTGGACCATCCTCAGAGTAGGGACCTTTGAGGTCTGGATTTGGGAAAAGTTTGTCTGTGAATTCCCCACTAGACTCCAAAGCCATGGTTCCCTCCAGAAGGCAGAACTGTGGCTGCACGAATCCATCGAGCTCCAGCAACAGGGCATTCAAAAGTCCCAGACAGTGCGAACTAACACTATCATGTACTCCTGTCCAACTAAAACTATGGAGTCCAATAAAACCAGGGATGAGACCGAGCTGCAGGTAGGCTTAAACCTACTGGCTACTCAGGCCATACCAGCAGCCTCAGCCGCTCTGTCTCCATCTCCACCACCAACTCAGGGACCGGCAACCGACGTCTCTGATAAAACGGATTACCGACACCTTGGGAAATCCAATTTAGTCACACTATGTGAAGCCAGAGGCATCTCTATAATCAATAAACCCAAACCAGAGTGCATAGCGGCCTTAGAAAGGGATGATTTCCAACAGAGCCTGGAGGGGGATTATGGGCGCAATTAAGAGGAACATTTGAGGGCCAGACTCAGGGAAGTTTATGGAGTCACGTTTGATGGTAGTTGGAGACTACTCATTACCAAATTGTAGCAAGCCTGAACAGGCAGACACCTCCAGTTGAACCGACTCCTAGAGCCCCGGACTCTGAGCCAACAGCTGGTCCTCGAAAAATAGAGCCTTTGTATCCATCTTTAGCCAATCTGGGGGAAACGGTGACTGTGGCAGAGCCTCTCCAACCCCCTTCCAGCGACCTACCACCTTCGAAGAGGCCTCCCGCTGAGGCTGGTCCACCTCCTGGGGTGTTTCTTGTCCGGGTACAGAAATGTGAGGGATCCCCCGGACAAAACACTACGAGCCGTATCACCTGGCACGTACATTTACCGCAGGGGAGATCAGGGAGATCTTGAGTGACCTCCCGGATCACAGGACTAATCCGCGTGGGTTTGCCAAGAAAATGAATGTCAATCAGCTGAGCTATGGGATGAGTGGGGCAGATTGTGCACACATCCTCAGAGCCACTGTAGGTAAAGATGTTGCGGATGACATGATTTCCAGGTGTGGTATAACCACACATGAGCAACTCACGACGGGGGGTAAATAATTTTTCAAACACTTGAAAGACAAAATACCTACCATATACAGTGTTGTGTCCTGCTTCCAGTTCATGACAGCAATCCAAGGTCCAGATGAGGATGGCTTAGTCTACTGGGGAGATTAAACCAAGGGCTATTAGATGCAGGGTTCGAGGCAGGTCCAGATGTCCCCGATAACTCACAACCCATATCTCCAATCCCCCTGATGTTGAAGGCCAAATTCCTGGCTGGATTAGTGCCTAAATTGAGGGATAGGTTAATGATTGCACAGCCGGAGGCTCACTCCATGGACTTCCACTCCCTCATGGCAACGATCCAGGCAATAGAGCTGGACTTGCATGCAAGGAAGGAGGCCAATTCAGACAAAATCATGACAGCATTTGAGTTAATTGCCCAGAGTAACTATCCTAGGCAAAGGAGAAACAAAGGGAATAAATATCCTAGTCCTGTCTGTTTCCTTTGCCGTCAGAGAGGTCATATAGTGCGTCACTGTCCAGAGTATGAGAATGAGGAGGACCAGGATTCTCCCAAACCTCGTAAGACCACCTCTAACCAGCCCTATGCACATGAACCAAACCCAGGGAAATCGTACCACAGTACAGATGGCCCTACGGGAACCTACCATTTGATCCTCGATCCCGTACCTACCCAGAACATCGGAGCTGTTACAGAGTCCAACAGCTCAGGCCGCTAGGGAAACGGCAAACCGGTGTCAGCTTATGTCAAGCTGTTTCTTGAGGAATTGCCATACCCTCTATCCTGCCTTATTGACACTGGCGCAGCCAGAACTGTCCTGAAAACTCAAGACCTCAGAGGCACGATTCCACTTTCTAGTAAGACTACCCTCACCGTTAGACTTACAGGTCAATCAGTGACTCTCAGAGAGACTAAACCATTGCACTGTAAGTTAAGCCAACACACGGAAACAGTTAGATCTTTGTTAATCTCAGATGATGTCAATATTAACCTTTTGGGGGCAGACATTCTGTTGGAAATTCAGGCCAAAATCTCCTATACCCCGGAGGGTGTTGTGGTTACTAGTGCACTCACAGATGAGCTTCTGTATGCAGCGGTGGCAGCTCCGTATACTGGAGAACCTGGCAACTTTGTGCCCCTGGACGTACCGGCCGAGGTAGATCCTAAACTTTGGGCGGTTGACAAGTATGACGTCGGCCTGCTACCAGTACCTCCAGCCACTATACGGATTGCCCCTGGTTGCGTATTACAAAGTTTACAGCAGTACCCGCTGAGTGTAGCACAGATGGACAGCCTCAAAATCCAGATCAACAGGTATTTCCAAATCGGAGTCTTGACCCCAACTCAATCCCCATGTAACACTCCTCTATTCCGGTGGCAAAGAAATTAGCCAAGGGCCAGGAAGTCACTTACCGACTGATCCATGATCTCAGAGCCATTAACAAAATCATTGTCAGTGATGCCCCGTTAGTGCCTAATCCTGACATATTACTTGCTTCCATCCCTCCTAAGGCTTCGTTCTTTAGTGTCATCGACTTGTCGAATGCCTTTTTCTCTATACCACTGGATCCTCAGAGAAGGTTACTTTTCTAGGCCACTGTATCTTAAAAGGAACCCGACATTTGACAATGCAACAGATACTGACTCTCAGAGACTTTACTCGACCTCATAATACCCGACAGTTGAGAGCTCTTCTAGGTCTAATCAATTAAAGCAGAGATTGAATCCCTAACATCTTATTAAAACTGGGTCCTCTCTATACTCTTCTGTCACAACCACCATTTAACTTAACTGATCAAAACTGGTCAACCCTCCAGGACCTGATCCAGGAACTTTCTAGAGCCCCGGCGCTCGGTATTCCCAACTACAACCTACTCTTTTCCCTTTTCTGTCACGAAACTAAAGGGCATGCCACTGGGGTACTGACCCAATTACACGGATCCATGTATAGACCCATCATGTACATTTCAACTGAACTATATCCGGTCATCAAAGGCTCACCTGGGTGCGCCTGAGCTGTAGCCGCCTGCACTGTACTATTGCACAAAGTAGGTGATATAGTTTTAGATTCCACTTTGACCCTTTTCACCCCACACTCGGTCCAAAAGATCCATAACCAGGTCCAAACCAAACATCTTTCGGCCGCCCGTTTGATCAAGTATGAAGTGGCTCTCCTCACCCCTACTAACCTTACACTAAGACGATGTACCATCCTCAATCCTGCATCTCTTCTTACGACCCAATCAGACTCTGAAGAAGAGAGGGGGGACGAAAGGATTGCGACCGACCCTAACACGACCATGACTGAAAACTGAGATCATCACATTTGTCTCGAGCTCATGGAGCTTGAGACAGAAGCAGTTAGCCCTGTGAAGGGAGCTCCCCTTCCGGAAGCAATAGATCTTTTTGTAGATGGCTCCAGGTATTACACATCAGATGGTAAACCTCACACGGGCGACACTGTAACAACAGTCGACAAAATTGTAGAAAAAGGCTCATTCAGCGGCCATATGTCGGGCCAAGAGACCAAACTACATGCATTGGCCAGAGCCTGTGAGAAACATGAAGGATTAAGGATCAATGTATACACGAAATTCAAGGTAAGCTTTCGGAATAGCCCATGATTTTGGTCCAATTTGGAAGGCCAGAGGATTCCTCACTTCCTTGGGGAAACCAGTGAAACATGCCGAACTAATCAACAGATTGTTCGTAACGTTTACACTCCCATTAAGAGTGGCTATCTTAAAGGTCAAGGCTCACACCACAGAGACCACCATGGAAACTAGGGGCAATGCGATGGCAGATCTGGCTGCTAAAGAAGGTGCCCTAGACCCCCTCCCCTGACACTAATGCTGGCTAAACCCACTGATGCGTCGTTGGATGAGTTCAAGAAGTTGTAGGCTCAGGCAGAGAACTCAGAGAAGCGGAAATGGGCAGCGTTGGGGGTGACGGAGGGGGCTGATATCATCTGGGGTCTCGGTGGTAAGTGGTGCTTGCCAAGAGTATTGTATCCAATGATGGCCCATATAGCTCACTACCCCAGTCACCAGTCCAAAACTGTATTTGTGCTCAAGTGGAAGAGTACTGGATAGCTCCAGGATTCTCCACCACAGCCATCAAATTTTCTAGTGCTTGCCTGGTCTGTGACTTACACAACCCTGGACGACCAGCTATAACCCCAAAGAAACATTCCCAAAAACCTGAGTACCCTTTCCAGAGAATCCAAATTGATTATATCAATATGCCAAAGAGTGGGCCCCACAAGTATGCTTTGTTCTGTGTAGACATGTTTTCTGGATGGCCGGAGGCTTGACCCGCTAAAAAAGCTAATGCCACAACGACCGCCAAAAAGATCCTTTCTGAGGTTGTCTGTCGATAGTGAGTACCCGAGGCCATTGAATCCGACCGGGGGACTCACTTTATGGGACAAGTTTTCAAGGAGATATGTGAGGCTCCCCACATCAATCAGGGTCTCCATACTCCTTATCATCCCCAAAGCAGTGGCAAGGTGGAAAGACTAAACGGTACTATCAAGAACAACATTTCTAAGATCTCTGCTGACACGGGTAAACTGTGGCCCGAGTGTTTGTCCATTGCTCTCTACTCCATGCGCAATGCACCAAGACAGCCTCATGGGCTGTCCCCATATGAGATTCTGGGAGTAGACCAAAGACGGGGTTGTACTTTCCCCAGTAGCTGTCATCTTTACATTCTCAGCTGACGGGGTATGTGCAGTCTCTTCAACGGGAACTCCAAAAGATACACCAGAGAGTTTATAAATCTATTCCTGATCCAGAATCTATAACTGGTTTGCATTCCATACAACCAGGCAATTGGGCGGTCTTTAAAAAACATGAGTGCCAGGGACTGGAGGCGAGATATACCGGGCCGTACCAGGTTCTACTAACAACACCAACCTCCCTTAAGGTCGAGGAATGTGATGAATGGATCCACGCCAGCCATTCCAAAAAACTGCTGGACCACAAAGCTCAATGATCAGGTACCTCGTATTCCTTTATTCTTTCTGTCTAATGCACTTTGGAAAATGTTATGAGGATAATACGGTCAATTAGGGCGACCACAGATTTGTTTTAATATCAGCTCCGGATTTGGAGCTAAGTCCATGAGCTAAGACCGAATGCCCATCTGGGATCACTGTCCAGATCCACCATAGAATCCCTGACCGTAACAACCTAACCACCAGACACGACAATCTGCTGGCGGGAGGGTGTGACATTCAGGACGGTGCAGCAATCCCTTTATTTATCCAGCTGTTGCTCAACTCCCGTAACCAGAAGCCTAATAACCTTTGTGTCTCTCTAACTGGGCCCTATTACTTCTTGTGTGGGCAGGCTACTTACAGAGTCGTTCTCACGAATTCTAGAGGGTCATACTCCTTAGTCAGGTTAGTCCCCACCTCCTACATTGCTGATGGTCACTAGGATCTGATGGTGCAGAGGAGGGTGAGTATGGGAAGAAGGACTAGGAGGGAGCTGTTCTCTGCAGGGCACTGTGCGTGGGCATGGTTTCTGGCATGGACCAGATGGGATGTAGAACTTATGAAGCAGCTGAACAAATTGTCTACCATAGTGGATGAGATGTTCAACGAGACAGTCGAAGCCATAAGAGAAGTCTCCTCCGAACAGCGACAGTTAAAAACTCTTCTCCTCCAGGAGAAGATGGCTCTTGACTATATTTTAGGTGAAAAGGGGGGTTTCTGTGAATTCATCGGGAAAGATTGCTGCACCAGGGTGGAAGATATTGGTGACAAGGTTTAGGCCCATCTAGATAGAGTTTAGGTCTTACAAAGGCAAGCATGTGTGATTGCAGATGACGGTTGGAACCCCTTTAAAGGTCTGGGGGGCTTTGGTTATATGTTGTTTTCTATAGGATCGTGGCTTAAGGAAATAGGAGTGTATATCCTGTTGCTGCTGTGCTTTCTATTTATTTTCTATGTGGTGGTGAGAATGACCTGATGCTTCATGAATCGAGTCATGAGGAGCCATTCAGAGGACCACATTATGATTGCAGAGAACCATTGCCTGGAGCAACCAGATTCTTACTCCAGGAGGACCAACCCAAAAAGAACCACTGCATTTTAAGGAACCATCATGGATAATCACCCTTCGTTTTGAAGGCCTTTCTTTATTAGAGACATTATAGAGACTTTTCACTGTCATCACCCTTGCTGGACGTCGCAGTCAAGCAACCGAAGAGGCCCAAGAATGATAGGCGAGGTTCTTCTTGTTAGTTCATCTGTAGTGTAGCATGTTCCCCTTTACATGTTAATTCCCTTTAGATGTCTGGTTTGAGTGATTGTACTGTTAGGGAGCCGCTGAAATGACGACATATGGCGAAAAAGGGGGGAACTGTTGTGGGCAATTATTGCTTTCCATATGGTCGCCATCTATCCTATGGAGATGCGCAGATTCGTTTGCGTTTGCTCATGCGCAATAGCTTTCGCACGATGGTCTGGTCATCCGGACCTGTAGCTGATTTGTGCCCGGCCTAGTATTGCTGCAGGATACCAGTGTCATGGCGCCGGCTGAGGCAGGAGGGATGGGGAGCGTCGAGCAGAGTTTCTTCTTCCACAAGGATAAGCGCGGCAACGGAAAGAGCTCGAATAAGTGTGCGAAAGCGCGAACATAAGTTTGTGCGATCATTAATATCTTCACCAGCCAATCAGTTCATACCATAACCTGTCTCCCCATTGGTCATGATTGTAAGACCGCTTTCCAGCCAATCACTTCATCCCCATTGGTCATGATTGTAAGACCGCCTTCCAGCCAATCACTTCATCCCCATTGGTCATGATTGTAAGACCACTTCCAGCCAATCACTTCATCCCCGTTGGTCATGATTGTAAGACCGCCTTCTGGTATAAATTAACTTTGCCTAACTGTTGAAGGCAGGCACATTATTGGATCCAACTTAAGAACGTCTCTGTGACGTTATTTTGGAGGAATTGTGCACACATCAACGCACACTACACCAAGGATTTCCCGATTGGACTTCTGGCGGTCGTTTTCAGTTGTGAAAACGAGACAAAGAAGCAAACGACGATATCACTATTAACCAAGGGGGATACTGTTCCATTAGCCTGTGCACTCTCCCTATAATGTGGATAAAGTCTCCCTATTATCTGCCTACACTGTCCCTGTGCTGTCCCTAAACTGTTCCAAACTAATATTTTGCAAATAAAGGCTTTATTGATCATTGTCCCTGTAGTGGAGACTGGGCAGGATGAGACTTTTATAGGGCTATGACATCACAGGTGCTGACTATCTGCTTATTGGCTGGCTGCACTGCATTATGGGTGATCCTTCATTCTTACTTTCACTTTGAAACATCTGCAACAGCCATTTTAGAAAAAAGTCTGATTTGTTACCACAAAGTGCCAGGAAAATCAGATTTCTGATGAATCTAATTTTTCCTGATATTTGGATGAAATTCAACTTCTTCAACTTTGATTCGCTCAACACTAGTACTCATGAGAGTACTGGAAGCTGTCTCTCATCCTGATGCCTAATGTATGCTTCGTAATAAGCATTCCACCATTCTCCATATTGCGCTAATGGGTACAGCTTAGCACCTAGTCTTCCATTGTTTTACTGTCCTAGATCATGGCTCTTAGAAAGTTGACTACTATTGTCATGCTGCTTAGTATTGGATTATATTATATCGTGTGTTGCAAGTTCCAAAAGAAAAACATTTTCATTTACCGTATGTAGGGATCGATAGACCATGAAATGTGAGGTAGACTGCACATGATAATAGGGTATGGTATCAGTTTCAAGTATGTCTTGTAATAATAATAATAATAGATGAATGTAATTGCAAACCAATAAAATGGTAGCGGTCCAAAAGGAAATTATTTTCACATCAACTATATCCCAATTAGCAAACTATCTGATAATTGCCCTCATAATCCTAATAGGAATTCACAGTACTGAGGGTAGCATCATTCCCTATGCTTAAGTTTTTTTCTTCATTTCTTCTTTTTTTTTTTTTTTACTAAGTTTACTTTTAATAGAAATAATAAACTGAATTTTAAATCCAATATTGTGGATAATGGGATATATAACCCTAGGGTAACTGTATAATTTACCATTATGGATACTGCTCCTTTCATAGGACTGGACATCATTAATTATAATGATTTATAATGCTGTGTGCTTCTGTTCGACCTTGCATCTACTGAAATGTTCTGACATAATGCTGTCAGTATAATTTAGTTGAAGCAAGGTCGGACAGAGACACACAGCATAATCATTATAATTCCAGGCGCTCCTGTGAATGGAGTAGCGTGTTTTTCGCACTCATCTGAAATAACTCTTATGGTGGTCTCCCGCAGATTTTTTATTTTTTTTTTAAGTCACCATTTTTGTTTCAGTTACTAATGCAGTTTTTTGAGCCAAAGCCAGAAGTTATCTTAGAATAAATGAGATATATAATGTAATAACTAATTCTTCTCCTTCCAACTGGATCCACACCTGGCTTTTGCGGGAAAAACTGCCACAAAAATTGCAGCTTTAAAAAAGAACACCATTATACTTTTCCTCTATTTACAATCTACTCATAGTCTTAAAGCTGCAAAAACATTGCTAAAGTGGACAGTGACCCAAATCTATGAACTCAAAGCATTAAAGTCGATAGAAATTGAAATTTCATTAACCCCTTACACATTAAAATTGAAAATAAAAAACATTCTAAAAATGTCACTTTTTTATTGTAGATTTTCAATTTATGCCTAAAGTAAATATATCTGGTGCACAACTCAAAGGAACACAATTGTATTTTTAACTCCTAAGTGACATAGCTAATTTTAGCATTAAGGATCAGTAATATTTTCCCCTCTGTGTTCCAGTGGTCATAACTTTTTATTTTTCTTTAATTTAGCTGTATGCGATCTTGAATTTAAAAAAAAAACAACAGCAATGTTAACATTCTTTTGTGGGATTTATTTTTATGGTGTCTGTGGGACATTACAATTATGATGTTGCCACTTTTTTGTTATATATTTTTTCTTCTCCCTGAAGCCTGTCAGCTGAAATGGTAGGCTACATTAAATCTTCATATTTTGGGCTGGGTAGCAGCTAGAGATATGGGTCTTGTCTTGTTTGAAAGATGATAGGTTAAAGGGATTGTCTCACTTCAGCAAGACCATTTATTATCAAGATGAAGTTAATACAACACAATTACTAATGACCAAGAAGCGACCACTCATATGGGACACCCCCTTCTCCTCAAACAGCTGCTCAGCGGGGGTTCTTACTGTTGGAACCCAGCCTATCAGATATTGATGACCTATATTGGTCATAGGTCTTCAATAGATATGACAGGACAACCCCTTTAATTATTTTTCTAAAAGCCAGAGCAGAACAGGAGCAAAACTGTTAAAGGATTAATTCACTGATAGGGATGAGTGAAACCGAACTGTATAGTTCGGGTTCGTACCGAATTATGGGGTGTTCGGGACCCGGATCCGGACCCGAACATTTTCAAAAAAGTTCAGGTTCGGATCCGTTGTTCGGCGATTTCTTACCGCTTTCTGAAGGGCTGCACAGCAGCCAATCAGCTAGCGTTTTACTTCTTGCCCTAAGAAGCCATCACAGCCATGCCTAATAATGGCATGGCTGTGATTGGCCAAGTGCAGCATGTGACCCAGCCTCTATTTAAGCTGGAGTCACGTAGCGCCGCCCGTCACACTGCTCTGATTAATGTAGGGAGGGGACGCAGCTTCTGTGAGGGCGAGATTAGGCTGAGAAAAGTAAGCAAAAACACCTAATGAAGTGATCGATCTACAGCTGTGAATCATTCAACTTCTGCTAGTTATTTGCTCACTGGTTTTTAGGCTGCACAGAGCATTTTTCTGCCATTTTGTGTCTTGTGGTGCACCAGCACAAGCTGCCACCAAGTCCATCAGTCCATAAATCCTATATTTTTTTATTTTTTTTTTGCTATATCCTACATCAGGGGCTTTGCTGTGCTTATTGTCAAACCTAGAAACTCAATTATAGCCAAAATAGCGATACCGTAAATCTGGTATTCCAGCTGTGACTGGACAAGTTTCATAGTGTCTGAAATAGGATATATTATTTTCTGCGGTGAAATTCATTTGCAAAAATAGAAATACCGTAAATCTGGTGTTCCAGCTGTGGCTGGACAAGTTTAATAGTGTCAGTCACAGGATAGATTTTGTTCTGGGGTGAAATTTAATTGCCAAAATAGCAATACCCTGAATCTGGTGTTCCAGCTGTGACGGGTAAATTTCCCTAGTGTCCGTCAAAGGATATATTATTTTCTGGGGTGAAAGTCAGTAGCAAAAATAGAAATACAGTAAATCTGGTGTTCCAGCTGTTGCAGGCCTAGTTTAAATCTGTGTGTAAAAGGATATTTTTTTTCTGGGGTGAAATTTAATTGCCAAAATAGCAATACCCTGAATCTGGTGTTCCAGCTGTAACTGAACAAGTTTAATAGTATCCGTCAAAGGATAGATTTTGTTCTGGGGTGAAATTCAATTGCCAAAATAGCAATACCCTGAATCTGGTGTTCCAGCTGTGACTGGACAATTCCCTAGTGTCCATTAAAGGATATATTATTTTCTGGGGTGAAATTTAGTAGCAATAATAGAAATACAGTAAATCTGGTGTTCCAGCTGTTGCAGGCCTAGTTTGAATCTGTCCGTCAAAGGGTATATTTTTTCTGGGGTGAAATTTAATTGCCAAAATAGCAATACCTTGAATCTGGTGTTCCAGCTGTGACTGAACAAGTTTCATAGTATCCGTCGAAGAATAAATTTTGTTCTGGGGTGAAATTCAATTGCCAAAATAGCAATAACCTGAATCTGGTGTTCCAGCTGTGACTGGACAATTTCCCTAGTGTCCGTCAAAGGATATATTATTTTCAGGGGTGAAATACAGTTGCAAAAATAGAAATACAGTACATTTGGTGTTACAGCTGTTGCAGGTCTAGTTTAAATCTGTCCGTAAAAGGGTATATTTTTTTCTGGGGTGAAATTCAATTGCCAAAATAGCAATACCCTGAATCTGGTGTTCCAGCTGTTGCAGGACTAGTTTAAATCTGTCTGTAGAAGGGTATATTTTTTTTCTGGGGGGAAATTTAATTGCCAAATAGCAATACCGTAAATCTGGTGTCCCAGCAGTGGCTGGCCAAGTTTAATAGTGTCCGTCAAAGGATTTATTATTTTCTGCGGTGAAATTCAGTTGCCAAAATAGAAAGACAGTAAATTTGGTGTTCCAGCAGTGACTGGACAAGCTTAATAGTATCCGTCAAAGGATACATTTTGTTCTGGGGTGAAACTCACTTGCCAATATAGCAATACCCTGTATCTGGTGTTCCAGCTGTTGCAGGCCAAGTGTTAATCTGTACGCAAAAGGGTATATTACACTCAGCGTGCATCTCCAAGTATATTTCTTTCCGTAAAAGAGTGTATTACAAAAAGTGTTACATTATAATTGCTGAAAGCATAATCCTGTAAATCTGCATGCACTATTGTGCATCTCATAGTGTATTTCTCTCTGTAAAAGGGTATATTACACTCAAGGTGTATATACAAGTGCTGAGAGGGTCATACTCAATAACTTCAAACGCTAATGTGCATCTCCAAGTGTATTTCTGTCCGTTAAAGGGTATATTACACAGTGTTAACCGCTACAGGACCGACTAACGCAGGGATGCGTCCTGCGGGCGGTCCTGTAGCTCTGAGACGACGCATCGGCGCGTCATCTCGTGAGAGCCGAAACTTCCTGTGAACGCGCGCGCGAGCGCAGTTAAGGAGCGTCTCAGGAGTTCTGATACAGCCTGCCAGCGATGATCCATTGCTGGCAGGCTGTAGATGTGAATTAAATCGCATCAAAGAGCTATATCAGACGCTGTTTTGTGAACAGCGTCTGATATAGCTGCTACCTGTTCCTCTGGTGGTCCCAATTGCTGGGATCGACCACCAAAGGACCAGGTAACTATGTAAAGTTGCACCAAACACTACACTAACCCCCCCACCCCCCCTCACCTATTAACCCCTTGATCACTCCATCTTGACCCCCTGATCACCCCCCTGTCATTGATCACACCCCTTGTAAGGCTCAATTCAGACGTCCATATGTGTTTTGCGGATCCGTGGATTCACGGATCCGCGGATCGGATCCGCGGATCTGCAGATCCTCAAAACACGGACACACGGCAATGTGCTTTCCGCATTTTGCAGATCCGCACATTGCCAGAACGATATAGAAAATGTTTTTCTTGTCCGCAATTGCGGACAAGAATAGGACATGTTCTATATTTTTGCGGAACGGAAGTGCAGACCCGGAAGCGCGGATCCGTAATTCCGGATCCGAGCGGGACAAAGTTTGTCCCCATAGAAATGAATGGGTCCACAATTCCGTTCCGCAAACAGAATTTCGGACGTGTGAATGGGGCATAAGGGTCCCTTATCACCGCCAGTTAGTTAGCTACTTGTTAGGTAGCTAGCGCCCAGCCCACCGCATCGTCACTGATTTTGGAAGAGATTTTTTCATCCACATTGATCGATGCGAATGAAAAAATCTGTGCCGTTCATTTTTTCTTTTTTTTCAGCGCAGAGGCTGAACGGAAAAAAAAAAATCTCATTACCCGTATGCTCAATATAAGGAGAATTGCAGATACTCCTAATGCTGGCCATACGTGTAATGATTGCGGAGACCCTCAAATGCCAGGACAGTATAAATACCCCACATGTGACCCCATTTTAGAAAGAAGACACCCCAAGGTATTCCGTGAGGGGTATGGCGAGTTCATGCAAAATTTTATTTTTTGTCACAAGTTAGTGGAATATGAGACTGTTAAAAAAAAATAAAAATTAATAAAAAATCAATTTCCGCTAACTTGTGCCAATTTTTTTTTTTTCTGTGAACTCGGAATACCTTGGGGTGTCTTCTTTCCACAATGGGGTCACTTGTGGGGTTTTTATACTGTCCTGGCATTTTAGGGGTCCTAAAGCGTGAGAATCCAAATGCGTAAAAATGCCCTGTGAAATCCTAAAGGTACTCATTGGTTTTAGGGCCCCTTTGCGCATCTTGGCTGCAAAAAAGTGTCACACGTGGTATCGCCGTACTCAGGAGAAGTAGGGCAATGTGTTTTGGGGTGTATTTTTACATATACCCATGCTGGGTGAGAGAAATATCTCTGTAAATTGACAACTTTGAATAAAAAAATGTAAAAAGTTGTCGTTTACAGCGATATTTCTCACACAAGTATGGGTATATATAAATACACCCCATAACATTGCCCTACTTCTCCTGATCGACGACCTATGTGTGACTTTGCAGCCAAGATGCAAAGGCTAAAACCAATGAGTACCCTAGGATTTCACAGGGCATTCTACGCATTTGATTCTCACGCTTAGGACCCTAAAATGCCAGGTCAGTATAAATACCCACATGTGACCCCATTTTGGAAAGAAGACACCCCAAGGTTTTTGCTGAGGGGCATAATGAGTCCATGAAAAATTTAACTTTTTGTCAAAAGTTAGCGGAAAGGGAGACTTTGTGAGAAAAAACAATAAAAAATCAATTTCCACTAACTTGTGCCAAAAAATTTTTTTCTATGAACTCGCCATGCCCCTCATGGAATACCTTGGGGTGTCTTCTTTCCAAAATTGGGTCACATGTGGGGTATTTATACTGCCCTGGCATTTTAGGGGCCCTAAAGCGTGAGAAGAAAAATGCGTAAAAATGGCCTACTAAAAGGTACTCATTGGAATTTGGGCCCCTTTGCGCATCTTGGCTGCAAAAAAGTGTCAAACATGTGGTATCGCCGTACTCAGGAGAAGTAGGGCAATGTGTTTTGGGGTGTATTTTTGCATATACCCATGCTGGGTGAGAGAAATATCTCTGTAAATTGACAACTTTGAATAAAAAAATGTAAAAAGTGTTAGTGGAACCTCTGATGCTGGGAGAGGATGTGGCCATTCTGCCACAGCCACACGTCCTAGGGAACCAACTACCTCAGGTTCCAGTACCCGCCAGAATTTGCAGCGAAACTTGGTGGGGCCCAATGCCGTTCTAAGGATGGTAAGGCCTGAGCAAGTACAGACACTACTCAATTGGGTGGTCGACAGTGGATCCAGCACTTTCAAAACATTATCTCCCACCCAGTCTTCTGCAGAAAGCGCACAGGTGGCGCCTGAAAATCAAGCACATAAGTCTGTCACATCACCCCCATGCATATCAGGGAAACTGTCAGAGCATCAAGTTATGTACCATGTCACACGGCAGCGTTCAGCTCTCAATCTCACAAACCTTGGAGAGAAAGCGTAAATTCCCACCTAGCCACCCTCGAACCCTGGGCCTGAATGCCAGCATTTCTAAACTACTGGCCTTTGAAATGCTGTCATTCAGGCTGGTGGACACAGACA
Source organism: Bufotes viridis (assembly GCA_033119425.1). NCBI lineage: Eukaryota > Metazoa > Chordata > Amphibia > Anura > Bufonidae > Bufotes > Bufotes viridis. The sequence goes on from CM065595.1 coordinate 46,401,382, forward strand.
GCTTCAAACAGCTGATGGCGATGGCTGTCCCACAGTATGTTGTTCCCAGCCGCCACTACTCCTCCAAGACAGCCGTGCCTTCCCTGCACAACCAAGTATCCGATTAAATTAGGTGTGCACTGCGCAACGCCATCTGTGGCAATGTCCATATAACCACATCTACGTGGACCAGTAAGCACGGCCACGGACATTATATCTCCCTAACTGCACACTGGGTAAATGTAGTGGCGGCTGGGCCCCAGGCGGAGAGTTCTTTGGCGCACATCCTTCCGCCGCCAAGGATCGCAGGGCATCATTCTTTGCCTCCTGTAGCCTTATCCTCCTACTCGTCTTCCTCCTCCTCTGCTTCCACTTGCTCATCCAGTCAGCCACACATCTTCACCAACAACTTCAGCACAGCCCGGGGTAAACGTCAGCAGGCTGTTCTGAAAATTATATGTTTGGGGGACAGGCCCCACACTGCGCAGGAGTTGTGGCAGGGTATTGAACAACAGACGGACGAGTGGTTGCTGCCGGTGGGCCTCAAGCTTGGCCTGTTGGTGTGCCATAATGGGCGAAATCTCGTCTCAGCTCTGGGACTAGCCGGTTTGACGCACATCCCTTGCCTGGCACATGTGCTGAATTTGGTGGTGCAGAAGTTCATTCACAACTACGCCGACATGTCAGAACTGCTGCATAAAGTGCGGGCCGTCTGTGCACGCTTCCGGTGTCCACAGTCTGCCGCTGCTCGCCTGTCTGCGCTACAGCGTAACTTCGGCCTTCCCGCTCACCTCCTCATATGCGACGTGCCCACCAGGTGGAACTCCACTTTGCACATGCTGGAGAGACTGTGCGAGCAGCAGCAGGCCATAGTGGAGTTTCAGCTGCAGCACGCACGCGTCAGTCAGACTGCAGAACAGCACCACTTCACCACCAATGACTGGGCCTCCATGAGAGACCTGTGTGCCATGTTGCGCTGTTTCGAGTACTCCACCAACATGGCCAGTGGCGATGATGCCGTTATCAGCGTTACAATACCACTTCTATGTCTCTTTGAGAAAACGCTTAGGGCGATGATGGAAGAGCAGGTGGCCCAGGAGGAGGGGTCATTTTTAGCACTTTCAGGCCAGTCTGTTAGAAGTGCCTCAGAGGGAGGTTTTTTGCAACAGCAGAGGCAAGGTACAAATGTGGCCAGCCAGGGCCCACTACTGGAGGACGAGGAGGATGAGGAGGAGGTGGAGGAGGATGAGGATGAAGCAGGTTCACAGCGGGGTGGCACCCAACACAGCTCAGGCCCATCACTGGTGCGTGGCTGGGGGGAAACAGAGGACGATGACGATACGCCTCCCACAGAGGACAGCTTGTCCTTACCTCTGGGAAGCCTGGCACACATGAGCGACTACATGCTGCAGTGCCTGCGCAACGACAGAAGAGTTGCCCACATTTTAACATGTGTGGACTACTGGGTTGCCACCCTGCTGGATCCCTGGTACAAAGGCAATGTGCCCACCTTACTTCCTGCACTGGAGAGTGATAGTAAGATGCGCGAGTACAAGCGCACGCTGGTGGGCGTGCTCCTGAAAGCTTTCCCAAAGGTCACAGGGGAACAAGTGAAAGCCCAAAGCGAAGGCAGAGGAGGAGCAAGAGGTCGCCAACGCAGGTGTGTCACGACCAGCTCCTCTGAGGGCAGGGTTAGCATGGCAGAAATGTGGAAAAGTTTTGTCACCACGCCACATCAAACTGCACCACCACCTTATACGGAACGTGTTAGCAGGTTGCAGCATTTCACTAACATGGTTGAACTATACGTGTGCACACCCCTCCACGTACATACTGACTGATGGTTTGGCCCCATTCAATTTCTGGGTCCCCTAATTGTCCACGTGGCAAGAGCTAACATTTTATGCCTTGGAGGTGCTGGCCATCCCGGCGGATAGCGTTTTTTCTGAACTTGTATTCAGCACGGCAGGGGGCGTCATTACTGACAAACGCAGCTGCCTTTCCACAGCCAACGTGGACAAGCTGACGTTCATAAAAATGAACCAGGCAGGGATCCCACTGTACCTGTCCATCCATTGTGCAGAATAGACATTTATAACTGCCTACCCCTCAACCATATTTTCTTGTACTCCGGGGCACTTCTTTATTGAATCCTCTTTTTTTAATTTAACCATTATATTGCGGTCCAAACAAAAGTTGAATGAACCTCTCCTCCATCTAGGTACCAGGGGCCTAATTATCTGAAAGTGGCCTGTTCTATTTCTGGGTGACATGAAGCCTGATTCTCTGCTATGCGACCTCTCTACTCCGTCTGGGTGCCAGGGGCCTAATTATCGAAAAGTGGCCTTATCCATTGGTGGGTGATATGGCGCCTAATTCTCTGCTATGCATCCACTCTCCCCTGTCTGGGTGCCTGGGACCTAATTAGCGAAAAGTGGCCTTCTCCATTGGTGGGTGACCTGATGCCTGATTCTGTGCTATGAGACCTCTGTCCTCTGTCTGGGTGCTGGGGCTTAAATAAATGAAAGTGGCCTTCTCCATTGGTGGGTGACATGACGCCTTATTCTCTGCTATGCGACCTCTGTCCTCTGTCTGGGTGCTGGGGCCTAAATAAATGAAAGTGGCCTTCTCCATTGGTGTGTGACATGACACCTGATTCTCTTCTATAAGACCTCTCTCCTCCGTCTGGGTGCCAGGGGCCTAATTATCGAAAAGTGGCCTTCTCCATTGGTGGGTGACATGACGCCTAATTCTCTGCTATGCGACCTCTGTCCTCTGTCTGGGTGCTGGGGCCTAAATAAATGAAAGCGGCCTTCTGCATTGGTGGGTGACATGACGCCTGATTCTCTGCTATGCGACCTCTGTCCCCTGTCTGGGTGCTGGGGCCTAAATAAATGAAAGTGGCCTTCTCCATTGGTGGATGACATGACGCCTGATTCTCTGCTATGAGACCTCTGTCCTCTGTCTGGGTGCTAGGGACCTAATTATCGAAAAGTGGCCTTCTCCATTGGTGGGTGACATGACGCCTGATTCTCTGCTATGCGACCTCTGTCCTCTGTCTGGGTGCTGGGGCCTAAATAAATGAAAGTGGCCTTCTGCATTGGTGGGTGACATGACGCCTGATTCTCTGCTATGCGACCTCTGTCCCCTGTCTGGGTGCTGGGGCCTAAATAAATGAAAGTGGCCTTCTCCATTGGTGGTTGACATGACGCCTGATTCTCTGCTATGCGACCTCTGTCCTCTGTCTGGGTGCTGGGGCCTAAAAAAATGAAAGTAGCCTTCTCCATTGGTGGATGACATGACGCCTGATTCTCTTCTATGAGACCTCTGTCTGGGTGCTGGGGCCTAAATAAGTGAAAGTGGCCTTCTCCATTGGTGGGTGACAGACGCTTGATTCTCTGCTATGAGACCTATCTCCTCCGCCTGGGTGCCAGGGGCCTAATTATCGAAAAGTGGCCTTCTCCATTGGTGGGTGACATGACGCCTTATTCTCTGCTATGCGACCTCTGTCCTCTGTCTGGGTGCTGGGGCCTAAATAAATGAAAGTGGCCTTCTCCATTGGTGGATGACATGACGCCTGATTCTCTGCTATAAGACCTCTGTCCTCTGTCTGGGTGCTAGGGACCTAATTATCGAAAAGTGGGCTTCTCCATTGGTGGGTGACATGACGCCTGATTCTCTGCTATGCGACCTCTGTCCTCTGTCTGGGTGCTGGGGCCTAAATAAATGAAAGTGGCCATCTCCATTGGTGGGTGACTTGAAGCCTGATTCTCTGCTATGGGACCTCTCTCCAATTGATATTGCTTAATTTTTATTTATTTTATTTTAATTCATTTCCCTATCCACATTTGTTTGCAGGGAATTTACCTACATTTTGCTGCCTTTTGCCGCACTCTAGCCCTTTTCAGGACCATTTTACATCCTTTTTATAGCTCAAAAGTTCGGGTCCGCATTAACTTCAATGGGGTTTGGGATGAAGTTCGGGTCGAGTTTGGAACCCGAACATTTTCGGGAAGTTCGGCTGAACTTCTCGAACCCGAACATCCAGGTGTTTGCTTAACTCTATTGGTGACATGAAGCCTGATTCTCTGCTTTGGGACCTCTCTCCTATGTCTGGGTGCTGGGGCCTAAATAAATTAAAGTGGCCTTCTGCATTGGTGGGTGACATGACGCCTGATTCTCTGCTATGCGACCTCTGTCCCCTGTCTGGGTGCTGGGGCCTAAATAAATGAAAGTGGCCTTCTCCATTGGTGGGTAACATGACACCTGATTCTCTGCTATGCGACCTCTGTCCTCTGTCTGGGTGCTGGGGCCTAAATAAATTAAAGTAGCCTTCTCCATTGGTGGGCGACATGATGCCTGATTCTCTTCTATGAGACCTCTGTCTGGGTGCTGGTGCCTAAATAAGTGAAAGTGGCCTTCTCCATTGGTGGGTGACAGACGCTTGATTCTCTGCTATGCAACCTATGTCCTCTGTCTGAGTGCTGCGGCCTAAATAAATGAAAGTGGCCTTCTCCATTATTGGGTGACATGACGCTTGATTCTCTGCTATGAGACCTATCTCCTCCGCCTGGGTGCCAGGGGCCTAATTATCGAAAAGTGGCCTTCTCCATTGGTGGGTGACATGACGCCAGATTCTCTGCTATGCGACCTCTGTCCTCTGTCTGGGTGCCTGGGACCTAATTAGCGAAAAGTGGCCTTCTCCATTGGGGGGTGACCTGATGCCTGTTTCTGTGCTATGAGACCTCTGTTCTCTGTCTGGGTGCTGGGGCCTAAATAAATGAAAGTGGCCTTCTCCATTGGTGGGTGCCATGACGCCTGATTCTCTGCTATGCGACCTCTGTCCTCTGTCTGGGTGCTGGGGCCTAAATAAATGAAAGTGGCCTTTTCCATTGGTGGGCGACATGATGCATGATTCTCTTCTATGAGACCTCTGTCTGGGTGCTGGGGCCTAAATAAGTGAAAGTGGCCTTCTCCATTGGTGGGTGACAGACGCTTGATTCTCTGCTATGTGACCTCTGTCCTCTGTCTAGGTGCTGGGGCCTAAATAAATTAAGTTGGCCTTCTCCATTATTGGGTGACATGACGCTTGATTCTCTGCTATGAGACCTATCTCCTCCGCCTGGGTGCCAGGGGCCTAATTATCGAAAAGTGGCCTTCTCCATTGGTGGGTGACATGACGCCAGATTCTCTGCTATGCGACCTCTGTCCTCTGTCTGGGTGTTGGGGCCTAAATAAATGAAAGTGGCCTTCTCCATTGGTGGGTGACTTGAAGCCTGATTCTCTGCTATGGGACCTCTCTCCAATTGATATTGCTTAATTTTTATTTATTTTATTCATTTCCCTATCCACATTTGTTTGCAGGGGATTTACCTACATTTTGCTGCCTTTTGCCGCACTGTAGCCCTTTCCAGGACTATTTATAGCTCAAAAGTTCAGGTCCGCATAAACTTCAATGGGGTTCGAGATGAAGTTCGGGTCGAGTTCGGAACACGAACATTTTCGGGAAGTTCCCGAACATCCAGGTGTTTGCTCAACTCTATTGGTGACATGAAGCCTGATTCTCTGCTTTGGGACCTCTCTCCTCTGTCTCGGTGCTGGGGCCTAAATAACTAAAAGTGGCCTTCTCCGTTGGTGGGTGACTTGATGCCTCTTTTGCTGCTATGGGACCTCTCTCGTTTGTCTGGGTGTCAGGGGCCTAACTTTCACGTACTTGCTTGCTGTCTTGGTGGTAGACATTTAACTCTTTTTACTGTCTAATGACCGTCCTATTGTCTGGGATCAGGGTCCTATATGTTGTTTAATAATTTGTTGTCTTGGTGGGAGAAATTAAACTCTTTTTACTGTCATGACCTCCCCATTGTCTGGGTGTCAGGGGCCTAAATTTCACGTATTTGCTTGCTGTCTTGGTGGCAGACATTTAACACTTTTTACTGTCTAATAACAGCCACATTGTCTGGGTGTCAGGGGCCTATATGTTGTTTAATCATTTGTTGTCTTGGTGGGAGATATTAAACTCTTTTTTACTGTCTAATGACAGCCCCATTGCTTGGGTTGTCATTGGCCTATATTTCGTTAATTGCTTGCTGTCTGGGTGAGAGACATTAAACTCTTTTTACTGTCAAATGACCTCTCCTCTGTCTAGGTGTCAGGGGCCTACATAAATGATAATGGCCTGCTCCATTGCAGGTTGACCTGAGGCCTGTGTTGCTGTTATGGGACCGCTCTCCTCTTTGCGGATGCCATGGCCCTGAGTCTGTGAATGCGGCTTTTTACACTGCAGGCAGACATGAATCCTTTTTGGCTGTGATGAGAAAATCAACTCCTTTAGCATTCCCACCTGATGCCACCCCAACCACATATTCCACCTCCTCCTCATCCAAGTTGCCAATTGATATTGGTCAATTTTTATTTATTTTGTTTTATTTTAAGTCATTTTCCTATTCACTTTTGTTTGCAGGGGATTTACCTACATTTTGCTGCCTTTTGCAGCCCTCTAGACCTTTTTCTGCGCTATTTTACAGCCTTTTTAGTGCCCAAAAGTTCGGGTCCCTATTGACTTCAATGGGGTTAAGGTTCGGGGTGAAGTTCAGGTCGAGTTCGGATGCCGAACCCGAACATTTTCGGGAAGTTCAGCCGAACTTCTCGAACCTGAACATCCAGGTGTTCGGTCAACTCTACTGGAAATTAAACATAGGTATTTCTAAGCTTTATGCACAACTGTTTTATCGGACTAGAACACAGCTTTTTTCACTAAAACACACAAATGCAGTATTTAACTGCTGGAAATTAATCTTAGGAATTTGTACGCTTTATGCAAAACTGGTTTGTGGACCCAGAACACGGCTTTTTTCACAATAAATCACAAATGAAGTATTTAAAGGCTGGACATTAAACATAGGCATTTCTACGCTTTAAGCACAACTGTTTTGTGGGAGTAGAACAAGGCTTTTTTTCAATAAAACACATTAAAGCACTATTTCCGTGCTGCAATTTAAAATTGGTATTTGTACGCTTTATGCACAACCGCTTTGTGGACCTACACCACGGCTTTTTTCAATAAAACACACACATGCAATATTTAACTGCTGGAAATGAAATGTAGGTATTTATTCGCTGTATGCACAACTAGTTTGGGGACCCAGAACACATCTTTTTTCTCCAAATATCACAAATGCAGTATTTAAAGGCTGGAAATTAAACATAGATATTTCTACACTTTATGCACAACTGTTTCTTGGGCCTAGAACATGGCTTTTTTTTAGTAAAACATTCAAAAGCACTATTTCCGTGCTGCAATTTAAAATTGGTATTTGTACGCTGTATGCACAACCACATAAATGCAGTATTTAACTGCTGGAAATTAAACATACGCTGTATGCACAACTGGTTTGGGGACCTAGAACATGGCTTTTTTCCACAAAATTCACAAATGCAGTATTAAAAGGCTGAAAATTAAACAAATGTATTTATAAGCTTTATGCACAACTGTTTTGTGGGACTAGAACAAGGATATTTTTTCAGTAAAACACACTTAAGCACTATTTCCGTGCTGCAATTTAAAATTGGTATGTGTATGCTTTATTCACAAAATCTTTGTGGACCCACAACATGGCTTTTTTCACTAAAATACACAAATGCAGTATTTAAAGGCTGTAAATTAAACGTAGGTATTCATAAGCTATATGCACAACTGGTTTGGTGACCCAGAACATGGCTTTTTTCACGAAAATTCACAAATGCAGCATTTAAGTGATGGAAATTAAACGTAGGTATTACTGTTGTGGAATCATATATATGAGTGTATACTTGCTTGTATTAATTACTAATGACTAACAGTTAGTTTGACAAAATGGCCCCTGAAAGCTAACACCTTACTAATCATAATGATTCAGCTATTCTAATGTGGTCTGAGACCGTTAGAACACTAACATGTGACAAATGAGATAACCTAGACTTAGTTTCTCTTTTTACCTCTTATTAACCCATGTATCACACGTAATAAACAAAACATCTTGCATTGACTTCCCTGTGACAGTCTGTGTGTGATTTCTCGGCGTACGTCTAATATCTGATACCCATTCGGAGCAGTACATCAACTCAGCCTGACCATTGCATCAGGACCAGAACATTTGGCGCCCAATGTGGGGCTCGTGGATTGGACCCCCTGCTGAAGTACCCCCAGAGACTGGACAAGGAGGGACGAGCCAATGGACACCGGGACCGGCCGGCCCGTAATAAGAGGTGAGAAAATAAATCATCTTTAGAGATGAGCGAACACCTGGATGTTCGGGTTCGAGAGGTTCGGCCGAACTTCCCTGAAAATGTCCGGGTTCGTGATCCGAACTCAACCCGAACTTCATCCCGAACCCGAACCCCATAGAATTCAATGGGGACCCGAACTTTTGGGCACTAAAAAGGCTGTAAAAGACACCCAGAGGGATAATATACCGCAATAAACGCATTGCGATTACAACTTTGAGCTAACGATCACCATGGGAACGCCTCCTCCAGTAGAATGTACTGTCGGATCTGAGAATTAAGTTGAAATCGCAATGCGATTCTTATATATTTGCTTAATCGCATTGCGATTTCAACTTAGCATTGCTAAATAATTCCATCCATATCGTTAACTTACTGAGTCAGTAAGTTAACCAATATGGATGGAATTATTTAGCAATGCTAAGTTGAAACGGCAATGCGATTAAGCAGATATATAAGAATCGCATTGCGATTTCAACTTAATTCTCACATCCGACAGTACATTCTACTGAGGAGGCGTTCCCATGGTGATCGGTAGCTCAAAGTTGTAATCGCAATGCGATTAAGCTAAATACATAAGAATCGCATTGCGATTTCAACTTTTTAGTACTCAACTTTTAAAATCGTATACCACTTTAAGTTCCAAAGTTGCAATCGCGTTCGAATAGAACTTAAAGCTGTCTCTTAGTCAGTTTTAGTATTGGTGTGTTGTAATAGAAGTTACATTCGTACGCGAATATAACTTAGAGCAATACAGTCAACTTTACACTGTTAGTTTTATTATCGCGATAATACAACTATTCAAGAATCGTGTACGTGCGTCTGTACGTGTGTGCGTTACCTCGGATCGGATCGAGAGAGACGAGAGTGGAGATTGGTGACTGTCCCAGCGATTATGGCGAAAAGTAATTTCTCTAAAGAAGAGCTGGATTTCTTAATAACTGTAAGTAATTGAACTTAGTTAGTGTGTAATGCAGTAATGTGATTTAAACTTATTAATGATTTTTATTAGCCAAGAAGCCTGCAGGCCTTCACTGATCTCATAACTGCCTTACACTGTCACATGTCCTACTGCTTGGTGACATAAACTCATCACAGGCTTTAGCAGACTGCACAACTACATGAGTGATTAGTGAAAGACACTGTTAAAGGGGTGGCAATGTTCAAGTCACTTTTAAAGGGATGACGATGTTCAAGTCACTTTTAAAGGGATGGCGATGTTCAAGTCACTTTTAAAGGGCGGCAATATTCAAGTCACTTTTAAAGGGATCGCAATGTTCAAGTCACTTTTAAAGGGATGGCGATGTTCAAGTCACTTTTAAAGGGGCGGCAATATTCAAGTCACTTTTAAAGGGATCGCAATGTTCAAGTCACTTTTAAACGGATGGCAATGTTCAAGTCACTTTTAAAGGGGCTGCAGTGTTCAAGTCACTTTTAAAGGGGCGGCAATGTTCAAGTCACTTTTAAAGGGATGGCGATGTTCAAGTCAGTTTTAAAGGGATGGCGATGTTCAAGTCACTTTTAAAGGGGCTGCAGTGTTCAAGTCACTTTTAAAGGGGCGGCAATGTTCAAGTCACTTTTAAAGGGATGGCGATGTTCTACTCTTTGACTGTTTTGATATTAAATGTTATTTTTGATGGTTCTTATGACTATGATAACTAATAATTGTATTTTAGAACTGTGGGATTACATGATTTAATTGTTATCTTGCAGGAAATGTTGGAGAAGGGTACGACCGCAGAAGGTCAAGGGGCGAAAAGCAGGCCATAGTGCGGAGAATTGCTTTCCAGCTGTGGCAGAAGCATGGGTGCACTCATCGGAAGGATGCGATTCTAAAAAAGTGGTCAGATCTGAAGCGCCACAGGATGGATCTGATCACTAAGATCAGAGATAAATCTTTTCCAGGTACAATACTTATTTGCATAACTGAGCAGATAGATAACAATATGTTGGTGAGAGAAATAAGTATTTTAACCCTTTACAATAAATCACTTAGTACAGTGGTGTTGAACTGATGGGAAAGGGTGCTAAAGGTGGCAATATGAGACCTCTTTCTGGGCCACATATGTTTTTTGACTTTACACAGTTGACTTTGGCCCCTGAAGCTTGTCCAAACTCCTCGCACGTCTGGACGAGTGTAGACAACAAGCATCGATCAGGACAATTAGGCCACATGCCCAAATGAAGTCATAGACTCGAATCACTCTTGTTCCCTGGGGAGTGGCCCAACACCCAATAGCAGCAGTGAGTTGAAGCTGAACTTAATCAACGATGCTCAAAGGCAGAGTGCAGGGGGTACCCACAGGTTCCTGGGCCGGCAGGTCAAGGCAGACACTGATGATACTACACTTGATCTAAGCCAAAAGGAGAAGAAAGATAGGTGTAGTTAATTATTATGCCATCCAGACACTACCATAGATTAATTTGTGTACCTTTAACTGTAATTTGGCGTTACTTGTTTATCTTGGCATTTTTAAAAATTTGGTCATCATCATTACAGATGCTCCGCTTCCCAAAGTGAGAGCCAAGCTCTCTAAAAAGAAGAAGGCGGTGGAGGTGGAGGAGGAGACAGACCACTCGGACGAGGAGGAGCAGGAAGAGGCAGGGCCATCAGGCTATCGGGCCCATAGCCCACCTGCTGCAGTGGAGGAGGGTGATGACTCTGAGGAGGCAGAAGAGGAGATGGTCACTACCCCCGACAAGAAGGTAAATGGATGATGTGGATATTTTTATTTATTCAGTGTCCCAGAAAGCTAATGTTACGGGTGGGAGTACTGATTTCCATAACGTATCTAACTGACACATACATTTTTGGAAGTACGATATAACAAGCATGCAATATATAAATTTTTGTAAGAATATATTTTAACAAACTATATTATTTTTTTAAATGAAGAAAATATAATAAAACAGGCAACAAATAAAGTACAACACATAACAGTAATATAAAAAATAAACACTAAAAAGTAATTGATCAACATCAAAACCATTAACGTAACTACTAAGTCAATAACCCAAAACTAAAAGGAACTATTATTAATCCTACCTAAACCAATATATAACAGATTTCAAGAAAAAAATATCATCTGCTTTATATAACAATTAATGATTGTATTTTAATGTACATTTCCAAATTTTATTTCATTTATTTTACAGCTGACAACATCATGTTAAAAAAATAAAAACAATGCGAAGGAAGCACCAGCTGCGAATGCAGCAGTTCAGGGAGCAGCAAACCAGGAAGATGAGGCAGCTCAAGATGCAGTTCTCCCACCAAATGCGAGCCATGGAGGAGGCTCATCTTAAGGACATCGATGATCTGCTGGAGGAGCAGAGAAAAATTAAAAATTACCCTAATTTTTTTGGTTATTTATATATTTATGTTAAAAAATAATTCTATTTTGTTAAAGATTATTTTATAAAACTATAATGTTAAATCAAATTTATTGCGTTTTGTTTGATTGGAAACAAAGGGTACAGATAGTGTTGCCCATATTAATAATTATTTTTCATTACTGTAATCTTTCAAGGGTTTCAAGTTCAACTGGTTTATGTGCTAGATCTGGTAAGGTTTCTGGTAAGGCTGTAAAACACACCCGGAAAGGGCTAGAGGGCTGCAAAAGGCAGCAAAATGTAGGTAAATCCCCTGCAAACAAATGTAGATAGGGAAATGATGAGTTAACATAAAATAAATAAAAATTAAACAATATTAATTGGAGTGAGGTCCCATAGCACAGAATCAGGCTTCAAGTCACCCACCAATGGAGAAGGTCACTTACTATTATTTCGACCCCAGCACCCAGACAAAGGAGAGAGGTCCCACAGCAGAGAATCTGGCATCATATCAACCACCACAGGAGTAGGCCACCATTTAGTTACTTTGACCCCTTCACCCAGACAGAGGAGAGAGGCCACACAGCACATATTCAGGCATCATATCAACCACCGCAAGAGAAGGACACTTTTAGATACTTTGACCCCTGCACCCAGGAAGAGGAGAGAGGTCCCACAGCAGAGAATCAGGCATCATATCAACCACCACAGGAGTAGGCCACCATTAAGTTACTTTGACCCCTTCACCCAGACAGAGGAGAGAGGCCACACAGCACATATTCAGGCATCATATCAACCACCGCAAGAGAAGGACACTTTTAGATACTTTGACCCCTGCACCCAGGAAGAGGAGAGAGGTTCCACAGCAGAGAATCAGGCATAATATCAACCACCACAGGAGAAGCCACCATAAAGTTACTTTGACCCCTTCACCCAAACAGAGGAGAGAGGCCCCACAGCACATATTCAGGCATCATATCAACCACCGCAAGAGAAGGACACTTTTAGATACTTTGACCCCTGCACCCAGGAAGAGGAGAGAGGTCCCACAGCACAAATTCAGGCATCATATCACACACCACAGGAGAAGGCCTCTTTCAGTGACTTAGGCCTTTGGACCCAGACAGAGGAGAGAGGTCAGAGATTAGCTTCATATCCCCCAGCACAGCAGAAGACCGCTTTATTTGACTTAGGCCTCAGCACCCAGACAGAGGACAGAGGTAGCATGGCAGAGGTTATGGCTTTATGTCACCCGATAGTTTAACAGGCCACTTTCATCTAGTTAGGCCCCGGCGCCCAGACAGAGGAGAGTTTCATTCAACTGTGGGTTACATAAAATTTGTATTAAATAAAGAAGTGGCCCGTAGTACAACAAGACATGTTTTAGGCAGTTATTAAGGACTACTCTGCACAAGGGAGGGACAGGTCCTGTGGGATCCATGCCTGGTTCATCTTTATGAACGTCAGCTTGTCCACATTGGCTGTGGACAGGCGGCTGCGCTTGTCAGTAATGACGCCCCCGCCGTGCTGAATACGCGTTCTGATAAAACGCTGGCCGCCGGGCAGGAAAGCACCTCCAAGGCATAACATGCTAACTCTGGCCACGTGGACAATTTTGAAACCCAGAAGTTGAATGGGGCCGAACCGTCCGTCAGTACGTGGAGGGGTGTGCAGACATACTGTTCAACCATGTTAGTGAAATGCTGCCTCCTGCTAACACGTTCCGTATCAGGTGGTGGGGCAGTTAGCTGTGGCGTGGAGACAAAACTTGTCCACATTTCTGCCATGCTAACCCTGCCCTCAGAGGAGCTGGCCGTGACACTGCTGCGTGGGCGACCTCTAGCTCCTCCTCTGCCTTGGCCTTGGCCTTCCACCTGTTCCCCTGTGACAGTTGGGAATGCTCTCAGGAGCGCGTCTACCAGCGTGCGCTTGTACTCGCGCATCTTCCTATCACGCTCCAGTGCAGGAAGTAAAGTGGGCACATTGTCTTTGTACCGGGGATCCAGCAGGGTGGCCACCCAGTAGTCAGCACACGTTAAAATGTGGGCAACTCTGCTGTCGTTGCGCAGGCACTGCAGCATGTAATCGCTCATGTGTGCCAGGCTCCCCAGAGGTAAGGACAAGCTGTCCTCTGTGGGAGGCGTATCGTCATCGTCCACCGTATCCCCCAGCCACGCACTAGTGATGGGCCTGAGCTGTGTGGGCTGCCACCCTGCTGTGAACCTGCTTCATCCTCGTCCTCCTCCACCTCCTCCTCATCCTCCTCGTCCTCCATTAGAGTGCCTTGGCTGGCGACTTGTGAACCTGCCCTCTGCTGCTTCAAAAAACCTCCCTCTGAGCTACTTCTAACAGACTGGCCTGAAAGTCTTAGAAACGAGCCCCCCTCCTCCTCCTCCTCCTCCTCCACCTGGGCCACCTCCTCTTCCATCATTGCCCTAAGCGTTTTCTCTAGGAGACATAGAATTGGTATTGTAACGCTGATAACAGTGTCATCGCCACTGGCCATGTTGGTGGAGTACTCAAAGCAGTGCAGCAGGGCACACAGGTCTCGCATGGAGGCCCAATCATTGGTGGTGAAGTGGTGCCGTTCCGCAGTACGACTGACGCGAGCGTGCTGCAGCTGAAACTCCACTATGGCCTGCTGCTGCTCGCACAGTCTCTCCAGCATGTGCAAGGTGGAGTTCCACCGGGTGGGCACGTCGCATATGAGGCGGTGAGCGGGAAGGCCGAAGTTCCGCTGTAGCGCAGACAGGCGAGCAGCGGCAGGATGTGAACGCCGGAAGCGCGCACAGACGGCCCGCACTTTATGCAGCAGCTCTGACATGTTGGGGTAGTGGTGAATGAACCTCTGCACCACCAAATTCAGCACATGCGCCAGGCAAGGGATGTGCGTCAAACCGGCTAGTCCCAGAGCTGCCACGAGATTTCGCCCATTATCGCATACCACCAGGCCTGGCTTGAGGCCCACCGGCAGCAACCACTCGTCCGTCTGTTGTTCAATACCCCGCCACAACTCCTGCGCGGTGTGGGGCCTGTCCCCCAAACATAAGAGTTTCAGAATGGCCTGCTGACGTTTACCCGGGCTGTGCTGAAGTTGGTGGTGAAGGTGTGTGGCTGACAGGAGGAGCTGGTGGAAGCAGTGGAGGAGGAAGCCGAGTAGGAGGAGGAGGCTACAGGAGGCAGAGAATGATGCCCTGCGATCCTAGGTGGCGGAAGGACGTGCGCCAAGGAACTCTCCGCCTGGGGCCCAGCCGCCACTACATTCACCCAGTGTGCAGTTAGTGAGATATAGCGTCCTTGGCCGTGCTTACTGGTCCACGTATCTGTGGTTAGGTGGACCTTGGCACAAATGGCGTTGCGCAGTGCACACTTGATTTTATCAGACACTTGCATGTGCAGGGAAGGCACGGCTGTCTTGGAGAAGTAGTGGCGGCTGGGAACCACATACTGGGGGACAGCCATGGCCATCAGCTGTTTGAAGCTGTCTGTGTCCACCAGCCGGAATGACAGCATTTCAAAGGCCAGTAGTTTAGAAATGCTGGCATTCAGGCCAAGGGCTCGAGGGTGACTAGGTGGGAATTTGCGCTTCCTCTCAAAGGTTTGAGAGATGGAGAGCTGAACGCTGCTGTGTGAAATAGTGGAGACGCTAGGTGACGGTGGCTGGTGGTGGTGTCGGTGGCACATCCTCTGTTTGCTGCTCGGCAGGTGGCAACATTCCTCTCGAGGCGGAAGCCGAGGCAGCAGCGGTAGAGGTAGCAGGGGGAGCCTGAGCGTGTTCCTTGTTTTTGAGGTGTGCACTCCACTGCAGTTCATGCTTTGCATGTAGATGCCTGATCATGCAGGTGGTGCTCAGGTTAAGAACGTTAATGCCTCGCCTCAGGGTCTGATGGCACAGCGTGCAAACCACTCTGGTCTTGTCCTCAGCACATTGTTTGAAGAAGTGCCATGCCAGGGAACTCCTTGAAGATGCCTTTGGGGTGCTGGGTCCCTGTTGGCGCTGGCCAATAGCAGGCGAACTCTCGGGACGGCGGGTGTTCTGCTTTGCCCCCTGCTCCCTCTTTGGCTTCGCTGTTGTCTCGGTCTCACCACTGCCTCTTCCTCTGAACTATTTAAGTCAGCGGCACGACCTTCAGTCCATGTGGGGTCTAAGACCTCATCGTCCTCTGCATCGTCTTCCACCCAGTCTTCCTCCTGACCTCCTCCTGTTCAGTCTGCACAATGCAATAAGACGCGGCAGTGGGCACCTGTGTTTCGTCATCATCAGAGACTGGGTGACTCTGCTGTGGTGGTATTCCCATGTCGTCATCATCTGGATACATAAGTGGTTGTGCGTCAGTGCATGGTATGTCTTCCACCGCTAGGGAAGGGCTAGGTGGACGCCCCTGGGAACCCCTGCCAGCAGAGTCTTCAAACAGAAGAAGAGACTGCTGCATAACTTGAGGCTCAGACAGTTTCCCTGATATGCATGGGGGTGATGTGACAGACTGATGGGCTTGGTTTTCCGGTGCCACCTGTGCGCTTTCCGCAGAAGACTGGGTGGAAGACAATGTGGTGAACGTGCTGGAAGCACTGTCGGCCACCCAATCGACTAATTCCTGTACCTGCTCAGGCCTTATCATCCTCATAATGGCATTGGGCCCCACCAAATATCGCTGTAAATTCTGCCGGCTACTTGAGGGAGTTGGTTCACTACTTTGTGCGCCTGAGGCCGCATCCTCTTCCAGCAACAGAGACTCCACGGACCCCACCACGACCGCGTCCTCGTCCCTTAATAGAATGTTTTCTCATTGTTGCGATTCAACTCGCACCACAATAAAATATATTATTTTTTAGCCCCAAAATTCCCACACTGGAAGATATACCGTAATTCCTTTTTCCGGTATTAATTACAAGAAAACTGCTGCAAATTGGACACCAGAATTTTTAAAATGCTACTTATGTTAAATAAATTCCCACAGTGGGAGAACTATTTCCTTTTCAAAGGAGTAACAACGTGCGGCCTACTATTTCGGGTGTCACCAACACCAGATTGATTAACTTGGCCTTTTTTGAACCAAAATGACAACACTGGACACTATAATGCCTTTTTCTGGTATTAATTACAAGAGGACTGCTGCAAATTGGACACCAGAATTTTTTAAATGATACTAACGTAAATGAATTCCCACAGTGGGAGAACTATTTCCTTTTTAAAGGAGTAACAACGTGCGGCCTACTATTTCGGGTGTCACCAACACCAGATTGATTAAATTGGCCTTTTTGGAACCAAAATGACAACACTGGACACTATAATGCCTTTTTCTGGTATTAATTACAAGAAGACTGCTGCAAATTGGACACCAGAATTTTTAAATGCTACTTATGTTAAATGAATTCCCACAGTGGGAGAACTATTTCCTTTTTAAAGGAGTAACAACGTGCGTCCTACTATTTCGGGTGTCACCAACACCAGATTGATTAAATTGGCCTTTTTGGAACCAAAATGACAACACTGGACACTATAATGCCTTTTTCTGGTATTAATTACAAGAAGACTGCTGCAAATTGGACACCAGAATTTTTTAAATGCTACTTATGTTAAATGAATTCCCACAGTGGGAGAACTATTTCCTTTTCAAAGGAGTAACAACGTGCGGCCTACTATTTCGGGTGTCACCAACACCAGATTGATTAAATTGGCCTTTTTGAAACCAAAATGACAACACTGGACACTATAATGCCTTTTTTTGGTATTAATTACAAGAGGACTGCTGCAAATTGGACACCAGAATTTTTTAAATGCTACTTATGTTAAATGAATTCCCACAGTGGGAGAACTATTTCCTTTTCAAAAGAGTAACAACGTGCGGCCTACTATTTCGGGTGTCACCAACACCAGATTGATTAAATTGGCCTTTTTGGAACCAAAATGACAACACTGGACACTATAATGCCTTTTTCTGGCATTAATTACAAGAGGACTGCTGGTATTTCAGAACACCGGAATTTTTAAAATGCTCGTTTTGGTACATAAATTGCCCACACTGGGAGAATTATTGCCTAAACCTTTTTACAGTGTTATTTACTGAAGGAGTGCTTCTTCTGGTCTAACACTAGAATTATGTTTGTTACAGGGAAAGATTTTTTTTATTTATATTTCTGGCAAAAAATAATAATAATTAATTTCTGGCTGACAGTATTGGACCTGGCTGTAGTGACACTGGCTAGCCTAGCTGGAACAGCAGATTCATGGGATTTGCTATCCAAGTGGGTTACTTTCAGTTTCACCACTGATATATTAAATATATTGGCAGTTAGTAGGGGTGACACAAGCACAGCCAAACCCCTGATGTAGTATATCTATGAAAAAATCGACTATTACATGAGATTAATGGACGCTGTGGCAGCTTTTGCTGGCGCACCACAAGTCCCAAAATGGCCGCCGCCTATCAGCCCAGTAACATGTGCCAGAAAATGGTCTGCCCAGCCAGAAAAAAAATTGACTTTGACTGAGCAGCTGAATCGCTGTTGTTCTGTGTCACAGGAGTAGATTTTCAATTCTTTGGAGCTTTTCTTTGGACTCTGTGGCAGCTTGAGCTGGCGCACCACAGGTCCCAAAATGGCCGCCGCCGGTCAGCCCAGTTACATGTGCCGGTAAAAATCGATCTGGCCAGTGTAAAAAAAAATAAACTTTCAGTGAACAGCTCAGCTGAGTTGTTTTGATTCACTGGTGTAGATCTTTCACTTCTTCTCAAGTTTTTTTCCTCGATTATTCCCTGCCTATCTCGCCCTCACAGCAGCTGCATCTATCCCTGTTCTATTCACATCGGGAGTGAGCACGTCCCGACATGCACACAAGCTTATAAAGAGGCTGAGTCACATGCTGCACTTGGCCAATCACAGCCTTGCCAATAGTAGGCATGGCTGCGATGGCATCTTAGGGCAAGTAGTTTGATGCATGTTGATTGGCTGCTTTGCAGCCTTTCAAAATGCGCCACAAAAAATGACGAACTACAAAACCGAACCCGAATTTTTATGAAAATGTTCGGGTTCGGGTCGTGTCACGAACACCCCAAAATTCTGTACGGACCGGAACTATTCTCGAAATGTGCGCTCAACAACACTAGTGCTATTCGTATCCCACTCTTAAGTTCTAATCGCATTCGATTTTAACTTATGCTTTTTTTTTGCCAGGCATCGCATTCTATTTTAAGTTACTGCTGATGCCTGGCAAAAAAAAAAAAAATGCATAGGTTAACATCGAATGCGATTAGAACTTAAGAGTGGGATACGAATAGCACTGCGTGCTAGAACAGCACGCACACAATTATTCAAATTTTGTATTATCGCGATACAAAACCAAACAGTAAAGTTAAAATCGGATGCAATTAGAACGTGTAGTGTGATGCGATTTATTTGAGTTCTAAGAATTGCATTGCGATTTCTGCTTCAGACGGATTCCATGCTAATGGAGCGTCTACATCACCATGGGAACAATGCTAGAATGTACTGTCGGATTTGAGAAGTTGAAATCGCAATGCGATTAAGCAAATATATAAGAATCGCATTGCGATTTCAACGTAATTCAAACATCCGACAGTACATTCTACTGGAGGAGGCGTTCCCATGGTGATCGGTAGCTCAAAGTTGTAATCGCAATGCAATTTCAGCTTTAAGCCTGTACTATTCTGCTATATAGTACTTTCAAAATGCGCCGAGCGAACATGCCGAACTCAGTACCCGAACCCGAACTTTATTGAAAATGTCCGGGTTCGGGTCCGAGTAATCTAAAGAACCCACATCAGGAGAAGGGTCCCTGACAACGGTGGAATATGCACCCAATGCAACTGACGCAGGACAAACCCCTGTACGTGGGATGCCGCCTCTTAGCCTTTACTCTGATATTTCCCCACATAGTCAGGGTACAGGAATAACAAATGACTTTCTTCAACATCAACTTGCACAGTTGCGAAGTGACATGCATAACTTAGAGCAGGGAAACCTTACAGTTTTAACGGAGGCATTGTTAAATACCCACCCTGTAGGGCCTCCTAAGTATGTGTCTTTCACCCCCCAGCAGTTATTCACCATAGTGAATCTCATGCCAGACCCAGAAACTCACCCTATGCCCTTTTTCAGGAAATTGTCTCAAGTATATCAAACATATGGGTGTACGTGGTCAGACCTACAGAGTATTGTAGAAAATAAGACTGGTGAATACTCTTCACTTATAATGGATCACATAAAACAACCAGAGCTCCAAGGAGCAAATTTTGACACCCGTGACTCAGAATCCGGGGACTATTTCATTCAACAGTTGTATAAATGGGCAAAGGACAGGCAAGCAGAACAATCCACTACCTTGCAGGATATGTTACAGGACAGGGCAGAGTCAGTGGAGAAATTCGCCCAAAGGGTTAAACAAAATTATAAAGATATGGGATTCAGTCCAAATGTACCTGTACACTTGAGACTTCTGGCCCGATCATTTGTAGATGGCCTTAGACCAGATCTGAACAAAGCTCTTGTCACCTGCTGCCCAGAATGGAAATCATTAACCCTTGAGATCTTAGAACAAGTTGCTAAAGGGTTGGAGAGGTGTCCATATTTTTAATAGGATCATTAAAAGGCATATTTTAAAGGGATTCATTTTGCTGGATTTTGTGTTTTTGAATATTGTCCCTATTCATTGCTAGTATAGTAATACGCTGGATTTTGCTGATTTTTTGATGATATGGCTAGCTTCTTGTCAGGTAACCTATTCACTGAAGCATTGATTAATGAGGCCAAAAACATCTTTTCAGACAGGGATATTCCAGGGCTAGGGGCCTCCTCTTCATGTAAACAGGCCTTCAAGGACCTATATATCAAATACAAGGACAACATCAAGTCATGGTGGGAAATCAAATCGCTGGAGAGTTATCTGGAATATAAAATAGTCCCCCGTGGTTTACGCTTATATGTTAAACCAGCAGACCGCATTTCCTCCCCATCCCTACAGGTCAGGTGGGAGCAAGAACTGACGCGCAGTTCGCTTAATTTAATAAATATCCTATTGGAGGAAGAGAGGAAACTGTTCGATAAAACCACCGTAAATTTGCAGGAACAAACAGAGATTGCATTAAAATTTCGTAGTGACCCTGAGTTCAATAATCGTGAGGCGGCACTACAAACATCGGTGGAGAAACTTCAGGGGTATATTAAGGAGAGAAAGCACAGACAGTTCGTGCGGGATCTATCCGAATTCAGAGAGAATCGTGCTTATTGTCAGCAACAGGTTAACATTGTCACTGGGGCATCGGAGATATCATCATCGGACATTGAGTCCTCAAATACTGAACCAAGAACATATTTTCCCCAAAATCCAGGACCTAGGGGCAATAGGAGAGGAGCCCGTCGCAACAGAGGATGGCACCGAAACAGAGGTGGGAGAGGGACAACCGGACTTTATGGAAACCCTGGTGGCTCCTTTTTGCCGGGTCCGTCTCCCTCCTCTGCTGTTGCACCCTCTGGTTTGCGAAATACACAACTCTCCATACCCCCTACCTCCGCTTCTCCTTTTTTAGAGGGGAGTCAGCCCCCATACCACTTACGGGACAGGGGGCAAGAGAGAGTGTAAAAGACAATCTCCAAATCATTAATTTGTCAACCAGACAATTAAGCGAAACTGAGACATGTGTGTTAAAGAAGGGCCTTTCATTTGTACCCACAACGAGTTTCTGTTTATTCACATGGGTCAAGGATCTTCACCTGTTTTGTCGACGCCTGAAATGGCATAAATTTTTCAAACATACCAATCGACAAACATGTGAGACACTTGGTCTTGATGAAGTTGACTATGCAGATTTACAAAATCTGACTGAACTGAGCGAAGAGGGACAAAGGATACCCGGACAGGGACCATTTACTACACTAAAACAGAAAAGTGTCAAAACCCCACCGCCACTCAACTATGACTGCATAGACATCTTCTTACAGATGACATCTTTGGAGCTGGAACATCTGGATAAGAGGAAACCCAGTGGCTATAATTTGAGCAGATCAGAAATGACGGCTCTGCGCTCGCTTGAACAAGACGCCAATCTGGTTATCAAACCATCGGATAAGGGGGGTAATGTGGTTTTGATGGATCATGACTTATACCGGCAGATGTGCCTTGATCTGTTGAAGGATAAGGAGGGCTACCGACTGTTATCCTCCAACCCTCTGACGATATTCACGGAGGAGCTTAAGGGCGTGCTGGACAGGGGACTTCGTGACAAAGTGATTTCCCCTGTGGAGTACGACTATCTCTTACCTAGACATCCAACGGTTGCTACATTTTATGGTCTTCCCAAGGTGCACAAGGGGACGTCCCCACTTAAGGGACGTCCCATTGTGTCTGGGGTAGGATCCCTGACGCAGAACAGCGGGGTGTACCTAGACCAGGTGCTGAGGGAGTTCGTCGTGTCCCTACCGACCTATACGAGGGACACGATGGACTTCCTCAGCAAGATAGACTCCATCACAGTGGATCCAATATGTCATCTGGCCAGTGTGGATGTCGAGGCACTGTATAGCTCCATTCCCCACACAGGGGGCTTGAGAGCGGTAGAGCACTTTTTGAAAACGAGGGGAGTCCAGTATAATGTCCATAACCAATTTGTCCTCTCCTTGCTTGAATTCACATTGACACATAATTTTTTCCTTTTTAACGACCGGTTCTACCACCAGCTCAGGGGGACGGCCATGGGTAGCCCCTGTGCCCCGACATATGCCAACCTCTTCCTGGGCTGGTGGGAGGACCGGGTTGTTTTCCCAGACCACGACACATGGTGGTCGGACAAGATCGTCGTCTGGACACGGTACATCGACGATGTGTTCGTGGTCTGGAGGGCGGATCTGATGAGTTCTGTGATTTTGTTAGAGAGCTCAATAACAACGATTTGGGTCTCAAACTTACGTTCGAAATCGATCCACATTCACTAGCATTTCTGGATGTTAGGATAAGTAAGGAGGGAGACAGATTGAGTGCTGATATCTATAGGAAAGCGACTGCAACCAACTCGCTTCTCCACTGGCAGAGTCACCATCCAGGCCCCCTTAAGCGAGGTATCCCCAAGGGTCAGTATCTGCGGATACGCAGGAATTGTTCCACAGGGGAAGCTTTTCACGGGGAAGCCAGAAATCTCCGAGGGAGGTTTCTAGACAGGGGATATCCTCAGTGGGTCTTAACAGAAGCCTATAAAAACGCGTCAGAGAAAAATCGTGAACAGTTGTTGGTACCGCGTGCTAGAGAACGGGATGGTCAAGGGGTGACTCGGATTGTTTCAACATTTGACTCGGCCAATACGGAAGTTCTGGACATTCTCAAACGATACTGGGCTATCCTGAGAATGGATTCGGATATTGGTGACATTCTGCCCCACTACCCGGCCGTCTGCTATAGACGTGGGAGAAGTCTCAAGGATAGACTGGTCCGCAGTCATTATACCCCTCCTGTCATGGGGAGAAACATGTGGTTAGACAGGAAACCATTGGGCATGTATAGGTGTGGGAACTGTAAAGCATGTGAATTTGTACAAACCACTAAGAGGGTGGTCTGCTCAGCGACTGGACAGAACTTTGAGATCCGTGACTTTCACAACTGTAAGAGCAAGGGGGCTATCTATATATGCCAATGTACATGCCCCCTTGATTATGTGGGGAAGACTATTAGGGAGGCGCGTAGGAGATTCTTGGAACATGTCAATGATGTCATCAAAAAGAGAGAGACCCCAGTGGCCCTACATGTTAGAGAACACCATGGGGGGGACCCGAGGTCTCTAAGGTTTACTATTCTGGAGACCGTACCGTATCCGGTACGGGGGGGGAACTGGGATAAGAGAATACTCCAGAAGGAGTGTCAATGGATCCATCGCTTTAAATCCCAGGCCCCCTCAGGTCTGAATGAAAGACTGACGTTCACGTGCTTTCTTTAGTTGACAAGTATTTACATGGCTCTGGATCTCTGTCTGGAGTATACTCGTGAATATGGGTTACGTAATGTGGACTGAGCTTAGCCGGATGTGAGAAACATCCGAATGGTAAACGATTAAACACCCTGATCATGGGTGTTTTAACATTTGTATCTGGGTATTGAAAGAATGATTACATCCCCACATCTATAATATGAGTCTCTTTCCAGTGGTTGCCCTGAGCAACAGACTAGTGCTAGGTCCTACCTTTTAACTGACATCGCTTATGGGACATCTGTTTGCTATCCCCCCCCTCTCTCCCCCCATTTCTACACTAAACTATACTGTTCACCCGATTGACATGTATACAATGCAGGCAGTATGATATTATGTGTAAGATACTTGCGCCGCTCTCCTGTATATAATACAGGCATTTCCTGCTTGCGTTTCATTGAGGGAATCTTCCTTGCGTTCCATAGGCAGGAAATGATGTGAGGGAAGGGGCGTGTCTTACTACGGACACCGGCACACTTTCATCGTATAGTCCTTGTGTGTTCCAAGGAGAGGAAGTGACATGAGGGGCGGTTCCCTCTATGATCACGTGACATGCAGCATACCGGTGTCTGAGATGTACGCATAGTAATCAGAGAGGTAGGGGGAGTGGTATGGATCTGGCGGGTCTATTTAAAGAGGCTTGAGACTGTTGATTAGGTGAAGCAGGAGTGGCTGGCACGAGTGGACGCTTGGAGCGTGAGTACGGTTAGAGGATGATCATTATGGACTGACCCTTTGGAGCAAGATGTTTTATCTATACACTCTCTCCTATAGTATTGAATATAGAGGGCTGGAGGCTGCACAGGCATACCGAATAGCAGCATACATATCGTGAGTGATGCTGTGTATGTTTATCTATAGGTGATATGCTGAGTGCCATACCTGGATGGTTATATAAGTTTTCCCTCCCCCTCTCCTTCTCTGTTTGCAGGTGTATATACAGTCTGATAGCTCCGGACACTGCGTCATTTGGACAAATTGAGTGCCTCCTGTGTTCCACCCCTTTTTGTGGTATCATTTATTTATTGATTACATATCTATTACTGTCAGGAGACCATTAACCTTGAATTGTCTCCATGTTACAGCTCTGCTAAAATTGATTTTTCCTCCTCCTGATGAACCCTATATATCTAACTATGTATAAATAAGGGGGAAACGCGTTGAGGATTCTGAATCCTCTGAGGTGAATTTTATCTTGTCTCAGAGGCGTATGTATGCGCAGGAACTATATATCTACATCCTGCTGCTGTCTTTTTGAGTTGTACTATTAACTTACCCCTTTCTGGGGGTCTACGTTGACACGGATACTCGGGAGGTTCACTTAGACTAGGGTGCTAATCAGGGTGACACAGGTTAGGTTCGGGGACAGGGTATCCCCACCATCAGGGGATGTCCCTGGGCTGAGTACAGACCTAGGGTGACACCAGGGAGTAATAGCACTAATTGACTAACCCATGTAATTTGAATCAATATGTGGCACTGAATATCCGTGTCAAGGTAATATCTTGTTATATTATCTTTTCGTTGTGGGTGTTTTCTGATCTATTTGGACCGGGTGTCCATATTTTTAATAGGATTATTAAAAGGCATATTTTAAAGGGATTCATTTTGCTGGATTTTGTGTTGGAGAGTAATACCAAGAAGATTCGCACCGCAGTTATGGCTGTCATGACAGGGGAAGAGGGAGAAGAAAAGCCCCCACCCCGTGTCTGTTATGGGTGCGGCAAGCCTGGACACATAAAGAGGAACTGTCGTTCCAGGCATTTGTGGCCAGTGAACCAAGGCCAAGGAGAAACACCTCCTTCTTGGCCAGCCACACCCCGCTAGGATATTGGCAAGCTAGTGTTGCTGGGAGAGGACACCTCATGTATAGAAGTCTCTGCCCCTCCAGCTGGCCCTGTCCCTCGAATCACCCTCGATGTGGCAGGGAAGGAACTGTCATTCCTTGTAGACACTGGTGCAGCCCGCAGCGTATTATATGAAACTGCCATACTCCCTTCCTGGCTCACAAATATCCATTTGCCCTGCTCTGGCTTGGAAGGGGTTACACAGCACAACCCTGTTACTACACCTCTATTGATTACTCCCTCCACTAAGTCCCAAAGCCAATTCCCACAATTGCATCTACCCACTGGAGTAATGTCACAATTTGTTGTAAGCCAGACTTGTCCTTTTTATCTATTAGGCTCGGACTTTCTTTAGAAAATACGGGCCAACATTCAATTCAGGGAGGATGGTACAGTTGCCCTGGGTACAGACCTGTGCCCAGAGGAAACTTGTCTCCTGATGGCATTAACAGCCCAGCCCTCTGAATTACCCGAGCTAGGGGATACGCTGCAAAGCATTTTGCACCTCATCCCTGATACCCTATGGGCCAAAGGTCCCCAAGACATAAGGCGTCTCAAGGTCCCGCCAGTCACAGTTACCTTGAAGAATCCTGACATACTACCATACAAAGCCCAATACCCTCTCTCCATTCCTCAGAAGGATGCTATCACCCTCCAGATACAGACCTTTCTCGCAAATGGGGCTATCAAAGTGACCACCTCCCCCTGTAACACTCCCTTATACCCAGTCAAGAAACGAAGAGAAAAAGGACAGCCCCCTGTGTATCGCATGGTCCAAGACCTCAGAGCAATCAATGAGGCTACAGTCTTTGAGACCCCTATTGTTCCAAATCCTCATACTTTGCTTGCTAGCATTCCTCCTACGGCTTCTATCTTCACAGTCATTGATCTGGCAAATGCTTTTTTCTCTGTCCCACTGCATGAGGACTCTCAATTTCTCTTTGCCTTCACACATGATGGTAAACAGTACACCTGGACTGTTTTGCCTCAAGGAGCTCAGAATAGCCCCTCCTGTTTCAGTAAAGCTATGGCATCTATCTTACAACCATGGCAAGCAGATCACCCCGAGGTGGAACTCTTACAATATGTGGATGATTTACTCCTCTGTGCTGACTAACATCCCACCTGCCTACACTCAACTACCTCACTTCTCCAATTTCTGGCAGATGCTGGGTGAAAAGCTTTGCAGTCCAAATTACAGTTGTGTCTTCCCAAAGTTGTTTTTCTAGGCCACTGTATCTCACAAGGCAGTAAACATCTTACGGATGCCAGAAAGAATGCAGTCTGCATACCACGTGTGGCCACTGTTTCTTTTCAGATGACATCAGAAGCCATAGAAGCATTTGAAACTCTCAAAAAGGCCATTATCACTGCCCCAGCTCTTGGCATCCCTAATTACAAACTTCCCTTCCGGCTTTATGTCATGGAGCATCAGGGTCATGCTACAGGAGTTCTCACCCAGAGCCATGGGGGCCGTAATAGACCCCTAGGCTACTTTTCAAAACGTCTTGACCCTGTAGCCAGAGCCACCCCTTCTTGTGTCAGGGCCGTTCATGCTGCTAGTTCCCTTCTGGATGCTACCTCTGACATTGTCCTAGGACACCCCCTCACCATCATGGCTCCTCATGACATTTCTGCTATCCTTCAACAGACACAACCTAAACACCTCACTGCACAGCGCCACCTCAGACTTCAGTGTAGTCTGCTTCTACCAGATAATGTCACCATTCAGAGATGCCACATCCTCAACCCGGCTGCACTCCTTCCTCTCCCAAGGGGGAGTATACTGCAGATTCTGTGGATTTTATTGATTTACAGGCAGAAGAGGATCTCCAGGAAGAGGAATTATGGACAGCTACTGACTCTCCTAATAAGGAACCAGACCATGATTGCATTACAATGATGGAAGCTGAAGTGGGAACACCACCATCAATACAAGACACTCCTTTGCAAAACCCAAAATGGACACTCTTTGTGGACGGTTCAAGGTATGCCGATGACAAAGGGAAATTCCATACAGGCATGGCAGTTACTAGTGAGTATGAAGTGCTATGTGCAAGGCAATTGCGCCCAGACCAGTCAGCACAAGAAGCTGAACTCATAGCTCTTACTGAGGCCTGCCTCATAGCAAAAGACTCCACTGCCAACATCTATACAGACTCCAGATATGCCTTTGGAGTAGTCCATGACTTTGGAACAATATGGAAAGCTAGGGATTACATTACAGCCGCAGGAACCCCAATTAAACATGCTTCAGCAGTAGAGGCTTTAATGGCTGCAGTACTCCTGCCTACCGAAGTGGCAGTAATGAAAGTAAAGGCACATACCCGTGCTGACACACCAGAGGCCAGAGGAAATGCTTTGGCTGACCGAGCTGCCAAAAAGGCAGCAATGGGAAAGGAAAGAGCACAGCCAGATAAAATCATGCTGGCACAAGAAGATCACAAACAACAAGAAGTATCATGGGATCTACTGAAACAGATGCAGAAGCAAGCCACGCTCTCAGAAAAGAAAACCTGGCTGAAGGAGTCAGCCCTTGAAGAAGAATCCGGACTCTGGACACAAGGGAAGAAGGTGTGCTTGCCCAGAGCACTCTATCCCTTAATTGCCTCTGTGGCCCATGGACCCACTCACCAATCTAAGACAATAATGAAAGAGCTCATTGATAAAATATGGGTAGCACCAGGAATCACCCCTGTTCTAGTAAAATATGTCCAGTCATGTGTAATCTGTGCCCAATGCAATCCCGGTAAAACTGAGCCCACGACCAAAAGATGCCTCCCAAAAGCCTTATACCCCTTCCAGAGGATCCAGATTGATCACATCCAGATGCCAATGTGCCAAGGGTTTTAATACGTGTTTGTAGTGGTAGACATGTTCTCTGGGTGGCCAGAAGCCTACCCCGTCAGGAACCGGACAGCAACAACTACTGCTATGAAATTGATACAGGAAACTGTCTGTAGGTACGGGGTACCTGAGGTCATTGAGAGTGATCAGGGCCCAGCATTCACTGCTAACCTAACCCAAGAAGTCTGGAAGATGATAGGGTCACACCTGGCATTTCACACCCCTTACAGGCCCAAAGTAGCGGCAAGGTTGAGAGACTGAACGGGGTATTAAAGTCAAAAATGTTGAAAATGACTAGGGAGACAGGGCTAAACTGGGTCCAGTGTTTACCAATAGCACTCTTTGCAATCAGGCACACTCCAAAACCTCCCCACAAGCTGACTCCACATGAGATATTGTTTGGGTCAGGACCCCGGATGGGGCTGTACTTATCACAACAACTGCAAATGCATTATGAATCCATTGCAAAATATGTGATAGCTTTGAGCAAACAGTTATCTAACATCCATGCACAAGTCTTTTCTTCCATTCCAGATCCTGACTCCCTAGAGGGAAGCCACACTCTGAAACCAGGAGAGTGGGTGGGGGTCAAGAAACACGTCAGAAGTACCCTGGAGCCACGTTTCAAAGGGCTTTACCAAGTACTACTGACCACACCAACATCCGTAAAGCTCGAAGGGAGACCCACCTGGATTCACGCCTCTCATTGCAAAATGATAAGATGCCCGCCATATCCAGAGCTAATAAAATGATTTTCCTTTGTCTACTGACACCATTAACACTTGCCAATACATACATATTTCCCCCAGGGAAGGATGACGGGTGGGACAACAAGTTTGTCAAACATCACCAGGTGTTGTATGAGAGCCTGAAGGAGGGTGATTCCGACTCCATCTCTTCATGAAAAAATTGTTGGATATGTACACATGGCCCAATAAATGCCAGAGCTATGCCTTACTTAGCTGTACCCCTAACCCTCCTAGAATTGAAAGAACTGGCAGGATCAGCTATCTTCCTTTCAGGTATAGATGAGGTTAGTTCTAAAGATGGCAACAGGAAAGCTTCCTTAACCATAGTAGCATGGGATGGGTCCCCATGGCTAATGATAAACCGATCAGGACCCTCTGTTGAAAATAGCAATATGCCCTGGAATGATTACATGTGGAGCAATGTATCCTGTTTTCCAACTGGAAAAACTGTCACTGTTTGCAGGTGCAGACCCAAGGTATGACTTTTAGTCCCCATAACAAATCAGGCTGTAATGATTCCAACCCCAACAGCCCAGTGCAGTGCATCGGTATAGATGTCGCAGCAGGTGGTAATCTAGCCTGCGGCCGCCGCACTATAAGTGACCTGGTAACTGGGATAACTAGTAAGACAACTGAAGGTCAGAAAAAGGGTATGGGACTAGCAGAAGGTGCCATGGTAGCCAAATTGATCACTAGCTTGTCCAATAGTACAGTGGTCTCTATCCCAGAAAATGTATACATGGTATGTGGACATAAAGCATATAAATGGCTCCCCGCAAACTTCAAGGGTTTATGTACAATTGCTAGGCTCACGCCAGCCACCTTTATACTGCCTCATGGGAAGCTAGATGTCAATGCTATCCCTAAACACACCTTATACAAAAGAGCTGCAGATAACACTCCTAGACCAAATGGGAAACCCCATCTTGTGGAAATGAGTATTCCCAACAAAATCTTTAGCACCCTGTTTATCTATCCCATGATTATGCAAATGTATGACAAACTGGTAATGGCCACTGACTACCTAGATGATCAGATTTGGGAAGTAATGAAACTCTTGAACACATCTAATATTGTCCAGAACCAACTCATTATTGTCTCCAATCAACACACTTTGGTATTAGACTACTTGACTGCAAAGGAAGGAGGTATGTGTCAGATAATAGGTACCGCATGCTGCCACTATATTGATCCACAAGGTAATCTACAAGTGAAAGTGGGTTTGGAAAAGATAAGTGAGATACGTGATCAATGGTTAGAGGCACACAAAGCAGAAAAATCAACATGGTGGTCTGACGCTTTCTCATTCCTTAATCCCAGTAACTGGTTCAAAGGAATTTCAGGATGGCTAATGGGAATACTTCAGGGGATATTGCAGATAGCCCTAATATTATTGATAAGTTACGTACTAATCAAACTTGTTATTTCTTGCATTAACCGCATCAAGAGAAAGAAGAATGCTGAAGAACCAATAATGATCCTCTATGAGCACATGGCTAGTAGTACAGCAGATGTGGATGTGATCCCTTCAGTCCCGACACCACCTCTGCCTCCGCCACTTCCCGCTGATGAATTTCCTCCTCCTCCAAGGACAGAAGACCCAAGAAGTGAAAACTAGGGACAGATGAATCCCAGGGTATTACCAGAAGTCCGCTTAACCGGGAGCCTATCCACAAGGGATAGGTTGTCGCCACTGTCGGTGAAGAGGATGCGAAAGGTATTCACTGCGGATTCGTTAGGTTTAGGGAAAGTCTACAATCAAGTCTACAAGGGGGGACTGTTGTGGAATCATATATATGAGTGTATACTTGCTTGTATTAATTACTAATGACTAACAGTTAGTTTGACAAAATGGCCCCTGAAAGCTAACACCTTACTAATCATAATGATTCAGCTATTCTAATGTGGTCTGAGACCGTTAGAACACTAACATGTGACAAATGAGATAACCTAGACTTAGTTCCTCTTTTTACCTCTTATTAACCCATGTATCACACGTAATAAACAGAACATCTTGCATTGACTTCCCTGTGACAGTCTGTGTGTGATTTCTCGGCGTACGTCTAATATCTGATACCCATTCGGAGCAGTACATCAACTCAGCCTGACCATTGCATCAGGACCAGAACATTACTATGCTTCATGCACAACGGTTTTGTGGGCCTAGAACACAGCTTTTTTATTAAAGCACACTAAAGCACTATTTCCATGCTGCAATTTAAAATTGGTATTTGTATGCTGTATGCACAACTGCTTTGTGGACCCACAACATGGCTTTTTTCACAAAAACACACAAATGCAGTATTTATCTGCAGGAAAGTAAACGTAGGTATTTATACGCTGTATGCACAACTGGTTTGGGGGCCCAGAACACGTCATTTTTCACCAAAAATCCCAAATGCACTATTTCAATGCTGCAATGTAAAGTTGGTATTTGTACGTTGTATGCACAACTGCTTAGTGGACCCAAAACACAGTTGTTTTTTTCTAGTAAAACAAACTACGGCACTATTTCCGTGCAGCAATTTAAAATTCGCATTTGTACGCTTTATGCACAACTGTTTTGCGGACCCACAACGTGGCTTACTTCACTAAAGCACACAAATGCAGTATTTAAAGGCTGTAAATTAAACGTAGGTATTTCTAGTCTTTAAGCACAACTGTTTTGTGGGCCTAGAACATGGCTTTTTTCAGTAAAACACACTAAAGCGCTATTTCCGTGCTGCAATTTAAAATTAGTATTTGTATGCTGTATGCACAACTGCTTTGTGCACCCACAACATGGCTCTTTTCACTAAAACACACAAATGCAGTATTTAACTGCTGGAAATTAAATGTAGGTATTAATAGGCTGTATGCACAACTGGTTTGGAGACCCAGAACATGGCTTTTTTCACCACAATTCACAAATGCAGTAATTAAAGGCTGGAAACTAAACGTAGGTATTTATACGCCGTATGCACAGGTTTGGGGACCCAGACTCTTTTTTCACCAAAAATCACAAATGCACTATTTTAATGCTGCAATTTAAAGTTGGTATTTGTACACTGCATGCACAACTGCTTTGTGGACCCAGAACACAGCTTTTTTTCAGTAAAACACACTAAAGCATTATTTTATTGCTGCAATTTAAAATTGGTATGTGTACGCTGTATGCACAACTGCTTTGTGGACCCACAACACTGCTTTTTTCAATAAAACACACAAATGCAGTATTTAAACGTACGTATTTCTACGCTTTATACACAATTGTTTTGTGGGTCTAGAACATGGCTTTTCTTCAGTAAAACACACTAAAGCACTATTTCCGTGCTGCAATTGAAAATTGGTATTTGTACGATGTATGGACAACTGCTTTGTGGACCCAGAACACAGCTTTTTTTCAGTAAAGCACTCTAAAGCACCATTTCCGTGCTGAAATTTAAAATTGTTATTCGTACGCTGTATACACAACCGCTTTGTGGACCCACAACACAGTTTTTTCACTAAAATACACAAATGCAGTATTTAACTGCTGGAAATTAAACATAGGTATTTCTAGGCTGCATGCACAACTGCTTTGGGGACCCAGAACACGGCTTTTTTCAATAAAACACTTAAATGCATTATTTAAAGTCTGGAAATTAAACGTTGGTATTCATACGCCGTATGCACAACTGGTTGGGGGACCCAGAACACGTCTTTTTTCACCAAAATTCACAAATGCAGTATTTAAAGGCTGGAAATTAAACGTAGGTATTTATAAGCCATATGCACAACTAGATGGGGGGCCCATAACACGTCTTATTTCACCAAAATGCACAAATGCGATATTTAAAGTCTGGAAATTAAACATAGTTATTTCTACGCTTTATGCACAACTGTTTTGTGGGCCTAGAACACGGCTTTTTTTCCGTAAAGCACACTAAAGCACTATTTTCGTGCTGCAATTTAAAATTGGAATTTGAACACTGTATGCAAACCGCTTTGTGGACCCACAACATGGCCTTTTTTACTAAAACACACAAATGCAGTATTTTTCTGCAGTAAATTAAACGTAGGTATTTATACGCTGTATGCACAACTGGTTTGGGGACCCAGAACACAGCTTTTTTCACCAAAAATCCCAAATGCACTATTTCAGTGCTGCAATGTAAAGTTGGTATTTGTACGTTGAATGCACAACTGCTTAGTGGACACAGAACACAGCTTTTTTTTCAGTAAAACAAACTAAAGCACTATTTTGTGCAGCAATTTAATAATGGGTATTTGTACGCTGGATGCATAACTGCTTTGTGGACCCACAACGTGTCTTATTTCACTAAAACACACAAATACAGTATCTATTGGCTGTAATCAAACGTAGGTATTACTAGTCTTTAAGCACAACTGTTTTGTGGGCCTAGAACATGGCTTTTTTCAGTAAAACACACTAAAGCGCTGTTTCCGTGCTGCAATTTAAAATTGGTATTTGTATGCTGTATGCACATCTGCTTTGTGGACCCACAACATGGCTTTTCTCACTAAAACACACAAATGCAGTATTTAACTGCTGGAAAAGAAATGTAGGTATTTATCCGCTGTATGCACAACTGGTTTTGGGACCCAGAACACGTCTTTTTACCAAATATCACAAATGCAATATTTAAAGGCTGGAAATTAAACACAGCTATTTATACGCTTCATGCACAACTGTTTTATGGGACTAGAACACGGACATTTTTTCAGTAAAACACACTTAAGCACTATTTCCGTGCTACAATTTAAAATTGGTATGTGTACGCTGTATGCACAACTGCTTTGTGGAGTGCAGTATTTAACTGCTGGAAATTAAACGTAGGTATTTATAGTCTGTATGCTCAACTGGTTTGGAGACCTAGAACACGGCTTTTTTCACCAAAATTCACAAATGCAGTATTTAAAGGCTGGAAAATAAACGTAGGTATTTATACGCCGTATGCACAACCGCTTTGTGGACCCACAAGACAGCTTTTTTCACTACAATACACAAATGCAGTATGTAACTGCTGGAAAATAAACGTAGGTATTCATACTCTGTATGCACAACTGGTTTGGTGACCCAGAACTCGGCTTTTTTCATCAAAATTCACAAATGCAGTATTTAAAGTTTGGAAATTAAACATAGGTATTTCTACGCTTTATGCACAACTGTTTTGTGGGACTAGAACATAGCTTTTTTTAAGTAAAAAACACTAAAGCACTACTTCCTTGCTGCAATTCAAAATAGGTATTTGTATGCTGTATGCACAACTGCTTTCTGGATCCAGAACACAGCTTTTTTCACGAAAACACACAAATGCAGTACTTATCTGCTGGAAATTAAACGTAGGTATATATAGACTGTATGCACAAACGGTTTGGAGACTCAGAACACGTCTTTTTTCACCAAAAATCACAAATGTACTATTTCAATGCTGCAATTTAAAGTTATTTGTACACTGTATGAACAACTGCTTTGTGGACCCAGAACACAGCTTTTTTTCAGTAAAACACACTAAAGCACTGTTTTGGTGCTGCAACTTAAAATTGGTATGTCTACGCTCTATGCACAACTGCCCTTTGGACTCACAACACTGCTTTTTTCACTAAAACACACAAATGCAGTATTTAACTGCTGGAAATTAAACATAGGTATTTATACGCTATATGCACAACTGGTTTTGGGACCTAGAACACGGCTTTTTTCACCAAAATTAACAAATTCAGTATTTAAAGGCTGGAAATTA
The DNA here is from genome assembly GCA_033119425.1 of Bufotes viridis. NCBI lineage: Eukaryota > Metazoa > Chordata > Amphibia > Anura > Bufonidae > Bufotes > Bufotes viridis. The sequence continues at coordinate 46,436,094 of CM065595.1, forward strand.
AACGTAAGTATTTCTACGCTTTATGCACAACTGTTTTGTTGGCCTAGAAATATCTCTGTAAATTGACAACTTTGTATACTATGTGTGATATTTCTCACACACAGTATGGGTATATATAAAAATACACCCCAAAACACATTGCCTTACTTCTCCTGAGTATGGCGATACCACATGTGTGCCACTTTTTTGCGGCCAAGATGCGAAAAGGGGCCCTAATTCCAATGAGTACCTTTAGGATTTCACAGGGCATTTTTACGCATTTGGATTCTCACGCTTTAGGTTCTCTAAAATGCCAGGGCAGTATAAATACCCCACAAGTGACCCCAATTTTGGAAATAAGACACCCCAAGGTATTCTGTTAGGGGCATGTCGAGTTCACAGAAATATTTTTTTTTTTGGCACAAGTTAGCGGAAATTGATATTTTTATATTTTTTATTTTTGTTTTTTACAAACTCTCATATTCCACTAACTTATGACAAAAAATAAAATATTACATGAACTCACCATACCCCTCACGTAATACCTTGGGGTGTCTTCTTTCTAAAATGGGGTCACTTGTGAGGTATTTATACTGCACTGGCATTTTAGGGGTCTCTAAAGCATGAGAAGAAGTCTGGAATCTAAATGCGTAAAAATGCCCTGTAAAATTCTAAAGGTATTCATTGGAATTTCGGCCCCTTTGCGCACCCAGGCTGCAAAAAAGTGTCACACATGTGGTATTGCCGTACTCAGGAGAAGTAGGGCAATGTGTTTTGGGTGTATTTTTACATAAACCCCTGCTGGGTGTGAGAAATATCTCTCTAAATGACAACTTTTTAAAAAAATTAATACAAAGTTGTCAGTTTACAGAGATTTTTCTCTCACCCAACATAGGTATATGTAAAAATACACCCCAAAACACATTGCCCTACTTTTTCTGAGTACGGCGGTACCACATGAGTGACATTTTTTGCAGCCCGGGTGCGCAAACGAGCCCAAATTCCAACGAGTACCTTTAAGTTTTACATGGCTGCTCACAATTTAGCCCCGCCCAAAATGCCAGAACAGTAAACACACCACACAAATGACCCCATTTCGGAAAGTAGACACCCAAGGTATTCACTGAGGGGCATAGTGAGTCCGTGGGAGGTTTTATTTTTTTTTTGCCAGAAGTTAGCAGAAATGGAAACTTTATTATTATTCTTTTTTTCCTCAGAAAGTGTCATTTTCCGCTAACTTGTGAAAAAAAATGAAATGATACATAAACTCACCATGCCCCTCCGCGAATACTTTGGGGTGTCTTCTTTCTAAAATGGTGTCATTTGGGGAGTATTTATACTATCCTGGCATTCTAGCACCTGAGGAAACATGACAGGTGCTCAGAAAGTCAGAGCTGCTTCAAAATGCGGAAATTCACTTGTTTGCACCATAGTTTGTAAACGCTATAACTTTTACCCAAACCAATAAACATACACTTTTTGTATTTTTTTTTTATCAAAGACATGTAGAACAATAAATTTTGCGAAACATTTATATGGAAATGTAGTTTAAAAAAAAAAAGAAAAAAAGAAAGTGAAAAAGTCATTTTTTTGCAAAAATTTCGGTCATTTTTGATTAATAGCAAAAAAGTAGTGTTGAGCGAACAGTTCGAGCATCGTTTGGATTTGTACCAAATTTTGGGGTGTCCGGGACACGGACCCGAAACCCGGAAATTTTCAAAAAAGTTTGGGTTTGGGTTCGTTGTTCGGCGATTACTTCCCGCTTTCTAAAGGGCTGCACAGCAGCCAATCAGCTAGCGTTTTACTTCTTGCCCTAAGAGCCCATGACAGACATGCCTACTAATGGCATGGCTGTGATTGGCCAAGTGCAGCATGTGACCCAGCCTCTATTTAAGCTGGAGTCACGTAGCGCCGCACGTCACACTGCTCTGATTAGTGTAGGGAGAGGACGCAGCTTCTGTAAGGCCGAGATTAGGCAGGGAAAAGTCAGCAACAGCACCTAATGAACGGATCGATCTACAGCTTTGAATGATTGAACTTCTGCTGGTAACTTGCTCACTGGTTTTTAGGCTGCACAGAGCGTTTTTCTGTCACTTATTTTCTGGGGTGATCGGTGGCCATTTTATGATTTGTGGTGCACCAGAATCTGCCACCAAGTCCATCAATCCATCAATACTAGTTTTTTTTTTGCCATATCCTACATCAGGGGCTTGGCTGTGCTAATTGTCACCCCTAGAAACTCGGGATAGCAATTTCTATATTTTTTTAAGGGGTTAAATACAATTGCCCAAATACCAATCCCCTAAATCTGGTTTTCGAGCTTTGGCTAGCCAAGTATAATACTGTCTGCTGTCTGGCAGGGATAGGTTATTTTCTTTGGTGAAATTCAATTGCCAAAATAGCAATACGATTAATCAGTGGTTTCAGCTGTGGCTGGCAAAATATCATAGTGTTCGCAAAAACATATAATTGCCAAAATAGCAATACCCTGAATCTGGTGTCCCAGCTGTTGCAGGCCAGGATTCATTGTGTCTGCAAAAACATATATTTTGTTCTGGGGTGAAATTCAATTGCCCAAATAGCAATACCCTGAATCTGGTGTCCCAGCTGTTGCAGGCCACGTTTCATAGTGTCCGTCAAAACATATATTTTGTTCTGGGGTGAAATTCAATTGCCCAAATAGCAATACCCTTAATCTGGTGTCCCAGCTGTTGCAGGCCAAGTTTCATAGTGTTCGCAAAAACATATATTTTGTTCTAGGGTGACATTCAATTGCCAAAATAGCAATACCCTGAATCTGGTGTCCCAGCTGTTGCAGGCCAGGATTCATAGTGTCCGCAAAACATATATTTTGTTCTGGGGTGAAATTCAATTGCCAAAATAGCAATACACTGAATCTGTTGTCCCAGCTGTTGCAGGCATCGTTTCAAAGTGTCCGTCAAAAAATATATTTTGTTCTGGGGTAAAATTCAATTGCCAAAATAGCAATACCCTGAATCTGGTGTCCCAGCTGTTGCAGGCCAGGATTCATAGTGTCCGCAAAAACATATATTTTTTTCTGGGGTGACATTCAATTGCTAAAATAGCAATACCCTGAATCTGGTGTCCCAGCTGTTGCAGGCCAGGATTTATAGTGTCCGCAAAAACATATATTTTTTTCTGTGGTGAAATTCAATTGCCAAAATAGCAATACCCTGAATCTGGTGTCCCAGCTGTTGCAGGCCAGGATTCATAGTGTCCGCAAAAACATATATTTTTTTCTGGGGTGACATTCAATTGCTAAAATAGCAATACCCTGAATCTGGTGTCCCAGCTGTTGCAGGCCAGGATTCATAGTGTCCACAAAAACATATATTTTGTTCTGGTGTGAAAATCAATTGCCAAAATAGCAATACCCTGAATCTGGTGTCCCAGCTGTTGCAGGCCAGGATTCATAGTGTCCATCAAAAAATATATTTTGTTCTGGTGTGAAATTCAATTGCCAAAATAGCAATACCCTGAATCTGGTGCCCCAGCTGTTGCAGGCCAGGATTCATAGTGTCTGCAAAAACATATATTTTTTTCTGGGGTGACATTCAATTGCCAAAATAGCAATACCCTGAATCTGGTGTCCCAGCTGTTGCAAGCCAGGATTCATAGTGTCCGCAAAAACATATATTTTGTTCTGGGGTGAAATTCAATTGCCAAAATAGCAATACCCTGAATCTGGTGTTCCAGCTGTTGCAGGCCAATATTCATAGTGTCCGTCAAAAAATATATTTTGTTCTGGGGTGAAATTCAATTGCCAAAATAGCAATACCCTGAATCTGGTGTCCCAGCTGTTACAGGCCACGTTTCATTGTGTCTGTCAAAACATATATTTTGTTCTGGGGTGAAATTCAATTGCCAAAATAGCAATACCCTGAATCTGGTGTCCCAGCTGTTGCAGGCCAGGATTCATAGTGTCCGTCAAAACATATATTTTGTTCTGTGGTGAAATTCAATTGCCAAAATAGCAATACCCTGAATCTGGTGTCCCAGCTGTTGCAGGCCAGGATTCATAGTGTCCGTCAAAACATAAATTTTGTTCTGGGGTGAAATTCAATTGCCAAAATAGCAATACCCTGAATCTCGAGTCCCTGCTGTTGCAGGCCAGGATTCATAGTGTCCGTCAAAACATATATTTTGTTCTGGGGTGAAATTCAATTGCCAAAATAGCAATACCCTGAATCTAGTGTCCCAGCTGTTGCAGGCCAGGATTCATAGTGTCCGCAAAAACATATATTTTTTTCTGGGGTGACATTCAATTGCTAAAATAGCAATACCCTGAATCTAGTGTCCAAGCTGTTGCAGGCCAGGATTCATAGTGTCCGCAAAAACATATATTTTGTTCTGGGGTGAAATTCAATTGCCAAAATAGCAATACCCTGAATCTGCTGTCCCAGCTGTTGCAGGCCAGGATTCATAGTGTCCGTCAAAAAATATATTTTGTTCTGGTGTGAAATTCAATTGCCAAAATAGCAATACCCTGAATCTGGTGTCCCAGCTGTTGCAGGCCACGTTTCATAGTGTCCGTCAAAACATATATTTTGTTCTGGTGTGAAATTTAATTGCCAAAATAGCAATACCCTGAATCTGGTGTCCCAGCTGTTGCAGGCCAGGATTCATAGTGTCCGCAAAAACATATATTTTGTTCTGGGGTGAAATTCAATTGCCAAAATAGCAATACCCTGCCCTGTGAAATTCTAAAGGTACTCATTGCTATTCGGGTCTTTAGACTAGGCTGCAAAAGTGTCACAGCATGTATGCATCAGGACGTAGGTCAATGTGTTTGGGGTGTATTTATATATACCCGCTACTTGGTGTGAGAAATATCTCTGTAAACGACAACTTTTAAAAATATTATACAAAGTTGTCAATTTACAGAGATATTTCTCTCACCCAACATGGGTATATGTAAAAATACACCCCAAAACACATTGCCCTACTTCTCCTGAGTACGGCGATACCACATGAGTGACACTTTTTGCAGCCTGGGTGCGCAAAGGGCCCAAATTCCAACGAGTACCTTTAGGTTTTACATGGCTGCTCACAATTTAGCCCCGCCCAAAATGCCAGAACAGTAAACACACCCCACAAATGACCCCATTTCGAAAGTAGACACCCCAAGGTATTCACTGAGGGGCATAGTGAGTCCGTGGGAGATTTTTTATTTTTTTGCCAGAAGTTAGCAGAAATGGAAACTTTATTATTTTTTTTTTTCCTCAGAAAGTGTCATTTTCCGCTAACTTGTGAAAAATGAAATGATACATGAACTCACCATGCCCCTCCGCGAATACTTTGGGGTGTCTTCTTTCTAAAATGGTGTCATTTGGGGGTATTTATACTATCCTGGCATTCTAGCACCTGAAGAAACATGACAGGTGCTCAGAAAGTCAGAGCTGCTTCAAAATGCCGAAATTCACTTTTTTGCACCATAGTTTGTAAACGCTATAACTTTTACCCAAACCAATAAATATACACTTATTGTATTTTTTTATCAAAGACATGTAGAACAATAAATTTTGCGAAACATTTATATGGAAATGTAGTTTAAAAAAAAAAAGAAAAAGAAAGTGAAAAAGTCATTTTTTGCAAAAATTTCGGTCATTTTTGATTAATAGCAAAAAGTAGTGTTGAGCGAACAGTTCGAAGCATCGTTTGATTTGTACCAAATTTTGGGGTGTCCGGGACACGGACCCGAAACCCGGAAATTTTCAAAAAGTTTGGGTTTGGGTTCGTTGTTCGGCGACATTCTCCGCTTTCTAAAGGGCTGCACAGCAGCCAATCAGCTAGCGTTTTACTTTCTTGCCCTAAGAGCTCCATGACAGACATGCCTACTAATGGCATGGCTGTGATTGGCCAGTGCAGCATGTGACCCAGCCTCTATTTGCTGAGTCACGTAGCGCACGCACGTCACACTGCTCTGATTAGTGTAGGGAGAGGACGCAGCTTCTGTGAGGGCCGAGATTAGGCAGGGAAAAGTCAGCAACAGCACCTAATGAACGGATCGATCTACAGCTGTGAATGATTGAACTTCTGCTGGTTACTTGCTCACTGGTTTTTAGGGCTGCACAGAGCGTTTTTCTGTCACTTATTTTCTGGGGTGATCGGCGGCCATTTTGTGACTTGTGGTGCACCAGAACAAGCTGCCACCAAGTCCATCAATCCATCAATACTAGTTTTTTTTGCCATATCCTACATCAGGGGCTTGGCTGTGCTAATTGTCACCCCTAGAAACTCAGGGATAGCAATTTCTATATTTTTTAAGGGGTTAAATACAACTGCCCAAATACCAATCCCCTAAATCTGGTTTTCGAGCTTTGCAGCTGAGCAGTATAATACTGTCTGCTGTCTGGCAGGGATAGGTTATTTTCTGTGGTGAAATTCAATTGCCAAAATAGCAATACGATTAATCAGTGGTTTCAGCTGTGGCTGGCAAAATATCATAGTGTTCGCAAAAACATATAATTGCCAAAATAGCAATACCCTGAATCTGGTGTCCCAGCTGTTGCAGGCCAGGATTCATTGTGTCTGCAAAAACATATATTTTGTTCTGGGGTGACATTCAATTGCCAAAATAGCAATACCCTGAATCTGGTGTCCCAGCTGTTGCAGGCCACGTTTCATAGTGTCCGTCAAAACATATATTTTGTTCTGGGGTGAAATTCAATTGCTCAAATAGCAATACCCTTAATCTGGTGTCCCAGCTGTTGCAGGCCAAGTTTCATAGTGTTCGCAAAAACATATATTTTGTTCTAGGGTGACATTCAATTACCAAAATAGCAATACCCTGAATCTGGTGTCCCAGCTGTTGCAGGCAAGGATTCATAGTGTCCGCAAAAAATATATTTTGTTCTCGGGTGAAATTCAATTGCCAAAATAGCAATACACTGAATCTGTTGTCCCAGCTGTTGCAGGCATCGTTTCAAAGTGTCCGTCAAAAAATATATTTTGTTCTGGGGAAAATTCAATTGCCAAAATAGCAATACCCTGAATCTGGTGTCCCAGCTGTTGCAGGCCAGGATTCATAGTGTCCGCAAAAACATATATTTTTTCTGTGGGTGACATTCAATTGCTAAAATAGCAATACCCTGAATCTGGTGTCCCAGCTGTTGCAGGCCAGGATTTATAGTGTCCGTAAAAACATATATTTTTTCTGGGGTGAAATTCAATTGCCAAAATAGCAATACCCTGAATCTGGTGTCCCAGCTGTTGCAGGCCAGGATTCATAGTGTCCGCAAAAACATATATTTTTTTCTGGGGTGACATTCAATTGCTAAAATAGCAATACCCTGAATCTGGTGTCCCAGCTGTTGCAGGCCAGGATTCATAGTGTACGCAAAAACATGTATTTTGTTCTGGGGTGAAATTCAATTGCCAAAATAGCAATACCCTGAATCTGGTGTCACAGCTGTTGCAGGCCAGGATTCATAGTGTCCATCAAAAAATTTATTTTGTTCTGGTGTGAAATTCAATTGCCAAAATAGCAATACCCTGAATCTGGTGTCCCAGCTGTTGCAGGCCAGGATTCATAGTGTCCGCAAAAACATATATTTTGTTCTGGGGTGACATTCAATTGCCAAAATAGCAATACCCTGAATCTGGTGTCCCAGCTGTTGCAGGCCAGGATTCATAGTGTCCGCAAAAACATATATTTTGTTCTGGGGTGAAATTCAATTGCCAAAATAGCAATACTCCTGAATCTGGTGTCCCAGCTGTTGCAGGCCAGGATTCATAGTGTCCGTCAAAAACATATATTTTGTTCTGGGGTGAAATTCAATTGCCAAAATAGCAATACCCTGAATCTGGTGTCCCAGCTGTTGCAGGCCACGTTTCATAGTGTCCGTCAAAACATATATTTTGTTCTGGGGTGAAATTCAATTGCCAAAATAGCAATACCCTGAATCTGGTGTCCCAGCTGTTGCAGGCCAGGATTCATAGTGTCCGCAAAAACATATATTTTGTTCTGGGGTGAAATTCAATTGCCAAAATAGCAATACCCTGAATCTGGTGTCCCAGCTGTTGCAGGCCAGGATTCATAGTGTCCGCAAAAACATATATTTTGTTCTGGGGTGAAATTCAATTGCCAAAATAGCAATACTCCTGAATCTGGTGTCCCAGCTGTTGCAGGCCAGGATTCATAGTGTCCGTCAAAACATATATTTTGTTCTGGGGTGAAATTCAATTGCCAAAATAGCAATACCCTGAATCTGGTGTCCCAGCTGTTGCAGGCCAGGATTCATAGTGTCCGCAAAAACATATATTTTTTTCTGGGGTGACATTCAATTGCTAAAATAGCAATACCCTGAATCTAGTGTCCCAGCTGTTGCAGGCCAGTATTTATAGTGTCCGCAAAAACATATATTTTTTTTCTGGGGTGAAATAAAATTGGCAAAATAGCAATACCCTGAATCTGGTGTCCCAGCTGTTGCAGGCCAGGATTCATAGTGTCCGTCAAAAAATATATTTTGTTCTGGTGTGAAATTCAATTGCCAAAATAGCAATACCCTGAATCTGGTGTCCCAGCTGTTGCAGGCCACGTTTCATAGTGTCCGTCAAAACATATATTTTGTTCTGGTGTGAAATTTAATTGCCAAAATAGCAATACCCTGAATCTGGTGTCCCAGCTGTTGCAGGCCAGGATTCATAGTGTCCGCAAAAACATATATTTTGTTCTGGGGTGAAATTCAATTGCCAAAATAGCAATACCCTGAATCTGGTGTCCCAGCAGTTGTAGGCCAGGATTCATAGTGTCCGTCAAAACATATATTTTGTTCTGGGGTGAAATTCAATTGCCAAAATAGCAATACCCTGAATCTGGTGTCCCAGCTGTTGCAGGCCACGTTTTATAGAGTCCGTCAAAACATATATTTTGTTCTGGGGTGAAATTCAATTGCCAAAATAGCAATACCCTGAATCTCGAGTCCCTGCTGTTGCAGGCCAGGATTCATAGTGTCCGCAAAAACATATATTTTGTTCTGGGGTGACATTCAATTGCCAAAATAGCAATACCCTGAATCTGGTGTCCCAGCTGTTGCAGGCCAGGATTCATAGTGTCCGCAAAAACATATATTTTTTACTGGGGTGAAATTCAATTGCCAAAATAGCAATACTCTGAATCTGGTGTCACAGCTGTTGCAGGCCAGGATTCATAGTGTCCGTCAAAACATATATTTTGTTCTGGGGTGAAATTCAATTGCCAAAATAGCAATACCCTTAATCTGGTGTCGCAGCTGTTACAGGCCAGGATTCATAGTGTACGCAAAAACATATATTTTTTACTGGGGTGAAATTCAATTGCCAAAATAGCAATACCCTGAATCTGGTGTCCCAGCTGTTGCAGGCCAGGATTCATAGTGTCCGCAAAAACATATATTTTTTTTCTGGGGTGAAATTCAATTGCCAAAATAGCAATACCATTAATCTGGTGTCCCAGCTGTTGCAGGCAAGAATTCATAGTGTCCGCAAAAACATATATTTTTTTTTGGGGTGAAATAAAATTGGCAAAATAGCAATACCCTGAATCTGGTGTCCCAGCTGTTGCAGGCCAGGATTCATAGTGTCCGTCAAAAAATATATTTTGTTCTGGTGTGAAATTCAATTGCCAAAATAGCAATACCCTAAATCTGGTGTCCCAGCTGTTGCAGGCCACGTTTCATAGTGTCCGTCAAAACATATATTTTGTTCTGGTGTGAAATTCAATTGCCAAAATAGCAATACCCTGAATCTGGTGTCCCAGCTGTTGCAGGCCAGGATTCATAGTGTCCGCAAAAACATATATTTTGTTCTGGGGTGAAATTCAATTGCCAAAATAGCAATACCCTGAATCTGGTGTCCCAGCTGTTGTAGGCCAGGATTCATAGTGTCCGTCAAAACATATATTTTGTTCTGGGGTGAAATTCAATTGCCAAAATAGCAATACCCTGAATCTGGTGTCCCAGCTGTTGCAGGCCAGGATTCATAGTGTCCGTCAAAACATATATTTTGTTCTGGGGTGAAATTCAATTGCCAAAATAGCAATACCCTGAATCTCGGTGTCCCAGCTGTTGCAGGCCAGGATTCATAGTGTCCGCAAAAACATATATTTTTTTCTGTGGTGAAATTCAATTGCCAAAATAGCAATACCCTGAATCTGGTGTCCCAGCTGTTGCAGGCCAGGATTCATAGTGTCCGCAAAAACATATATTTTGTTCTGGGGTGAAATTCAATTGCCAAAATAGCAATACTCTGAATCTGGTGTCACAGCTGTTGCAGGCCAGGATTCATAGTGTCCGTCAAAAAATATATTTTGTTCTGGGGTGAAATTCAATTGCCAAAATAGCAATACCCTTAATCTGGTGTCGCAGCTGTTACAGGCCAGGATTCATAGTGTACGCAAAAACATATATTTTTTTTCTGGGGTGAAATTCAATTGCCAAAATAGCAATACCCTGAATCTGGTGTCCCAGCTGTTGCAGGCCAGGATTCATAGTGTCCGCAAAAACATATATTTTTTTCTGGGGTGAAATAAAATTGGCAAAATAGCAATACCCTGAATCTGGTGACCCAGCTGTTGCAGGCCAGGATTCATAGTGTCCGTCAAAACATATATTTTGTTCTGGGGTGAAATTCAATTGCCAAAATAGCATTACCCTGAATCTGGTGTCCCAGCTGTTGCAGGCCAGGATTCATAGTGTCCGCAAAAACATATATTTTTTTCTGAGGTGACATTCAATTGCTAAAATAGCAATACCCTGAATCTGGTGTCCCAGCTGTTGCAGGCCAGGATTCATAGTGTCCGCAAAAACATATATTTTTTTTTTGTGGTTAAATTCAATTGCCAAAATAGCAATACCCTGAATCTGGTGTCACAGCTGTTGCAGGCCATGATTCATATTGTCCGTCAAAACATATGTTTTGTTCTGGGGTGAAATTCAATTGCCAAAATAGCAATACCCTGAATCTGGTGTCCCAGCTGTTGCAGGCCAGGATTCATAGTGTCCGCAAAAACATATATTTTTTTCTGGGGTGACATTCAATTGCTAAAATAGCAATACCCTGAATCTGGTGTCCCAGCTGTTGCAGGCCAGGATTTATAGTGTCCGTCAAAACATATATTTTGTTCTGGGGTGAAATTCAATTGCCCAAATAGCAATACCCTTAATCTGGTCTCCCAGCTGTTGCAGGCCAGGATTCATAGTGTCCGCAAAAACATATATTTTGTTCTGGGGTGACATTCAATTGCCAAAATAGCAATACCCTGAATCTGGTGTCCCAGCTGTTGCAGGCCAGGATTCATAGTGTCCGCAAAAACATATATTTTGTTCTGGGGTGAAATTCAATTGCCAAAATAGCAATACCCTGAATCTGGTGTCCCAGCTGTTGCAGGCCAGGATTCATAGTGTCCGTCAAAACATATATTTTGTTCTGGGGTGAAATTCAATTGCCAAAATAGCAATACCCTGAATCTGGTGTCCCAGCTGTTGCAGGCCAGGATTCATAGTGTCCGTCAAAACATATATTTTGTTCTG